>JAKFQP010000397.1:513746-524020 GCA_023375905.1 Nycticorax nycticorax | reverse complement strand
TTTTTTTTTTTTGCTGTAATTCATTTAATTAAAGCAGGCACGGCGTGCCACGTATTAGCCTAAAACCTATTACATGGGTGCCAGACCGCGTACATGACTGAAAGCCTGGGCGCTCGTTCCACTGCGCAGTCAAAGCCCTTCCAGCAAAGCAGTTTTAAAGGATTGTTTGGGTTTTTGGGGGGTTGGTTTGGTTGGGTTGTTTTTTTTTTGTTTTTTTTTAATTTTGAATAAACCATTTCCAGCTTAACAAATCAAGGCTACGTGCACGCAGGAGACCTGAGACCCGTGTAAGCCTTCCCGAGATTGATGCATCTGGATAAATCCAGCCCAGATTAAAGCAAAGCTTTCGCCGCACAAACTCTCCCTTGAAAGGCGCAGGATGCCGGCGACGCTGCGGTCCCCGGGAAGAGGAGGGAGCCGGGAGCAGCCGGTACCGAGTGCCAAAGTCAGGCCGAAGGCTTTGGCAGCGGGGAGGGGGTCCTGCGCTGCACGCAGTTACGTTGCGTTCCTCTTTCGCCGGGGGAATTACCGAGGCAGAGCCATTCCGGGAGCGCCACAGCCGCGGCAGTCTCCGCCGTTCCTAAGATTACCCACGGCTCTCCGGCTCCCCGATAGAACAACCCTCCGAAATAACGACGCTGCGCCTCAACACAATAGCAGCCTGGAATAAAGCAACAGCCTGAACAATGAGTTGCTTTGCTTTTATAGGTTTTAGCGAAGCCCGTTGTGTCGTTTTAACGCCCTTTTTTGTATTTAGATTTCTAATGTCTTTGACTGGGGGAAGGGTGGAAGGGGCAACCAATTTAATTCGATAATCCCCCTAAGCCTTGCTTAATGCAGTCACTCCGCTTCGCGTCTGTGAATTTTATAGTGGTATTTTGGGCGGCTGCAGCGTTGCACTGGAAAATGTCCCATCATTTATTTTGCAGCTATTTGAGGGAAATGGTTCCCAGCGCCGGGCAGCCCGTTCATTAAATCCATATTGTCAAAGGAAAGAAACTCTGTCACCCCAGATGGGGCTGGACCTCCGGGCTGCCATACTGATTCCTGGGTAAGGTAGCTCAGGGTCTGGGGGCAAATGGCCAAAATTAATGTTAAACCACGAGCAGGAGGCTCTGGCAGTCGGTGAAAAATCTCATTTTTGGCAGAGGAGGCGGGGTGGGGCTGCAGGGAACAAAGCAAAGTGCCCAGCTCAGGGGTGCCTGCGTCCCGCCAGGACGGTGCTGCCGCAGCAGGATGGGTCCTCCTCGCTCCCCAAGCACCACCGCGGCTCACGCCGTTTGCCCTTGGGGAGGACAGGGTGAAATTGCGGCAGGAGGAAAGTTCCAGCAAGAGTTGTTGTCCTGTTGCTTTCTTCTCCCAACAGGGAGGGAGTGCTGCAGCGTGGGTTGGTTTTCCACATGCTCTAAGAAAGGCGAGGCGAGACTCTTAGAGAGCATCAAGACATCTCACGAGCCTCCGTTCTCCTTAAGTTCCTCCGCCGGTGCTCAGCTCCCAGCATCTCTCTGGTGTTTGCTCGAACCTGCTGCATTCAGCCAGCAGTGAATGAAAACCTGCGCCAAGAGGTGAGCATCGCTCTCGATAGGATTTTTTGACGCCCCGTTTAAAAGTGCACTCTGTCTCCCGAGGAAATGTTCCTTGGCCATTCTAGAAGCATCTCGGGAAGAGTCGTAGCAAAGACAAAAAGCACAAATCCAAGGGCGTGGGGGCCTGCTACAGTCGATAGGCAGCAGCGACAAAGTCAAGATGGGAAGAAGGGTTTGGAAGAAAGGTTGAGGTCTGGAAGATGAGGTCTGCAGCAAACTAAGTCACCCAAAGAGGAGAAAGGAGCAAAGAAAGGAAAAAAAAAATGATGAGATTGAGATCTACTTGGCTGCCAGAGAAACAGAAGAGGGAAAGGTGTCCAGAGAGACATCAGAAGACATGTGGAGAGAAGAGGATGCTCAAGGGGAAAATGTCAGGATCCTTTAGACTTAATGAACTGCCCCAGAGTGGGGTGAATGAACAGGAGATGCTTTTTTTCCTCCTCCACCGTCTGTGCAATTGCCCTCCATGCTTGCCTCATTATAATCCAGCAGTAAGAATGAAATCACCTTGGGAAAACACAGGCTGCCGATGGAATTCTGTCTTTCGGGCCACCATTTGCCTTCACAGCCTCACCTCGCATCTGCTGGCCTTGCCTGCTACTTTCCATCAGCCCAGCACTCAGCCGCACAGAACCCGGGGACTTCAGGAACTCCAAAGAAAAGCCCTTTTTATTGGTGTGAAAGGCATGAAAGGGAACAGCCAACAGGGCAAGCACCTGCGGGTGTAGAAAAACACTTCACTGGAGATTAAATTAAATTAGTCCTTCTATCAAGAAAAGCTTTAAGGGACCTTCCAAGAACATAAGTCATCTCCAAATGGAGACGACAGAGAAAACACGTCCTAGCAGGCTGTATCTCAAGCCCCAATAAGGTAAGGCCAAAAAAATTGGAAAAAAAAAAGGGAGATTCTGAAAACTGAGGATATCAGAGGAAAGACTTTTCCCAAAGATAAGAAGCTGGAAGGCTACAGGAGAACGTAGTTGTCCACTAAGTGATGGGAGTACGAGAACTAAATGAACTGTGGAGGTTATGGCAGTTTCCACGTTAAAGCTGTTCTTTATGGGGGCCAAGAAGGAGAAGTCATCTCAAACTGAACGTGGCCAGAAGAGGCTTTAAACTGAATAAATAAAAATAACAGGAACAAAATGCCTGTATGGGACAGCACTTTTGAGAGCTCCAGAAAAGTGCTCAAATATGAAATTATCAGGCTACTTAGTTTGAAGCCCCTTGTCGAAATTGGGCCTGAGATTCAAGGACTAGAACGACAAATGAAACCAAGCTTTGATGAATGCAAAGTCATGCAAATCGCTACAAACAGGCAGGAGCGGGCTCCGACCTGAGGAGGTCTTGGCATCGCCGCGCTGACATTTCCATATGGCTGCGCACAGCGCTCGGAGGCAGTCGGAAGGCAAACAGACCATGAGGAATTATTAGGGAGGACACGGAGAACAAATCCAAGCGTTGTTACGGCACTGCAGGAGCCCGTGGTGCGCCCGCGTGTTTCGGCCCTCTCTTCGCAGGACGGATACCCAGAAAAGGTGGAAAACCACGAGGGGTCTGCAAAAAATCTAGAGCAGGGCTTTCTTATTTGGAAGAGGTGCCTGAAGGAGAATGTGGCAGGGGTGCATGAAGAGGATGGTGAAGGGGGATGGCTGCTCCTCGATTTAGTTTTGGTTTCAGCATCCTGGTGTTTGGGCGCGACTCTCAGAGCCCGGTTTGTTTTCCTGATCATCAAACTGAGCATTGGTTTCATTAGCGACTTAGGAAGTTCATTACAAACTCAGGCTCCTGCGGGCAGACTCATACAAGACAGTTTTTTAATCCACTGCCTCATGCAGTAATTCGTATTTAATTTCTATTTTTTCATAAGACTGTATTTAAAAAGTGTTAATGACCTTACTTACAATGCCTACGTGTTATGGATATCAATAAATATAAAAAATACCTCAAACCGTTTTTAAACATCCTTTTATTTCCAAAAAGCAGCACTTTTCAAAACTCTTGCAAACCCCGCGCGCTCCTTCACAAAAATAGCTCATGTTTTTATAAAACTGACAAACAGGATTAAAACCTATAAAAATCCCTGCTACTCAACAGAGAAAGGGTGTGGGGTACACAGGGACGTAATTCTATTTAAATTATATACTTAGCTGAGGGAGTTCCAGTAAAATTTGCATGGCCAGCTTGGCGGGGAGAGCGACGATGAATTCCCAGCTGCAGTCGGGACATTGTAAGGCTCCCAGGCGCTTCCAGGAGAAGTCAAAAATGCAGGATTGGGCTCTAAACCCTCCCCAAAATCACAAACCAAACATTGAAGGATTGTTTAAAAAAATGCAGCAAGATTTGAAGTTGCTGAATTAGCCCCCCCCACCCCAGGAAATATCGGGTGGTACCAGAAGGGCCACGGTAGGCAGCTGGGAATGGCTGGGGATAGGGGGCTTGACCCCGACCAGGGGGCTCCTGGGGACACGGGATCAGAATCGGGCCCTGAGATAGGGACTGCAATACCAGCAATAACAAAACCTACCTCGTCCCTTCCAACTGACAGCAATTTTCCTGCTTATAAAACTCGCGGGGTTACAGGCGCTTTCAGGTATAATGTTGAAATTCTGGGATGCCGAATATATACTGGAATACTGCCGTTATCCGCCTGGTCCTTCTGCTCGCAGAGCTCTGGGCATATAGGTACGCAGATCACCGTTGTCCCTTTCCATACGTGTTTCAGCTCTATCTGAAATTTTGCATTTCTCTGTAAAATAGAGAGACAGATAAACGTTCACACGCCGTTCCGAGAGAGAGAATTGGTTTGAAAACTAGGAAAAGAGTAAGTTCCCCCAACTGCAGCAGCGATGTACGTACCGTCCAGCTGAGCAACACTAACAGCAGTTAATGGCTGCCATAAGAAATATGAGATATGGATCGGTCCACGGAGTAACAGATGATGCCGTGCCAGGCACGGTGGCATTTTAGGCTCTAGTGAATGGGTTTTAAGATTCGCGAGAGGAAGAAACACCGTATTTACATCGTGCAGAACAAGTGATCTATCAACTTAGATGAATTATTCTAAGGCAGAATTTAGAAACAAAGGAGAGCAGCGTCCTGACCGTTTCTCAATAGCCTTTCATATGGGATAGTGTTACACCCAACTCTTGGGTATGGGGCACCATCTAGAGGGAAGATCGGTGTGATGCAGCAGGGAAATTAAGCATTACATTTTTAAAAACAGCGAAAAACCTAGAGCAGGTCTTGTATAATACCTAACAGCTATTTAACTATCACTTAACAGCTGTTATCAAGGGACAAACCTGCATGAAGGAGTGGAAATGTGGGGGTTTCTCCCGCAGGGCAGGGCGGTGATTTGCACACAAGCCTTCTGCACTCAAGCAAACCCCATGATTGGTATTACTGCTAATTACTTTGTACCTCTTTTTTAGAATGAGCAAGCTATGATACCGAAATCTGCGGTTGCTGTGTTTAGAGATCATCTTAAAGCAAACCATGACTTTTCAATGCCTGCAGTGGCTTACAGCTGCGTAGTACAAGGCACCAGTTCCTGAGCTCCTCCTAGACAGCGGTTATTTCTCTCTTGGTTAAACAAACCCTCGGATTTCCATTCTGAAACAATTACCATCCTCGTTTACCATTTACCTGCGTGTTAAAGGCCCCGGATGGGCAGGACGTTCATAAGAGACGTGCATGGAAAATACTCAAAAAAAAAAAGAAAAGCTGAAAATGCTTAACTTGCTCTGGTGTTTAAATCCAGATGGATTCAGACATAGGCGATCCCATCTACATTTACTGGAAAGGAAAGGCTCAACCCAGGTACAGCCCAGCACGCCTGCATGGTTCCACTCTAAACTTTCTTCTGTTTTTGATTTGCAGCTCTACATTTCTGTCTGGCTGTGAGGAACTGCGATCGTGTGTTTACGCTACGTTAAAGGAGAAGTCAGAATTCGACTCATCGGGACAGTGTAACGATAAATAAGAGAGAGACACCTTTACCTGGTGCTACAAGCCGACTCGGGGGAAGTTCATTTAATTTTGTAGGCAAATTAAACAGGGGTAAGCTCTGCCGGCTTGTACTTACTCTCAGCTACAGCGAGAGGATGCGATAGACGATTTTGAAGCAGCCCTGAGCGCAAGCACTAATGCAGCCCTGGATGAAGCAGAAAGAGGCAAAAAGCCGGAAAAAAGCTTCTTGTTAAGTGAGGAGAGGCTTCTACAATACCAAACGGGTGGAAGCGATGGGTAGGTGAATATTACGGCCAAGAGCTGTCAGAACGGGGTGTTTCAGAGGGGTAAGGTGCATCAGGTTGATCGCGTTTACTTCATGCTAAAAGTGGTTTGGGTAAGTTAATGGTGCCGCGGCAGAAGCATGAAGCAGTTTTTCCGAGGGCTTTTTTCCATGCAGGTTTTTGCCTGGAGTAACATGCATGCACAGAGGCGCCACGGCAAGGAACCGGGGACTTGACAGTAATGACAGAGGCAATAAGGAAGGTAGAAAGGCAGAATGAAGCGAGCCTATGGAAATATGAAAAATGCATATACGTGCCCGAAGTGAAAATCTCACAGATCAGCCTCAGCTGTAACCCACCTCTGTAACCTCAGCAAGTGATATTCTCCGAGATGTTCTCCCGGTACGCATTGGCACTTGTTATCCCCCCTCTCAGGCCTTCTACGGCTCGGACACTCGGACAGGTTTCTGATAATCTGCACCCTGTCTTGCCAGGAGGCGCGGGGGGAGGCAGGGAACCCCACAAGGTCTGACAAGTCTGGCCACGGAAGAATGGGATCGGTTCCACTCCGCGGGATGGCATGTGAGCATGCATTTATCCAGAGGTTCCTACTCCTAAAATCCTTTGAAGGCTTTTTTTTTTTTTTTTAAGAGCAGTATGGAAAGAAGCTGTTACAATCCAGCTTCTTCCTTAAAGCATCCCTACTTCTGAATACCTCTGTTGCTCATTAGCAGGGGTTACCATGCCAGGCAGTATGTTCTTCTTCGCTACTTGGCGCCGCTGCTGCTGTTGGCATTGACATAATAGAGAAAAGAGAAGGATGAATAAGCACAACCATAAAATCTTGCTTTCACTAGGTGATTTACTACTGTCCCCCAGCATGCTGCTTCTTGGATGCAGAGGCTCCAGAAAGAGATGAGTCACGGAGCTGCAGGATCGGCGTGTGGCTGCAGTGTGCTCCCTGGGAATGAAAGCTACGCTTGAGGATGGGCATTACTCACCAGACAGATGACTCCTTACGGGGAAAACCCGGGAGAAGGGGGAAGAGGTATCGATCGCAGCCTGCACAGCAGCCTTAGGGAATAATAAAGCAACTGGGAAAGCATTAACGATAGGGAGCCGAGGTGCCAGGGAACCAGCAACACGGGAAGAGGCTCAGGAGCCACCGCAGAGCAGCGAGCCACGGCCGTGAGAGCGCTGAAGGACTCCGGCCAAGTTACACAACAGCCGTTTCGGGCAGGACTAATGCTGTTTGTACTTGACCCGAATGCAGGATGCCCTCGTCTGCGCACCTGTGCTCTGCAACACGTCCCTGAGGAACAGCTGGGTGATCACCGACGCGCTCCTCTCTCGTCGACGCGTGGATCCGTCCGAGTCGCGACGAGGGTGCAGCGTTTGCAACGCGGAGCACTCCCGAGCGTTGAGCTGGCAGGTCGTGGATTTATGAGCACTTAGGCAAACAAACAGCACATGGCGAGACTTCCAGTCGGAACGGTGCGGGAAGGAGACACGCGAGGGACAGAAGAGCTCACTCTGGGAGCATTTGCTATCCCAGGCTTTCAGTTTGAGAGCCCGCTTTAGTTGCTGCAGATGGAATTCCCATCGGCTCTAGATAGGCCCTAAAAGAGTAATTCCGCCTGTTGCGGTGGTGCGGCTTCACGCGTTGCCACCCCCAAGCTCAAAGAAAGGCAAATCACGAGCAGAGAGGTTGAGTAAGGCGCTGACCAAAAGGCGCCAAAGAAATACGCCATATTCGTAAAGAAATACATTAGGTAACAGCACCAGAACACACCAGCACGCGGTGCTACACAATATTTATGGTGCTGCGTTTCCTCGTGACAGAGAATTCTATTTAGCTCAGAAAGATTGATCCGTGCTTTCAGGGCGTATGATAAAACATCAGCCCTGGGTTTTTTTGTTTGCATTCCCGGCATGCATAAAAGATGAGCTTGCAGTTCTCCGTTCTGAAGGCAGGTGGGAGAAAGATTACCTCTAACGACAGTGAATGTCAGCACGCTCTCTTCCCAGCTGGCAATTTATTTCGAGTGGTTTTACACCGCATCTCTCACAGGAAGCAGCCGTGCTGTACCCTGGGAGGCTCCGGAGCAAGGCTGGGAAGGTGGGAGAGTTGTTACTATCAGAAAGCCAGGAGAACCGGGCTTTGCAGCCTGGGAAGGCGGCACCTCGTGACTCTGCGAGCGATGAGCTGATCAACAAACCTGCCTTAAAAAAAAAGATTCCAAGAGCTACCATGGCGAGTGATTTTTTTAAATTTTTTTTTTAGTATTTAAACTCTCATTAGCAGCTTTGAGAACTTTAGAGGATGAAGAAGAAACGAGACCTACACGTCACCCAGTTAATCCCAGCTCCTGGCACAAAATAAACGACTTCCACAGCTGCAGGAAGGTGAATACAGGTGAATTATGCGGCGCAGCTGCATGTCAAGTACCCGACTCCTTCTCCCGAGAGCTTGCTCGGGTACCCTGAAGCATCCTGAGAAGCGGCTGCCAGCAGGAGGGACTGCATCCTGGCGGTGACGGCAGGAAGAACTCCGAACCAGCCCTTCACAGCCAGCCTAGTCATGAGTAGAGGCTATAAATATATGCTAAAACTGAATTTATTCCTAATGTTTCAGCGGCATCGATTTACGATGATTCAGCCCTGGGTATTCAAAGCACGAAGATGAGTTGTCTTTTTTTTTTTATATTTTCCAGTTATGACAGCCATCGTTACACTGCCAAGGCTCGGGGAGTTCTAATACCAAATGCCAGGTATTTCTGGTGGCAAAACACAACTCTGCGCTGAAGAATGCTGTCAATCCACTTAATCTGTTTTAGCAACTTACTGCTCAAGTGACATAAACTTCTGGAGCTTTGACAGGATGCTTCCCGCTTACGGCACGTTGAGGAATTTCACAAACACAGCCTAAGAAATGTCTTTTTCTGTACCGTTCTGTTCCATACCATAACAACCAGCCTCCTCCAACCTCTGCCTACCGCTGGGCCTTCCCCATGGGTGGCCAGCTCTCGCCTTCCCCCTTGCCCCCACCGCCCTCCCCCTCCGTGAACATGCGTGGGCCCTGCGCCTGCCGCTGCCCCACCTGCCTGACACGGAGCTGAAGATTCCCGAACACCTGCGCGTTTTATTATTATTATTATTACTATTATTATTATTTTAAAACACTTAATTTTCCGGGCCTCCGTGGGTCTCTATTTCCCAGCTGCTGCCGGGCAGGAGGCCACGGGGGGCCTCCCCAGGGGAGGGTGGGCAGCCAGGCCCAGGCCCAGGCTCAGGTCCACGCTCAGGCCCAGGCTCAGGCCCACGCTCAGGCTCAGGCCCAGCGGGGAAGAGGACGGGAAAGGGAACGGGAAACAGGAAGGGCCCGGGCGCGGCCCAGCCGCCGCCGCCTCCGCCTCCTCACGGCAGCCGCCAGCCGGAAGCACCGCCCGAGGCACGAGCACCGCCCCACCGCGTCACCGCCCCGCCCCGCCCTTCCGGCCGGGCGCTTCCGCCCCGTCCCGTCCCCTCCCCGCGCCGCTTCCCCCCGCGCGGAGCCGGCACCGCCCCCGTGCGGCCGGCGGCGCGCCCTGCACCCTGCTCGGCGGCTGCCTCTCGGGCCGGGATATCCATGGGGCGAGCGGCGATGCCATGAGCCCGGGCGGGAGCCGGACCGGGGCCAGCGCCGCGCACGGGCAGCGGGGCTCCTCCATGGGGGCTCGGCCGCAGTAGGAGCGGCGTCTCCCCGGGGCGCGATCCGCCACCTCCCCTCCCCCTCGGGCCTCCTGAGGAGGATGGCGACGGCGGCCGCCCCGACCCAGCTCGAAGCCGGTGGGTATCGCTGGCGGCGGGGGCTGCCCTCCGGCCCGCCGGCCGCCCCCCGTTGTAACCGTGTCCCCTTCTCCCCCCCGCCCCTCCGCAGAGCTCTACTACCTGATCGCCCGGTTCCTGCAGTCCGGACCCTGCAAGAAATCCGCCCAGGTGAGCGGGGAGCCGGGGGCTCCGGCCGGGCCGGGGCGGGCGGGGACGGGACGGGACGGGACGGGGCAGGAGGGCGGCGGGCGGGGGACCCGCTGCGCTGCGGGCGCCGGACTCACGTCCTTTGTGTGTCCGTGTGTCCGTCTCTCCCCAGGTGCTGGTGGAGGAGCTGGAGGAGCACCAGGTAAGGCGCCTGCCGCGGCGGGACGGGGGAAGCCCTGGGGACGGGACGGGGGGGTCGGGGTTGCCCTGCCCCGTCTAACCCAGCCCATCTCCTCCCGGGGCTCCGGGAGACCCTGCGGGAGGCCGCGGGTGCCCCCGCTGCGGGCGGCGGGGCCGGGGGCAGCGGCGGAGGGGCTCCTCCCCGGGGCGGGCTGGCACCGGCGGGGGCTCCCCTCGCCCGCCCGGGGAGGGGTCGCTCGGCGCGGCGGGGCCGGCCGGGGTCTGACGGCCGCCTCCGTCCCCGTCCCTCCTCCCC
>JAKFQP010000397.1:490393-511845 GCA_023375905.1 Nycticorax nycticorax | reverse complement strand
GTCTTCCTAGAGAACCTGAAATCTAACTACAGGCTGTTTCAGGTTTAGCTTGTGCCCGCACCCGGTACCCGAGAGGAATATTAACAGTGATGGTATGAAGTCTGATTTCAGATGTGCTGGTTTTGCTTAATCAGTTACGTTAATGTGTACATTTTTTTCTTTGATTCTGTGGGGCACAAATAGAGAAGCCCTAAACCCTTTTATTTTTTTTCTTGTGTAGTAGATGGCACTGTTGAAGCCATGTACTTTTCCTCAAATTTTCAGAAATAGGAGAACAAACAGTTGTAAAGTGAGGCTTGGAATGAATGGGAAATTGCTTCTCGCTGTATAGAATTATCAAAATTAAGTATAAGACTTTTTTTTCCTCTGTCTTAAACTGATAAACAGTAATCAATCCTTTCAGATTGCCTTTTTATCTAGTATTATTTAACTGTTTATCATGACTTACAGTAAGGAACAGGACTATAAATGCATCATGGCAGCGAGGCAGGTTGATGGGGCAGGATGAGGTAGGATGAACAGGGCCTCTCTCTGCTGATCCTCAGACCGAAGCTTTCACTGCTGAGGATGTTGAAGAAAGGTCTTTTTTTCCTCTCGCTGCTTAGGGTCTGATGTATTTGGAGTTTGGACCTTGGGTTGCATATGATTGTATATTAACCTGAACTACTCGACTTCAGCGCTAGCTAGGTGTCTGAATGTCATAATCAGAACAAGGCCGGGGTTGTGAAGAACACAAATAACTCTGACTTTTGTTTTGATGATCTCAGTCACATAATGAACCAAAAAAAAATTATAGATGCTAGCAATTGCAGATCAAGTTTTTTCTACCCGTTTCTCCTTTTTGAACACTTAGAGACAGAAAACCAAATTCAGTTACAATCCCTGCCCAGTGTTGCAACTACGCTGGTCGGGCAGGCCTGAGATAACCGAACCCAAAGAGAGTTTACAAACCTGGAGAAGCCTGATTTTTTTTCTTTGTTTGTTTGCCCAGTATTCTGCTTTGGCAAATCTGACAAAGTATTTCTTGTTCTGATTGCTGATGTTTCGACTTTGTTTTCCATTCTCAGTTTGACTGTTCAGGTTAGCGTTGGTATTTTTCAGAAAATATGCCGATACTCTTGCCGTCGAGTATGTTGTTATTGCTCTTAGGGCTTTTGGAAACAATAAAGATGTAACAACCAAATCGCCTACTAGGTGGCTTTTATCTAGGGAATGTTTACTCCCACTTCACTCAAGCTTTTAGTCAAGATCGGAACTCTCTCTTGAGACTTCTTTTTCTTTTTTGTTTGAACCTGATCTTTTACTTTAAATGTCAGGTACCACGAGGCAGAAGAGTAATGTAAGACAGCCTAATAAGAATCGTACCTAGCCAAGAGAACCACACAGAGAATACCGGCTTACGTGCTTTTGTATTTCCATGGTCTTTTCTGCTTATTTCCACTTTGAAGTACTTTTTATGTGCAACATGCGGCAGTCTGTCTAGGTAATTGTCCAGGTGTACTCCAAAGCGGTTTTTACTTTGTTATTGACTGCTGGTGGTCTTGAGACCTGAAACGTGTTTGTAAAGGGGAGGGTCCTCGCTCTCCTTACGAAGGCCTGAAGTATGTTAAACTTGCACGCAATTAGTGCTCCTATATTAAATTAACCGTAGCAGTTCAATGCGGAGTCAGCTGTTGTACAGGCGAGTCAAGCTGCACGGACTCAGGTTATCAGAACAGTCTCCAGTGGACTGCTGTTGGAAATTATTTATTCCCAATAAAGATGACTGGCTCTGGTCTGGTTTTCAAGAACTTTTTGATGGGCTGTCTCTTCTGGCTCAGCCCCTTTTGGTCTTTGTGCCGAAGTTATGTATAATTTCAGGAAAACCAGGAAATCGGCTGTTGTTGGACAGTGGAGAATTTGCATCCGTGAGCGGCTCTGCTGGTATGGAACAGCTTATGGGATTTGGCTCTGAGTTTCTGCCTTGCCCATCTGCATTGATTTAAAACTAGCCATGAGTCTGAGGTGCTGTTATTTATAGATATTGCCAATCCCAGCATTAGCAGCGGAGAGACGTTACGGTTTTGTCACCTCAGGAAAATGTCATCTGGTATTATGGTCGTTCCAACCCGTCCTCTCTGGGGAAACAGAGTGGATAATGGCTTTTCAAATTCACGGGTATTTGCATACTGTTGACATCTTGTGCAAGTCCAGTATCTGAGCTTCCTTTTGCTGAGATTCCATATCTGAGATCTTGAGTAATTTCCTGCTTGTTCAGCTGCCTTGGTCCTCTTGGCCTCCTCTGCTGCTTTTTGATACAGTTGTCAATTGATTCTTAATTGATTGTTATTTTGGCAAAGGAGAGAAGTGGTGTACGACCGCCTAGAGGTTAGAAATCTGCTGCTGATGCACAACTGCCTGCCTGCCTGTCCACAGGGGACTGGGCACGAAGGAGCCTTCGAAGGTCTGCCTTGCTGCCTGCATTGCTTCCATTATGCAGCTCCTGCGTCAAATTTAGTCTGCGCTTCGAAGCAATATGTCGCCGGGCTTCCCGAAAGAGATGTTTCAGAGCTATCTGGTTCCGATCCCTGGGAAGACAGACATCTTATAATAAGTAGTAGTCACAAAGCATCTTTGTTTGTTTGTTTGTTTCCTGTTTATTGAAACCTTCCTTGGAGGGGACATTGGCAGCAGTCAGACCAGGCGAGTTTGTTTGTTTGTTTCAGGGATCAACAAGCTTTTTGCCCATAATCTCAGCTGCCCAGTGAGGACCCTTTGCTCCATAGTCTTTGAGATTACGTGGTAACGCTTCCAACAACAGAAGCATAAACAGGTTTAGGGGTATGACTTTCTCCTAGCCCTGACGTGCCTTCACTAATAGATCTTTACTTGCAGCTGCTTACCACTGTAGCAACTTCTTTGCATACTGCTTCAAGCAGGCATGACTTTTACATTCACCCATGGTTGTTTACGTAGATTTTTTTCAAAGGACGGATTCACTTCACCCAGTTCTTGAAAGTTTTTAGATCCCTAAGACCTGGGTGGTTACTGTGTCAGAAAACTCTTCCATGGTACTGCGGCATTCTTGTGCTTTCTCATTTTAACCTTTACAGGGTCTTGCACATCTTCAGGCAACAGAAGATTTTTCTCTTTATAATTTATGCCAGGGTGCAGAACTTGTTCTCGCTTAGCACCTTTTCAGCTCTTCTGCCTTATTTTAACATGCTCTTTTAAAAGCTCTCGTTAAGCATGGTTTTGGCCTGTATTACTCGTCTCTAATTTTTTCTAATTTTCTAATTATTTTATAAAATATTTTCTAATATTCTAAAAAATATTTTTTAATACATATGAGGAGGTGATAATATCTGTGCCGTTGTTTAATTTTGCCGTATGGGGTTTGGACTAGCATACCCAAAGAGGCGTGGCTATAACTGATCCTAAGCTTTGCCTTTTTCCTTCCTTCTTTTAATGAAAATCTGATTTGGGAAACTTTGTTTTTTCTCAGCTGTATGTTTGTAGCTTCATGTTTTGGAAAGATACTTAAAATCCATTTTCAGCTCTCTGGCACAAAGAGGTGAAAGGAAGGATTTTTGTTTCAAGTTCTTTTGGGAACCTGAAAATAGAATTGCTTGTTTTGCTCCGGGCTGCAGTTTAAGCATTTTATCTGGAAGTTATTATGGAAATACAAATCTCCGGGAGAATTTGCTGCTATTGCTGCCTGCCTGCGTAGCTGTTTGCTAATAACAACAGTGATAATATTTGGATTAAGGGCCACTTATTTGGGCTGTTCTGGCTTGTAGAAACCTGGAAATGTGCGGGGAAAGAAGTGTGATAGAGCCTTTCTTCTTTAGTACAGCATGGTTCTGATTGCAGGTGGCAAATCTGGTGAGGAGGGCATGTTAGTAAAGAGAGCGGTCACTTTGATACGCGCCTAGTCTGTGCAATATGCTCCACATTAAATGTCGCTTAGAAAAGTTTACAATCTAATAAAACTGTGCACTAAAATCTAGATGCTTCATCAGCTCACTTCTGCCGATTTAGCTCTGGCTCCGTGACTGATTTGCCAACTTTCCTGGTCTGGGCAGCCATCAAGCAGATGTCTGGTATCCCAAGCTGCTTAACGTCTGGATGTCCCAGGCAAATTACCGCCAGGCGTGTGGATCTAACTGCCACATGCTCCGCGAGTCTGGCGCATCCACCTTTCATCTTTGAATCCTGGCCGGTCCGCACATGTGTTGATGTTCGCTCCCTTTGCTATTCTTTGTAAAACTGCGCTTTAAGCTGCAGATTTTTAAGCAACAAAGTCCCTTTCCGTTTCTGAGGAGAGGCACTGAGTTAATTGGGACTGCTTGTCGAATAACTTGTGCCCTGTCTCCACAGTAGGATATTTGCTGCTAGGCTTAATTCAGCACCTCTGTCTAGCCACAGAATAGTGGTGATCCTTCAAAAGCGGCGTGCTCTGGAGTGAAAAGGGAAGCATTTTGCTGCACTGTGCTAGGAGAATGGTTTGGACTTCCTGTGAAATTTCCAGAGAGAGTGGCATGGTTTGGGTTTTTTTCCTTACCCTAGAAGTAAAATGTAAAATTCCACAGCTTTTGGGCTGGTTACTCTTTTTTTTTTTTCTTTTTAATCTTTTAATCTTAAGCTTGATAAATTGCTAGATTTGGCAATTGCTGACTGAGAAGCATGTTACTAATTATCAGAGACGTAAAAAAGAATTTCATACTCAGATTTTATTAAATTGCCGATTCTCTCTTCAGAATCGCCTTTGTTTCAGACCCTTTCAGATCCCTGAAAGGGAGGCTAGCACAGGATAATGAAATATTTTGTAACCTGAGCACATTTATAATATTTCAGGAATGAGTAAGAATGACAGGCAAATATAAAAGTTCAGATAATCCTTTTATCTCACTTTGACTTCTGTTATATCATATAATTTACAATGAAAGACAACTCATGATTATATGCTGAATTTCACTGGCTGTACAGTTGGGAAGGTACCAATAGAATTTTGGAACTCTAGGATTTTTGGGGGGGGTGGGTGGGCGGGGGGAAGTGAGAATGGCTGGAGAAACCCATCGGTGCAAGGAAGCATCCATTGCTTGGTGCTCACAGTATGAAAAGTCACAGGATGGGACTGTGTTTATGCAGACATCAGGTTTACCTGCAGAGGCACGATTCTCTTGTTTCCATCAATAGGACAGAGCCACCTCTTCAACAATAATTTGTTTACATTATTAGAAAAGCCTTTCCTTTTTTTTTTTTTTTCTTTTGGTTAAAATCTGATTTGCAGGATGGTGTTGATCCTGCTTGTGATGCAGGTGATTACATTATACAACACATGACTCACTGCGTCGAGCCCCGTAGCACCACTGCTGTTGCCCAATTGGAACAAACGATTTCCCAAGGACATGGAGTAATAATCTGTTTGATGACATAGTTCAGTGAACAATGTTTTGGCAGCAGGTCTGAGTGAAGTACTTAGCTTTTCCTCCTTCCCGATGTGTGCTGCTCCCACCGGTGTGCCGGGACAGGAGCTGGGCATATCCATGGGGTCTGGATAGGCAGGATAGCTGGGCCTATCTGCTGGTGCTCTGCTGTTGAAGAAAGTGGTCCTGTTCCTTGCTTTCCACCGGCTCTGATGCTTCTCTGACTCACAGTCAGCTTTGTGAAACCCGGCAGGAAACCTTTTCCTTCTTTTGTCAGGCGAGCGTCCCTTGCCAGGGGAGCTGAAACAGCTCCGTCCTCAGTAGATGGAGCTGGTGCAGAGGGGAGCTTGGTCACATTTTTAGCCAGACTGGGGAGTCATTCTGGCTCACTGCCACTGCCCAAAAACTTGTCCTGCCCTGCCAGGAGGGAACTGCATGGGTGGCGAGTGCTTGCAGCCCTGTCACCGGTAGTGGCATTGGCCGGTGACTGGACACGTTTGAAGTGGTCATGTAGGAGAGAGGGGTGTGCGCAGGCACATGCCTGCTGTTATTTCTTTGCAATGAGCACTGTTCCGGCCTTTTCAGGTCAGCCTTAGTATTATTTGGCGTTAGTTTCTGGCTCGGTAAAACAAAAATCTGATTTAAGGTAATCTCTTCATAATACTGCACCAGCTACAAAAGTTGTCAATAGTTCTAGTACAACTGTTTTTTCCATCTTCGATCACAGGTACTTAAAGAGCTGAGCGACCTCTTACTGTTGATCTTTAAAAAGGAGATGGATGTGGCTGTATGTCCTGTGTTGAAGGAGCTAAATAAGCTCTGATGTTGAGTTTGTGCTGCCAGCTAGTAAATATAGTAGAAGTCAGGCAAGTGCGGGACATTCTGGATAATGAGGCACAATTTATTTGCTGTTTGAACAGACTGTTGGAAAAACTATTGTCTCTCCATAGAAAACAGTCTCTGTCTAAAGGGGAAAAAGAAGAATGCTTTCTCGAGTTGACAAATTAGGAGCGGAGCCTACACGTGTGGGTCTTAAAGATACTTATTCTCAGTAGCTAAAAACCAGAGACTGGGTATTGCTTTTAGGATAATATTTAGGATTTTGAGGCTTTGGCACATGTGCTTCTTACAGTAATGGGAGTGTCTGGCAAGGGTGTTTCAGCTAAGCGAGAAATACTTTATGTGAAACGAATGAACTGAAGGGTACAACAGGCTTAAAAAAAAGTCCCCAGGCAATACTTTGTTTGATCAGAGTACTGCACTGGGAACTCTGAGTTTCAGGGGTTGGTTTGTTTGTTATTAAGGGGTATCCTAAATGACAGCTGTAGCTGCTACCACCTGGAATTTCTGGTCTGACTTTCTCAACGTTCCGTGTCACTGTAAAAGGCATCTTGGGTACAATTCATTCTGAGGGGTTTTCAGGGGTTTTAGACTTGATTTCAGTAACTTTAACACTTCAATATGAACCGAACAAAGAAATACCGGTAAAAGCAAGAGTAAAACAATTTTCAAATGTCTGCGTTATTTGTATGTTTAGGTGGCTGTCAATGCACACATCCCTCCGGATTATCTTCTTAGGATCTGTGAGAGACTTGGACCCCTTTTAGACAAGGAAATCCCACAGAGTGTCCTAGGTGTGCAGACTTTGCTAGGTGTCGGGCGCCAGTCTCTATTAAGGGCAGCAAAAGGTAAGTTTCTCAATTTATGTGTGATTGAATTTTATTTTAATGACCAAACTCTCTTTTGTTTTGGCTTGTATTGTGGTATCTGTGTGTGTTTGCGTGAACTCTGGCTAGTCTCCTATGCTTGTCAGCTCCTGCTTTCTTGTTGCAGTCTTGCTAAAGTGCAGTTATTGCTGGCCCTGCTATATATATATATTTTTTTTTTGGTTGAAAATACCATTTTAAGCTACTCTTGCTTACAGTTGCCTGATCTTGTTACTTGCTTCCCCTACCTTCCTTTCTCAGTACGTTGGACTGGCGTTTGTGTAAACGATGTCATGAACTGGATTAGAGGTTTGATCCATCTGAAAAATAGCCATCTTCTTTCGTGTACATATATATATGCCTGTGTCTAAAATAACCCAGCAGTCTATATATTTTGCTGGGCTATTTTTTTAGGCTGATTTGTTCCATTATTTGATTCCCTGCCCGTGCAGGCAGATGTGTCAGCTTGATGGGCAGGGTGGCATTTGGGGCAGCATTTAGAGAGTGGGAGAAGGTGAGACTGATTCTTCAGTGATTTTCTGCTTGTCCTTGCTTAAAGTTAATTTGCACGAAAGCCCCCATTCCTTTCACAAAGAGAGCATGGGTCCTATTCCTTTTGAAAAACTGCTCTGCTTGAAATAATGGTCCTGAGAGCACGGTTTTGTGTTATAACTGAACAGAACTGAGAGCCATCTGCTGTTGAAAAGAGTGGTTCCTCCCTTCCCTCCTCACTCCATGCCCCTGCCACTTCTTCCCGGTAGGAGCCAGAACTTATTTGATCCTCTGATGTGCTGATTCAGAGAGCTAAAATGTTGCAAAATTTGTTATAGCTGTTATAGTGAATTAAATTATCTCATGGAAGGATCAGAGTGCTGGAGGTGAGACAGGCAGCAGGAGCATCATTCTGGGAGAGGAGGAGGGATGGGAGAGCAGGACCTTCCTGTTCCAGTGGCAGATGAGCACTTAATTTACCTCATCCTGTGAAGTCACACGCTGATGCTAAAGAAGGCTGTAGCATTCTGCCGATCCACTGGATATCACCTGGAGGGATGTGCTGTTTGCAAACACGTTTCCTTATGGAAAGTTTTGGGACTGAGTCTTGTTTTGCCTATGCTATAACTGGGTGAAGAATTTCAGGTTTGCAGAGAGGCCTGCAGAGAAACATTTCTTCGTTGCACATTCAGTTTGCACCTTAGAAGAGAACAGCAACAAAAACATAAAGAGAAAATAAATGTCTTTGTGCAGGGAAACAGAAGGTTTTTTAGGTGAATTAGGGGACAGAGGCTGGATGAATCACTGAAAGATGTAATGCTTCCTAAGCCATGTGGTAAATGTATTGCAAAGAGATTTCTACTAGCTTTATGGTGGTTTTTTTTTTCCCCTTCAGAAAAAGATGCCCTGACATTGTGCCACTTGGTGTGTAAACCACACTGGCTAATACGAAACAGTGTACCTTTTTCAAAGCCGACATACATGGATTTCCACTCCCCCTAGTTGTGCATCAGTATTAAGTTTCCATTTACTGTTAGCTATTCTGATCTATTTTAGAAAGTACGAGTGCTGTTTTTATGTGCATCATTGTAATACTCTGGTACAGTTTGGGTTTGAATCAGAAGGTGCTCTCGGGACGCTCCTTGAGCCACGTAAGCTTGTGCACTTCGTATTCAGAGATCTAAATGGTGATGCACAGATCCACCAATCTGTGGCACTATCCTTCTGTTTCAGTCCTTATTCACCATGGAAGCTCATTTCTCTCCTTCCAGATGGCCAGAAATGGAAGAAGTCCAGGTCTAATTTCTGAGGCACTCTGAACAGTCTCAGAAAAATCACTATTGTTCTAGAGAGAAGGCTCTCTGAGGCCAGTTGGCAGCAGATAGCTGGAGAGTCTTTAAAGAAAAGTCTTCCTTTTAAAAAACAATGTTTTTTGGGGGTGGGGGTGGGGTGCAGAGGGGAATCCGAAAGGAGGGTATAGTGCCACCAATTGCAGGAAAACAGATTTATTGAAAAAAAAAAAAAACCCTCACTTCTCCCACTTCCAGGGAGCATATGTGTGCGTGTATGTGTATTCTCAAACGTACAGCTCGTAAGAAGAGGTCCTGTATGTGTTGGGGTTGCAAAAGGGCTAAAACCATACCGAAGATCAGTCCTGCCTCAGTACAAAGAACACCCACTTTTTTCATTCTCCTATTCTTTCCCTCAGTTTAGACTCCCTACTCACCAAAACGAAGCAAAAATAAGCTGAAACCATTTACAGTCATATGGCTTAGGAACTAGAAACCAGAGTAGCAATCTCCTTTAAGTGTTAGATCTCTGACAAGCTATTTAAAAAGACAAATCTTATTTTGGGATGCTGGGAGGGGTGCTTGATGCTCTTGATTCTGAGAAGAATAGGCCAGCTGGACCCGGTTTGGCTGATTGTTTCACTAACCCGCTGTTAATCTTGCCGGTACAGACTTCAGACATACGCTATGGAAAGGATCTGCATTTGCAGCTCTTCACAGAGGCCGACCTCCCGAACTACCTGTAAATTACGGGAAACCACCAAACGTGGGTGAGTTTTGAAACATCTATAAGGTGGTTTTTTTCTTCTCTGTATTTTTGTTAATCTTCCAGCTGAAAGTTACTGACGGAAGCAGTACTATGGGTTTGCATTAATGGCTTTCTCGACGTTTCACCATGAATTAGTCTAAACCAGGATTCTTACTGACAGTAGAATAACCCTTTTTGCATTACTCAGGCTTGAATCTTCCATAACATATGTACATATGTTAAAACATTGTGGCCACGCTGAAAACCTTTGCACATCAACTTGCTGTTTGGAGGGCAATGTGCTTGAGTTTGGTGGTTTTTTTTCTATGATACACCTACGTAATATATACATACGCTTGTAAGATTGAATAGGCATGGTCACAGGAGCATGTAGACGATCTTTTCATTCAGGAATCTTAGCCAGAACAAAGCGCCTGGCTCCCAGCTTTTTTTGATTCAAGAATTCATTTTAGTTAGAGTATGACAGAAAACAGACTGCTTGCAACATCCCTCTCCAAAAGGGAAATAATCGCCAAACCAACATTTGTATTACTTCAGTTTCAGTTGTCCACAGAGTTAGATAAAGTCCTTCTCTAAAACTCAGATATACATAGGCATTCAGCTTGCGTATCATCAAAGAGCTTCTCTGTTTTGCTTAAACTGAAAAGTATTTTCCTTGTATGGTTTGAACTTTCATTAACTGTTTTTATAGCAAACAAATTTGATTCTTGCAGGCATAACTATAAGTCCTGTCAGTCATGATTTGTTTCCTATTAGGGTATTTTATCTGTAGTTACCCTGTAAATGTTTGTGCAAACATACAGACTTTTCCTGGATGTTAGGGAGTATGTATCTCCCACCCCTTTGGAGATGCAGGGATGATGATGGCACTCTGCTGTTTCCACCATGTCTGTTCCTCTGTTTGTGCTTCTGCACTTTCTCTCTCATTACTAAAAATTAATCTTTGTCAGACACGAAAGTGCCGAAGCCTGGGCTGTTTGTGGTTGAAATCGATAGCACGCTTTGCATAAGGTCTGTGGTGGTGCGGCAGCAGCGTGACAGAAGAGCAAAGTTAATTATGGGCCTTCTGTATGAAAAAGAAATGGATATTTGCCTGGAACTCATTCACAGGGAACTATTGCATTAGTACTTTTCCTACTTTTGTCAGATAATTTATGAGTCGTGCTGTGGACATTAAAAAACTATTTCCATATATTAGTATGCTTACTTCTGTGCATATCTATGTATTTATTCTTTTAGGCTAGTTCTGCAGTGACTTTGTTGTTGGCAGTTGGGCTGATGGATTGTTAATAGGCTAGATTATAGATTTATTGCACACACTCAACTTCTATAGTTGTATTTCTGTAAGGGCTCCTGGATCAATTCTTTCATACGAGGAGAATCAGACTGTGTGGTTTTGGAATATGCGGTATTATTAATGAACCATACTAGCAGATTGTACTTCGGCATTTGTCATGCCATCATGACAAAGGTTTGTGCTGCTTGCTTGGTGACTATTTAGTGACTTGGAGAACAGAATGATTTGTTGGTTTTGGTGGTTTCCTATGAATTGTTTTTTAAGAAAAGGGTCTTTTATAGCCAGGAATTAATTTTTGTAAGCATTGGTTTCCTGGAAGAATAGAGTCCTCCTTGGTGTAGGTACAGAAACCACTGGTAAGAGAGGAAAAAGTGTGTAAAGGATTAAAATAAGAAGTTGACTGTCCTTAAGCTGTACAGGAGGCAGGAATTTGGGTTTGGGATTCCCCATTCTTAATCCTGAAGTGGAAGTCACAAAATTCTTCTGTGTATATTTGTGCAAAATGGGTGCTTTTTCTGGTGAGTAGCGACAGGCACAGGTGCTGCAGTGTGTGTGCATGTCTTGTTTTAAAATACAAGACAAAGTATGGCCAACCTCTTCAGTATTTTGGTGTAATTGTGAATTGCCATACCCTGCTGGCTTAGTCAGATGGAGTTTTCTGGAATTACTTGCTGAAGTAGTTGGGCTGACCTGATAGACACCCATAATAATGTGTGTTCATGAGTGAGATGAAATGATTGCGTAATTGCCTGTGTCGACGGGTAAATAAGGTATAGAACTAGCAGCTGAAAGTATTCTTATGTCGTTTCCCTTCCAGTGATAAAGATTTCAGCTTGCTGCCATAAGTGTGTTTTTTCTGCTGTGGATTGGGGTTGCTTGTGGTTGCCCTCCCAGCTGGAAGAGTCGGTAGCTGCAGTGGTTTCCGTCTGGATGGGGTTGGGATGGGACCTTGTGATCCGTACTCCAAAATAAAAGGTCGTGCGCAGTGGAGCAGGAGCCAGAAATCACTGCTGCCTTTTCCCAGCATGTTTGTGCAGAGCTGGGAATCTTCTGGCTGGGGGAGTCTCTGAGAAAGTGCTGACCTGTGGAAGTGGTTCTCAGGAACGTGTTGTTTGTGTGTTGAGTCTTGGAGGTCTGTGGTGATCTGCTGGGGCAGGAGAGGAAGGGAAAATGCTGTCACCGCTTTCTGCTGCTGACACGGTAACACAGTGAACATGGTGAGGATGGTCTTTTAGAGTGTTTCTTTCCAGGTTTTGAAGAAGTGGTACGTTTAGTGCTCTTCCAGTCAGAAAACTGAAAGATTGGGGTCAGCAACAGGGTTTGTTCACATCTGATAAACCTGCTTTTGAATACTGCATCGATTTTGTCAGAGACTTTTTTTCAGGCAACACAAAGCAGATGAGAAAGAAGATTGTTTTCCCTCTTTAGATGATTACTAGAGCTATTTTACCCCGAGTATGAACATTTTTATGTGGCTAACTATTGTTAGTGAAAATAACACAAAGTCTGGGATCAGGAAGTTCATAGCATAGTCTCAATGAACAAGCAATTCAGCTGTATGGAAACTCACAGACAAGGTGATCCAGCTACCTTAGGCCTGCCAAACAGCAGTGCTCTGATGAGGTCAGAAAATCGATGATGTTTCTCTTCTGTAAAGGAGTTCCATGAGGTCAGCAGCTCTGAAAGCTGGAACACTTTGTTCTTTTGGTGCTTTTCCTGGGTCTAGCTCTCTTTGTGGCCACACATGCACTCTCCGAGAAGGTATTTTGCATGTGTGAGGCAACTGTGTTTATTTTGTAGCGCTCTTATGAAATGCAGACTTGTGTTTCTTCTTCATGCTGTGAGTCGTTCCCGATCTTCATGCTTGATCAGGCCCTGCGATGAGGTCACAGCGTACTCACCACATGTCCTGGCTATGCAAAATGTTAGGTCCTCGTTACAAAGTTATAGTGCTGGTTTCAAAAGGTAAAAAGTTATGATGTGAAGCCATCACCCTTCATGCTAGAGGAACTATTTTTAAAACAAACGTTTGTACCAGTATTCTGTTTTCTATTTTTGCTTGTAAAAAATGGAGCGAGGCAAGGGTTTGTAGGGAGAGGAAGAGCTCAAGCAATTTGAAAACTGCTGCAGCTAGGTGACTTTGCCCACACTGAAATGTTGTAATTCCTTCTGAAGTTGTGACTTTAACTTTGAAATTTGTGATGTCTGATGATTGCTTAAAATTTAAAGTTTAAATTTTATGTTCACTGATGGGTTATTGTTGCAGGGTTTTGGTTTTATCCTTCCTAGGTGAGTTTTCTTGCAAGGGTTTTTTACATTTGTGCGGTTAACCTCTAGCAGAATGGCTTGTGAAGAATTACTGTCGTATGGCCTATGTGACCCCCCCCTCAGTAGTTTGCGGAGGCTCTAGTGTGCATCTGTAAGCCAGGGCTTTGCCCAGCGTGCCAGGAGCTGGCGGTGCTGGTGCCGAGGCAGGAGCAGGTTGCTCCCAGCATGGGCTAAGGGAGGGAAAGCCCACCTCTCACGGCAGCATCCGTGGCATCTCTGCGCCTAGGTAGCAGCCATTTCAGCAGCTAGGAGTGAAGAACTGCGTCTGAGAAGGCGGCCTTTCCGTCTGTGGACAAAACTAACTTACTTTTCTTAACAAGAAGACTGGGTATGCTCACTTTCTATGTGAAATAACATCAATACGGTTTTGAAAGTTTTGGTTGTTTTTTCTTCCTGGCAGGAAACAGTGAGGGGGTAGATTTGGCAGCTGTTACACCCAGTATGGCATGAAGTACAGCAGCTAGTTAGATAGGCTGCTAAAAAGTTTTTAGAGCTACTAAGTTGCTAATTCTTGGTATGGGCATCAGGGTGGAGGTTTAATACTTTTAGGCTTTATGAGACAATGACTTCATTGTACTGGAGAAAGCAAACTTCCATGGGGCTTTTTGTCATGTGTGGGTAATTCCTTATTTAGATATTGTGTATTAATCTTCTATCAAAAAATATAAGAACTGGAATTGGGGATGTTTGTTTTGTTTTGGGGGTGGGGTGGTGGTGTTTACTTTGCACTTCCTTTGAAGGCAGTGATAGTTTATAAAGCATGGGAAGACAAAGATCTCAGTCACAGCTTTGTATGTGTGGCACACGTTTCTGGTATACCCTAAGCATTTTTATAGTGAGGATCAGATAGATTGAATGCTTGCTACTTTTTGTTCAAAGATGCTGTTGCTTTGATAGAGGTGGTGCTCCTTATGGCACAACAGTAGTTCTGTATTTCTCTGAAACTCATGATTGAAGCATTTCATAAGCAATGCTTTCTGTTTTTTTATTTATTCATGGGAGATTGAGGAGTCTTCTCCCCATTGTGCAAACAAGGAAGTAGACACAGAAAAAAGTGAAATTACTTTCACATCCTCTGAAGCTGAACTGACTGCAAGTCTGGGAATTGACTGGAAAAGTTAGGCACAGAGTGCCACGTGAAAGGTTGTGTGAGTTAGGTGCCCGACTGTTTGTCATAACTTTTAGTGTTCCCTTCGTGTCATTTACAACAAACAGCAGCGGTAAATTTGCAGAAGCATTGCATGGGATCACGGTAGCGCAGAAGGTATTGTGATTCTTGGGAATATTTTTGAAATGCAAGTGTACCCTTTTGATTCACGCAGTTCTTTGTGTGGTTAAAAAAAAATGTTCAAAGGCATTTGAAATTGTTTAAAGGCAGATACACTGTTATTATGTATTTAAATGATTTAAGCACTGAAAGGCGCAGCAGAATTACCATATTGCTAAATGACTCCCTCTCTGTGTTGGCATAACAGTGTCCACAGTGTGGGGGAAAGGGAGGTGTAATATTTTTAAGAACTTAGCTTTTCAGCTGGCATACTTAAATAGTAAATAAAAAAAGGTGTCGGCAAACCTTTGTACAGCATTTGTCATTACGGGATCTCTGTGCCTTCCTCTAAGAGGTGAGAAAAAGGGTTAAAGATTTCATTTTTACTTTGCTAGGGGAGACAGTTTCCATTTAACAGTTCCTGTATGATATCAGGTATCAATTGAATAGTAGGCAGATAAGAAATTAATTTGGTTTAGTGTGTTTTGCTTTTTTAGTACTTCTGAATATGTGTTTTTACATGAAAAACAAATATTGACTGAAGATGAGGTCACGCTGGGAGCCTGATGACTTTTGCAAACATCTACACCTTTTATGCAACTTTTTTTTCTAGTATGTAGTGTTTCAGTTGCATTGCGTGATTAAAAATTTCAGAGCATAAAACTGAGAAACAAAAATACTTTCTGTAAATCTGGAAACATCTTGTTTTCCTTTCCTATTTGTCTCTCTGCTTGTGTATAAATACTTCAATCTTATAAATGTACAGAAATGTGGGTTAGTAGCCCTTGGAAATGATGCTCCTTGACATTGTAGATTTTTATTTTTTTTAACATATTCCACAATCTTTCTTTGTGTAGATAGGCAATGATATGATGATACAATTAAGAAAATGGGTCAAGTTGTTCACTGTACTTTTAAACTGAAGGACTGAAAGGCACTAAAGAGCTTCATGCTGCTCCTCTGAAGCCCTGCCTACTTCAATGTGCAGTCGACAAGATAAGGGGTTTCTTCAGGGAGCCTGCTATCGCAAGGACTCAACAAAACCCACCAATAGAGCAATGTTAGATCTTTAAATGCCATGGAAAAAAGGTCTCAGAACTTTAAAATCAAAAGTTCAAGTGGTATACATTGGGATAGGTAAAATTAAATACCCCAAATGATCTCAAAGCAAAGATTAGAATTAGGCTCACATAATGATCTTCATTTGGTGATGTGTCCCGGCAAAGGCACGTGCCTGCCTGTTTTCTCCTTTTCTTGTCTGGTGGAAGGGTTCATAGTTTTTGTCGGTGAAACTGCTAACAGCGCTGTTCTACGTGATGGTTTTGTTTGCATTTAGATTTCAGGCTGTTCTTGTAAGGACTCGTCAGTTTAGCAATATCAAATAATTTGTTGTTGTTGCAGTTTTTTCTTGTGCCTGCCATTCTTTTGACTGAGAGTTTTCCATCAGTGCCACGTAGTTCTTATTCTTCCATTACCTTGCCATGGAAATGCAATGATGTTGCTGCTGCTGCTTATAATGAGAGAGGTTTTCTGAGGAACATGAGGAAGACCATTGACCCTCACAGATGATCTGGAACCCATTCCAAAGAAAGATTTTAATCACAAAAAAAAACCCATTTAAAATAAACTATTATTATACTCTAAAAAAAACTTGTTGTAATTGCTTTAAGGAAATTATATGCTACTAATGTCAAGTTTTCCAAATCCATATAGAATAAATGTATTCATTGCCTGCTCATGAACTGAACATTGGTATAACTTCTAGTTGTGGTGGGACCTTTTTATTTTCCTTTAATTTTTGTTAAGAAAGCAGGGGCAGGGTGTGGTGTGGTGGGTATTGAAAGGCTTCACCAGGAGTGGGCTTTCTTTTTACGAGACTGTACTGAATGTTCTGGTACGGTGAAAGAGGCTCAGATTTATGGATGATAATAATAAAGTTGTTACTAAACTTTATATTTGATTTAATATTTATTTACTTTCAGTTCTGGAAAAATTTTGTGTCTTAGCTTTCTTTTTGCTTTGTTTTTCTCTCCCAGTAAATATACTTTCTGCCAGGCAATTAACTGGATGTGGGCGTTTCAGCCACTTGTTCCCAACATCCACCTACCAACACATGAAGATGCATAAGAGGATTTTGGGCCACCTATCATCTGTTTACTGTATAGCCTTTGATCGCAGTGGAAGAAGAATTTTTACAGTAAGTTTAAAAATTGTACTTTTCTTGGAAGATTGCTTTGCTTGGATTGATTTCTTTCTTTCCTGAGTCCCTCAACAGCCTCTTAGTTACTGACTGAGGTACAGACGCGGCTTCCAGAAAAAGAAAGGAAGAAAAATCTTGAAATGTATGGAAACCCCATCTCTTTCTATGCTAATTTTCACTTTTCACTTGACTTGGTATTTTAAAACTGCTTATGGCTCTGGTGGACTGAAGCTTGGTCAGCTATTTGCTTCCCCGTGTAGAACCTTGCATCGGGGTTGTTCTGGTCCAGAGCGTGCAACTCTCACTTGAAACATGTGCTCATTTTTCTTTATTTATCATCTTTCTTACTGAATGGCACCTGCAGTATTCTGGGATTTGGAATTAACTTGCATGCTGCTTGCTGGCTTAAATCTTAAGACTTTTTTAAACACCTACATTTTACCTTTTGGTAACCTTGGAAATGCTGGCAGTCCTTTTATTACATTTCAGTAAAACCTGATGATAAATAGGAGACCTCGTTACTTCATCTGCAGTTTACTTCTCTACTAAATTGTCTTTCTAGAATTTGTGGTATGTCAGTGAATATATTAATATTATTTTAAGTTTTTCCCTAGAATGTATTACATTTCTGTGATACTGCCCTTGCTTTTTGTTGTGCGTATTTAAAAGTTAACAGATTTTTCATGGGAATGATGCATCTTTTAACTGTTAATGTTAATCCCGGTCTTGTCTTTGCCCTTGTCTCTTATCAGCAGGTGTTTAGAAACAAATTACCTGGCAGGCCAATTGTTGTCTTTGTGTTCTTGCTAGCTTCTCCACTCATTATGAATTGGTCAAATAGAGACGTTGTTATCGTAATTATGCTGGGTCATAGGAGGGCCTTTCCATTTTTGTTTACACGATAAAGAAATCTTTCTCATCTGCAGTTATATGGAGAATTGAAAGTGATTTGCTGTCAAATTTGCCTGCAGTTAATAAAATGCAATTTAAAGTCAAATGATGTTGATATTGCAGTTAGTTTTATTGTGCTATGTTTCTGAAGATACAGTGGCAATCCTAGCCACTACTATTAGTGTTCTTTGTAGTATCTGAATAGTGCAAAGGTCTATGGACTGTCTAAAAATTCTTGGAGTATGTAATTATGAAGTGCCTACATGAAATATTTTACAGTGATCTGCATTGGATATGCTTTTGAATTGTGTCCTGTCCTGAATGGAAATCTCACTTACGTAGCATTTCAGTTGTGCACGTTGTTGCACAGTTTCTCTCTTCAAGCGCTCCAACTTTATTCTGTTCACAAAAACTGAACCTTGTGGTACAGCTGCCTTGCAGCTCTAGGAGCACGGCAGAAGCTCTGAGATCCCTCCCATGCTTAAGTGTTCTTTTTCCTTAGAGCATACATCTTACGATCACTTTGATTTTACTACTGGCTTGCTCCGGCTCACGCAGATAAATACGTCTTTTGGTAGTATGTAATGAAACATTTTATCGTCTTAAATTTACGTTAATTATTACCCGGCTGTACTGAGAGGAGTTGTATTAGCAGCAGTAATCATACCTTAGTACAAAACATACCACAGTGGCTTCTGTTGTATAAATATCTAAATCCCTGACCCCACAAGATGATGCCCAAACTCAGATAGTTGTGCCTGTGTGGAATCCTACTGAAGTTGCTCCTCCGGCAGGTTCATGGCACAACGGTGTTCATCTGCAGTGTACCTGTGTATTATGTATGCATAACAACATACTATTTTGTATAATCTCTGGAAATTTTTGTGTGGCATTAGGGGTCAGATGATTGTTTGGTCAAAATCTGGGCTACAGATGATGGGCGCCTGCTCTCAACGTTGCGAGGACACTCGGCTGAAATCTCTGACATGGCTGTTAACTACGAGAACACGCTGCTTGCTGCAGGCAGTTGTGACAAAGTAGTCCGAGTGTGGTGTCTTCGAACCTGTGCCCCAGTCGCAGTGCTGCAGGGCCATTCAGCTTCCATTACTTCCATACAGGTAAGGAATGACCTTTTTTCCTAAACCCTTGAATTAAAATGATAATAAGAGATGTGGATTAGCGATCGGCGGTAAAACTTACCTTTTCATCCCTTGTTTGGCAGTGTATATTTGCCCCAGTGCCAGGGTGTTGTTTCCTGGCAAACTCACTCCTGTGCAGTGGCCAGTACTGCCCGAGGGGACGATCCTGCTTCTTCCAGCTGCCTTTAACCGTGTGGTCCCGTTGCTTCTTCCTTAGATCTAGCAAATGCATGGTCACCGAGAGCATGGAATCAACTAGCTGAGCCAGGGTGACGAGCTCGGCATCTTTGGTGGCAGCCCTTGCACAGCGACTGACCTGACAGTCGTTTGTTCATAGAGAACGTTCATTTTTCAGAGGAATACTGTCGGCTAAAAATGCTTATTCCTCATTTCTTATTTGCTCTTTACCTTAGCCTGTGCGGTAAGGGGCTGTTCTGGATATTGTAGCACACACAGACGCTGCAGCAGCCGCGGTACAGCACAGATCAGGGTTCGCAGAGAATCTGCGCTTGTCCCTGGGCAGTTTCAGTTGGTGGCAAGTGCCCAGCGAGCAGTAGCAGAGGGGGGAAAAAATGACTAAACCGCCAGCACTCAGTTCTCTAGTGGTGGCACAGTCAATAACGGCTAGAAGTTTGCAGTTTATTTGCTTTAAAAAAACCCCCACAACAGCCAGGCAGAAACCTTCAACAAAACAAACTCCTAGGATAAAAAAAGGCAATCCCTGCAATTTGGCAGGTTATGCACAGAGAGGGGAGGAGTGAGGATGTTTGGCTCGGAATCCCTCTCTTCTGGAGCCTTGCTGCCTTTGATTCATCGCAGTCTTCTCCAGCATGCCCGTACTCCCTGGGAGTCTCGTTTCTCCCCCCTTGCCTAGGCTTCCAATTTTGTCTGATTGCAACTACGTTGCAAGTTACTTCCTTTAAGGTGATTGTTTTGGAAACATACTTTGCAACCTGGTGTTGTGGTTTGTATCTTGTTTGTTTACATTCCTCACAAGCTTTTTGTAAAACTCTGGTAATCTAGCAACCAACCAGTCATGGCTTTTTGAGGAAACAGTGCCGATGCCTGTATCAAATTACCAGGCAGCCAGAGGATTAGAGGTATTGCAGCAGCTACGAAATTAAAGTGAGAGACTTCAGGAGGAAAAGCTTTCCTACTCCTTAGGGAGACAGAGGAGAGGTACAGGAAGAGGGAGGGAGAGCAGTTGCTGTTCTTCATTGGGCTTGGATGCAGGAATCCTTTTTGTCTTCATTACCATGTTTCATCCAGTTCTATCCTAGAAAGAAGTAGTTCCTCATCTTGTCCCATTAAAAGGGTCTCAGCTTGTTTTTTATTTTCTCCAGTTTACTAACTTTGGTGTGTTAGAAACAAAGGCTTGCTAGTGAAAATGTGGCTGTTCTCCATTCCTTGCTTTTATTTTTATGGAGGTTCAAGATTCTGTGCTTATCCCTGATTCTGCTTCCTGTACTCCTGGGGAGAAAGCTAATATGTTAATGGAAAAGATTCTTGTCAACATCCATTTACAAGTTTCCAGCCTGTAAGGGGGCAAAGAAATGAGCTGGTTTAACTGTTACAACTTTATTTTTAGTTCTCTCCATCAAGGAAAGGAACAACACGATACCTCACTTCTACTGGTGCTGACGGAACAATCTGTTTCTGGCAGTGGCATGCTAACACCATGAAATTTAAGTAAGCTTGTTTAGATAATTATAATTGTCTTAAATAAAGGATGAATTTATTTTGAGTTTTAGTGTGGAGAGGGATGCTGGGATAATGAAATAAGGGCGTGTTCCTTCTCAATGAACAAGTTTCTTGGGATACGTTCTCCCACAGACACGGCATACCAGTGTGTGGGGCAGGGAGCGCTTTCTTGGGTGTGTTGGGGAGTCTGTGGCATTACAGCCCCGGGGGGAGGCAGAAATCGGGGCTTGTTATGTCCATGGTTAGTGCTTTGCAAGCCAGAGTTGTGGAAGAACTTTCAGCTTTTATGTTTAGGGCTAAATCCTTGTCCAAAAAGTATAGGCAGAAGAATTTCTGTGCTTTCAGTAAGAAGAACACATATATAGATGGTATCAAACCCATACTTAATAGGTGGTAAATGCTATTTGACTAATGGTTTGCCAGGTTTTGTTTTAAATAGATTTGAATTAGTGAATGTCATGAGAAATAAGTTAAATAGTCTTTTCAATTTAGAAAATGATGGTTTTCTTACTAAACTAAGGAAGAAAATTACTAAAATGCAAAATAAGTTCTAGCAAAGTTGGGGGAGAATTCAGAAATCAAGAACTTTAGGCTGAGCATATTGGCCTTAACCTGCTGAGCTGCAGTGCACGATTCTTGTTGAACGGCATTGGAATAAAGTAATGAAAAGTCAAAATGTTGTGTTCTTGCATATAGGGATCGCCCTGTAAAATTTGCAGAGAGGTCCAGGCCTGGTGTTCAGATATCTTGTTCATCTTTCAGTTCCGGTACGTATGCATTGTAAGGTAGCTGAAAGTATTTTATGAACTATAATTCCTTTGGTGACAAGACTGTTACTTCTTCTTAAAAACAAATGGGTTTAGACCCTTTGTCAGTTAATTACAGCACTGTCGAGTTGTGATTGTTTGAAATTTTTCATGCTAAGCATCTGCCTCAAGCTACTTTTTCTCTTTTTTTTTTTTTTT
>JAKFQP010000397.1:455980-490340 GCA_023375905.1 Nycticorax nycticorax | reverse complement strand
AGACTATGCTTTCGGTCTGTTGTTTTGCACATTAGAGCTTTTTCTTTCTAACATCCTTTTAAGGTTTTATCTGGTAAAGTTTTTGAGTGAAAAGTTCTTGAAATCTGGCAGACAGCTGGCCTTTGTTCAGAGGTTACACTTTTGCTAATCTTCTAAATTTGGCTAAGTTCTAGGAGGATCTATTCAGTGTGTTTGAAAATTTCAGCTTCACTGACGTCCTTTGTTGCAGCTTTGAATTCTCAAAATAGTGATTTTTTTACAAGCAGAATTATGCAATTTCTCATTAATTCTTGCCATCTGAAATTGAGAGCTCTTCTAGATCCATGTGAGCCTTGCCCGCGTTCCTTTTTTAAAACCAGAAATCCTGAAATTACTAAAACCATTTCAATGAAGTAAACTACACAATAGCGCCCTTTTTATGCAATATTGTAAATAGAACAAACATTATGAGAAAATAGCTTAATCACTGACTCCCAGTTCAGAAATAATTTCCCTGATCTGCTTCAAATAGGTATAGAAGATGCGCTTAAATATTTTCTTTGTTATTTACCAGTGAAAATATGAAACTGTTCCCCACGTAATTGTCCACATAGGCTGATGGAGAGCACTGTGGTAATTTCTGAGGGAAAGCGGAATAGTTTGCTGGATGAATGCTGAAACTTGCAATATTCTTTTCCTTTGGTCAGAAAAGTTTGCAGCTGGAAAACATCGTAGAGCTCATCGTTATGCTAAAGCTGATATGGCCTGAGAAAATACAGATCAAAGCAGAAGTTGTCAGAGTCAACTGCTTTGTTCAGGGCGTGTGTTTTGATTACACTGAAATTTTCTGTTTAAAACTGTAGTTTACTGCTTTGACAATAAAGCAGTAATTAAAACGAGTTGTTCCTTGCATGGCTTTTCTTCTCACAGAAAACACTGTCTTTCTTAGGTGGCATGTTCATTGCAACAGGTAGTACTGACCACGTGATAAGAATTTATTATTTGGGCTCGGAATCTCCGGAGAAAATGGCTGAGTTAGAATCTCATACGGTAAGAGACAAATTGGAAAGCAAATCCTTTTTTTTTTTTCCCCCCCCCACTTTACCTTATTTCAGGAACTTTGATTTTGGTACATCCTATTCGACTTGTTTCCTGTCTTTAGAGTTGAGTTGGCTTTCAGCACTGTGGTATTTAAATGCCTGAAAATTTGTGGTATGTTTATTTGTAAATTCCTCTGAGGCAGGAGATGCGTGCAAAACATGCTTTATATATTTCATTCCCCCGGAAAATGGAGGGACTAGATGGTTATCCCATATTCTTGAAGAAAGTCTATGTTGGAATGAGGAATTAAAGCAGTTTTCATGCACGATGTGAATTTTTTCCTATGAAATCTACTGTTGAGTATTTAACTTTAGTTGTGACCACAAATCCACATAACAGGAAAAGACAAAGTCATGCTGGTTTTAGAGTGTGCAGTCAAACTTTGGCTCATGATGGTAATTTCATTTATAAAATAAAGCAAGCTTAAAAGCATCCTCTCCCAGGTAACGCAGAAGGGTTCTCGTAAAAACTCAAACGATTTTAAATATCTGTATGATGACTTTCAATATTGGTGTTTGAGTCTTGGAAGCTTTTATTAAACCATCGAATGTCTCAGTTTTAATGAAACCCCATAAAGAAGCGTCACTAAACCAGCATCAAATCTTTCTTCATTTCTTAGTTGTTATGAAGAGCAGGTGATGATTGCATTATTTATTATGTGCGTGGTAAACAATGTACCAGAAAGGCAAGCTTAAAGCATCACTGATAGGGCTGTCACTTGTGAGGGGTTTGGCGCATTTATCTTTGAACCTTAATAGCCCAGCTGCCCACCTTCACGATATTTCATGGATTGAGGCTGAGGTCTAAATTGATTCACTGAATTTTAGTGGGAATCATGGGTCTCACGTTTAAGTCTCAGAGCTCCAAGCCAAGAAATCTAACAAGTATTTTGCTCACAATAGAAACAAATGTTTTCTATATTCAGCGGTTCAGGTTTGGAATGAGCTGTAATTCCTTTAATTTTTGAAAGTCTGCTCTTCTTAATACCGCAGACTGCTATCAGCCCACCCTTGTAAAAAATCCCCAGTTGGACGCTTGGTTATCAGGAGCTAGAGACGTCAGTGGGAGTAAAGATAGCAAGTGCATGTAGCCAACACAAGTATGTAGCAAAATAAAAAAAGGCAAAACCATGTCTAAACATAATATTTGTTTCTCAGCCATTTAAAAGCGGAAATAAAGCCAAGGTTTGCATTTTTTTTGGATGAAATATTTTGATGTGCTTTAACGTCAGGTCTAAAAATTGCAAACCTGCTGTGATTATTTCTTTGGTGAAATCATTCTTTCTCCATCTTGTTGAGTGCTGTAGCTACGAGGCCTTGTGAGCGCCTGGGGTTCCTTATCCCTACTATCTCTGTGGAGTCTAAAAGGTGCAGAGTTTCCCAGGCAGAGCTTACCCTATGGTCCTGTGGCACCATGCAGGAAGACTGTGCTCAGGCAAGAACAGAGCCGCTGCAGCTTTTTCCCTCTGAAATGTCTAAGTGTCAGGGAGACAGAGTCAGAAATCGTTTCCATCTCTGAGCTACTTCTGGAGAAACAAGAAACCATCACCTCTCTGAAGTTTCCTATTTCAGTGTTTAACACAATATGTCTGGGGAAGTTTTAACTTCAGATATGACTTTTCTTGAATTTGTAAGATAGTATGCTGTAGGAGGTGTATGGGAAAATGCTATGTGTTAAATAGAAGCTCATCGTTAAGATGGTTTTGGATGGTTCAGCTTACAAAGCACTTACTACTCTTCTTCTCCTCCCTCCTATTTAGGACAAAGTGGTTGCAGTCCAGTTCTGTAACAATGGTGACAGGTGAGTCCTGGGATTTTGATGTGAGAAGTATGGTATTTAATTTTCCAAATAATGTTTCAGAGAAAATTCAGTGCAACAGGAAGACTGCACATAAGCTCTGATTCATCGTAGACAACTTATTTAAAGTATGTTACAGGATGTGTGTCATGTCCGTGAGCTTGGACTTGTTGTCATCTGCTGTAATAGCAAAAACATTCTGTAACTTCTGCTTTGTATTTGTTTAAACAGCAAATTGGGAATGAAATTTTGTGTCTTTTCTGTGCAAGAGTGTATTACTTCACGGTAGCCTTGTTAAGTACAGAAGGGGTTGCTCCTGAGTAAGAGCGTGACAATAAATGTAGTTTTAAGCAAAAGCTAGAACTGTTAGACATACCCAGACGTTCAGGCAAGCTGGTCTGCAAGGAACTGTGGTCTGAGCTTTGTTAAAGGAGCCTCTCTTGCAAGGTGCTTCTACCTGGTAGGATGGCAATAACATCTGAGTATATTCATTGTTTATAGTGGGATCAGGGATTGGGTTTCTCAATTACTTTTCTTTTTTTTTCTTACCTAGAATATCAGCTTAATTGTGTGTGAGGGGAAAGCTTGTTGGCTCTATCATTTCAGTCCTGTTAAAGCAAGATGAAAAATAAGCACATACACATATTTATTTATCGCTGTGGCTCCTGTTTGAGTCAGTGAGTTTTGGGCATCCTTTTTTTTCTGGAGCTGTGGGAAGCGAAGGGGTTGCACGGTGACTGTACCACGTGTCTGTTTGCCAGCCATGGCCAGTCCTGGTGGCCCAAGCTACCAATGGCAGTAGCGCTTTTGGTAGCTGTTGCGTTCAAAGGAGTTATTTTCCCTGTGTTTCTGTACTGGGTTCTTTATCAACTGCTCATGCTCTGCCCTCTCGGTACTAAGTTGTACAGGAAGGTGATGCTCTGACTTCCAAAGGAGCATGCTGTAGGTTAGCACCTGAGCAATGCTGTCTGCCCTGACCGAAAGGATGTACAAACCCAGTGCCGTCATTTGTGAAAGGAAGATAAGTGTGAAAGGGAAAATAAGACTTTGTGTGTTGTCAGAAGTGAAATGGAAGGGAACCAGGGAAATAGTGGCATCTAAATGATGAGTATCGTCCGTAATGAAAACAAGGAACTGTAGAATTACCTTTTTTCTTGGGGTTCTTTTTTTTCATTACTTCATTGTGCTTTTATTTATGATCTGTAAGAGAATCATGTCGAAGCTGATAGTGTTGTTGATAGATTATGTATATGTTCGGGTTTTTGTTAAAATTTACTTCTCTTGCATATGTTATCTGTGTCATTTATACCAGCTGGGGACCAGAAAGCAGCCAATGATTAGCATAATTTGAAAACATTTTCCAAATAATATGACATTGCTGGTATGTTGCTGAAACATAAGGCCATCCACCCTTTATTATCTGTCTCATTTAATTCCTTGGTGAATGATTTCTCCTGCCAGTCCCTCTCTGGGCACATGGAATAAGCAAGTTGTCTCTTCTGGTGCTCAGAGTTCTGAAAAGTATGAGGGGAGTGTTTCCATAAGAACACAATTCATAAGAGCTCAGTTTTGGTGAGGTTCTAGAGTGATAAACGTGATAAGATGAATAATCCATCCTTCACCTCTCATCTTGTATTTTTGTAACTCTGAAATTGCTGGAAGAAAACAACTTCCAAAAAACTTGATTTATTTCCAAGGGGGAATAAGCAAAGAACAGCTCTTCTGTGGGATGTAAAGGTGCAGCTGGTCCTCACATCCCAAATTTGGATCCAGTCTACTTAGTAGATAAAATTTCCCTGCTTAATTTGTCTGCATCTGAGATTAAAACTCTCCTTTACATATGCTCTTCTCATTACAATTGTTTGGCTTTTCACAAGGATTTGGACGTTTTATGTAATACTTCAGTAGTGTCCTACCACATTTTTGTGGTGTCTCCTTGCAAACCCCTGTCTTTACTCTTCTCCGAGTCACCTGAGGACGTCTGGATAGCTTAACATCACCAAGTGTGATATTAAATGGGCTAATCTTAACCATTTCCTGGAGCGAAGGCTGTGTGAGTCTGTGAGGCTGTGTTCATTTATGTGGCTAACGATGAGCTATACGGTACTTTGACCGGTTGCTGGAACTGAGTATACGGGGCAGTTACTTGACACGCACATCACACGCTCTCTGAACTCGCAGCCCTTGTTGCTGTCACCTGTGCAGAACCGGTTACAGGGGCGCAGTCTTCAGACCTTTGGCTCTTGGTGATCATTTCATTGGTCTGCTTTATTATTCGTAATAATTTACTTATCTCTGACGACGTACCTGGCAAATGTGTGAATTTCTAGGCAAATATGTGCGTTTCCAGTTAATCAGTTTAGCTGACAACAGTAATCCTGTGGTCTTAAAATTTATGAAGTGAACCATTCCAACCTGCAGAGCTTTCAGTTTTAAAACACTGCTAAGTCAGGATGCTGTCTCTTATGTAAGAATTAAAGTCAGGATGCTCGTGATAAAATGTATAAAGGTGCCCACAGGCACGTCCGTGTGCCAAACTTCTGCAGCACAGCTGTGTTGGAGAGTGGTGTGACAAGCTTTGATGAGTGATCAACATCTTAATGCAAACGATTTTATGCCAGCTTTTGCCTATATTTCTTACTTTGCTTGGCAGAAGGTTTAAGGGATGTGTGCAAGCAGGAGCCTTCCAAGCAAAACTGTAGCTTTGCCAGTGGAACCGCACCTGTACTCTGAGATCTTTGTCATGTAAAATTACCTGGGAATGTACTGGTATAATCGTACTAACGGTTCCTTCCAAGGGATGTGAGAGCACAGGTCTCACTGGGGGTATTAGGTCACATAGTCACCGAAAATTATATGCGATAGTGATGCTTTTAATGGAAAAGTGATAGCTTCCTTTTTATTTTAAAATAAAGAAGTAAAAAAGAAAATAAATCTGTTGCAAGCATTTTTAAACACTTTTTCATCATGATGAAAAAATTCAGATCAGGGAAACTGAAAAGGCAGAAGAATTGCTTATTAAAATAGCATTGCATAGGGTTGCCTTTTAACATGTAATTTTGTACATACATGGAATAATACACTTTTAAAGGCGTTGGCCATCCTGTGAAAATGTTCTTACTTGAGGAGCTTTTTTCAAATTTCTCAACAAAAATGATTTCTGTGACATTGACAGCCAAAACATTATGTTGTAGTTAAATGTATTTGCTGGATGCTTGAATTTTTTAAACAAGGAGGAGTTTAAAAATGAAAATGCTGGTGTTCAACTTCACAGGCAGGGCTACCTACTTGTGTTCAACTCGGGTATTTCCCTTCTCTGTCTTCACCCTCTCCCTAAGTTAATGTATTATAATTTATGCTAGACTCCTGGCACGCACTTTCTTTTTCTTTGCTGCCACTATGAACTGCTCAAGGGATTTGCTGATGTCATTAAAAAGGGAATGTGCAGCTTGTATGAATTACGACATTGAAGTCATTCCAAGGCCATCTGCTAGCTGTAGCCAAATGTAATTAATGTTGTGGGATATAAACTCCTTTGTACAGTACAATATCTGATATGAAAATTGTAACCTCACTGTCTTTTAATTACATTCTCTAGATCAGAGATGCACAAACAATATAAAGAATAAGTGTTGAAAAAAGATTAAATACATTCGAGCTTCTGTGCTGGTGTGAATGGGTGTGCTCTTGGCTTGCCAGCGTTTCGTAGCTGCCTGTTTCCCGTGGCAGTAGTTCATGGATATTTTATGAGTTGCTGAACACGCCTGTGTGGGGGCATATGTAGAGTAAGACAAGTATATATACACAAATGTACACTTCCAAGTACATATATACTTGTGTACAGGTGCATGCGTGCATGTTTGTTGCAGAATAAAGTAAAAGTAAGTGCTTGTAGCGACCTTTCCTAAGGTGAATGACAGTCCTCTGCCAAATTCCTACATATTCTTGCCACAGGATTTAGCGTGCCCGCCTTGTTACTGTGGATGGAAAACTCCATAGCAAAGCTACTGAATAATGAGAAAATAAGACCCCGAGATGGGCATGTGAGTGTTAACCCAAAAAAGCAGAGACTTACACTTAATCAGAATTTCATGACTCTTTTTCTTTCTTTTTTTTTTTTTCTTTTTTCCCCCATAGCTTAAGATTTGTCAGTGGAAGCAGAGATGGAACAGCAAGAGTATGGCACTATCAGCAGCAAGATTGGAAGAGCGTAGTCCTGGATATGGCTACTAAAATGACAGGGTAAAACAAACCAAACCGTAACACACTTTATTTTGTGTGTAGATGTTGCTATGAAATCTTTCATCACCCTGAAAATTATTTATTTACTTCCATTTTGAGTTAACTTCAGTGCACGTTTTTTGTGTATTGAAAATGCCGCGGCTCTATCTGTTAAGTTACACAGTTAATTAGACCCCAAAAGACAATATTTAATGCATTGGTAGATCCTTACCTTAATGGTTGGGGAATATTTAGTATTTTATATTTGAAGGAAGAATGTCAAATAGAGTTTATCTCACAAAAAGAGGTTTTTAGTCGAACCTCATTGGTCATATGCTGACCTGCATGTTTTTAAAAAACATGTCCAAAACAAGCGTAGGTTTCTGTCACCTCTCGGGTAGTAGCAACTGCCACAATCAGTTTCCTCAGGTCGTTGGTGTTTATGTGAGATGTTGTGCTATTTTGGTTTCTGTGCTATGGAATGCAGTTAAACTTATAAGGAATAATAAAGTTGAAAGAGAGAAAAATGAGCAAAACGTATGATACAAATGTAAATATGAACTTGTTCAACAGTTTCTAGCATCACACAGCCGCTGTTACAGGTAACTGAGGGTTTCTTCTATGATTCCACTTACTATTCCAGTAAATAAATTTAGTAAATAATTTTAGTTAAAGAAAAAAAGATAATGTTGCCCATTACAGCTTATTTTACCCACCTGAGGACAAGTGGCAGTTAATGAGAGATGTGACACAGATTCGTTTTCCTAACAACGTTCGTTTGTAAACACATTTTTGGATTTCTTATTTTATCCCAAGGCCTGAGTCGGCTGGCAAAGTTTTTGTAATATATATATATATACACAGAATGTTTCTTAACATTGTATTTTGCCTTAAGTTTTCAAGTAAGAGATGAGATGTGGTGATTTGGTTATCCAGTGTAATTAAGCTTTCGAGTGTTTCTTTTTGAGATCCTCAAGTGACTTCTGTAAGTGGCCTTGTAATTGCATATGCACGGTAACAAAAAGCAGAGATGGAGAAATCCATTAGGGGTTTTGCTTTGCAAAATCCTTTACATTTCATATGGTTAAATTTTTAATAAGTTAGCTGTCAAAGTATGATTTGGATTTATTTGCCAATTTTTTGCTCGTTACAGAGTTTACTCATATTGATCACTGATAAGAAAAATGCCTTGTAGGAAAAAATGTAATAGAACTGAATAGCGTGAAAGAAAGAATTGGGGTAGGCGAGGATGATCACATAAGAAGAACAGAAGAGAAACTTGTCCTTTTTAAGGAAATAAAACCCTATGAATCTTAGTGCTACTGAATATTTTCTGTATGTTTTTTACCACTGCAGAAGCCATCCTTCATTCTCCCGCATTAGCCAGTAGCCACAGCGGTGGCAGCTGTGCTCTCCCTAATTTCACACTGAATTAGCATTGTTAAATGTTTCCATATGTAGTTACTGAATTTATTTCTTCTTTAAATTATTAATTTCTTCAGAAACAATGTAGCATCTGGGGAGGACAAGGTGACTAAACTGAAGGTTACTATGGTGGCTTGGGATAGATATGATGCCACTGTCATCACTGCAGTCAACAATTTCCTTCTCAAAGTGTGGAACTCGTCCACAGGGCAGCTTCTTCATAGTTTATCTGTGAGTAAAATTCAAGTGGGTAATCCCAAAGGGTTATGGTTTAACTCTGAAATTGATTTGAGGCTAAGCTGCATCATCATTGCCCCTGACGGGGGGTGTTTTGCCCTGAAGTATGCCACCTCTCTCAGGCTTCCTGGGAGGAGTATGTGTCATGGGGAAAGGAGCTGATGGCCAAAACGCTGCTAGACCCTGGTGGTGGCTGGCTGACAAGGGAGCCCTTTGGAGGCCACTGGTTGTGCCCAGATTAGAGGGCTGCAGCTGTCCTCGCTGCTGATTTCTCCTTCCTCCCCATCCCTCTCCATCCCAGCTGTGCTGAGCTACAGTCTGAGGCACTTACAAAGTGGGTAGTGATGATGCCAAGCCTCTGACAGAAATGTTGGCTAAGTACAGACACAGTTCTAGTCTAAGATCCAGTAAATTGAGCTGTCGTGGATGACTACCTGAACTGAGAGGTCCTCACTCTAAATGTTACTAGCATGTTTGGAGATATTACATGGAGAAACATTACTTTCTTTTTCACCCTGCTTTCATTGCAGGGTCACGATGATGAAGTTTTTGTTCTGGAGGCCCATCCGTTTGACCAAAGGATTGTCCTTTCAGCGGGTCACGATGGAAATATTTTTGTTTGGGATATAGACAAAGGAACAAAAATTCGCAATTACTTTAACATGGTAAGAATGATCAGGGAAGGGTGGTTTTGGTTGGGTTTTTTTTTCACTTTTGTGTAAAACTGGTCTTGAGGCAAAAGATTTCACGATAGACCTGTTGTGACCGACGTTACAAAAGGATTAGGGGAAAACTTCTACATATTAAAAGAACCCCAAACACTACTCTTCAGTAAGCAATACCAAAGTATGTTTTTGCATATTGTAGATGTAGCAGCAAGTCTTCTGTGGAATCTGTTACATCTGAATATTATTCATGCGTATGGGTATGGTTATACCATGCAAAAGGTTATAGTGACTCCCAAGGTAGAGCGATGAAAACTAGTAAGCCCGTGTGTTGTAGCACAGTGCTGTGGTCTGGGCAACGGTACGGTTGGCTCTGTGCTGCATCTATCTTAACGCGCCCCGTGCCAGGTTTGTTGGTTTGGTTCCAGTGCTGAGCAAATGCAGCTGTACCGCTTCAGGCCCTGAGCTAGCCTCCTGGCACCTGGGGCTGTGAAACCTGCTTGTACGGAGCCAGTACGCCTGAGATCTTTGGTGCTGGCTTGCCCTGTGTCTTCCATTAACATAAAATGTAGACTTCTGTATAGCTGTTTCGGAACATCCATTAAAAGTTGTACTGAAATTTCAGGACGAAGAGAAAGTGCAAGGTTTTACTGGATTGTTCAGTTTTGCTTTAATAATTAAGTGGAAAAAATTATAAGTGTAGATCAGTCTTGACCGAGATGAGCAATTACACAGAATTAGGATTAAATACTTGTTGGAGGACAGGTGAAATTTTTGCAAAAATGCTCTCCTAGAGAATGCTTGACTGTGAAAGGAATGCTCTGTGCTTGTATACAGATTGAGGGCCAAGGCCATGGAGCTGTTTTTGATTGCAAGTTCTCACCAGATGGACAGCATTTTGCCTGCACAGACTCTCATGGACATCTGCTACTATTTGGTTTTGGATGCAATAAATATTATGAAAAGGTGGGTCGAATGGATTTTAAACTCTTCTGTGTCTTGACCTGATTTTGTCTTAGAAGTATTTGTGTTACAGTTTATTCCCTCGCCCTGCCCCAGACAAAACAGTAATTAGATCATGAAGCAGTTGCTGTTTACCTAAATCAAAAAGATTTAGACAAGAGGATCTCTAGGCAGGGGAACAAAGCATTAACTTCTATCTATTCACCTCTGTTGGCATATTTTACTACTGAATTTTTGCATCAGGCCTTGGTAATAAAACACACTCGTGGCAGGAATCTGTTCTCTGTCATAACGGTTCTTCTGCTGATCCTAAATGTAGGAGCTGTGGTTTATGTGTATGGGAGACATTCCAAAGCAGCAAGACAGCTGCAAATGGCCATTGATTTATTTACTAAATTGCTTTGCTTGCAGATTCCAGATCAGATGTTCTTCCATACGGATTACCGACCACTGATCCGTGATGCAAATAACTACGTGTTGGATGAACAGACTCAACAGGCTCCCCATCTTATGCCTCCTCCGTTCTTGGTGGATGTTGATGGAAATCCTCATCCCACGAGATTTCAGCGGCTGGTACCGGGGAGGGAGAATTGCAAGGATGAACAACTTATTCCTCAGCTGGGATATGTAGCTAATGGTATGCTCTCTAAAGCTCATGCATAATGTATGTATGGCGGAGTATTGAGCACCAGCTCAGTAGGATGGTTCTGTAAGGATTTGTTCGCTTCAGTTGTCTTTTGAAACTAGTGGTTGAAATTCAGTGTAGAGGTGGAAGAGGAGGTAGAGTGGCTTTATGGGATAAAGGAAGTGTGTGGAATCAGCTTGACTGGAGGCAAGACGAGGAGACTGCAGTATTCCAAAATCTGTGGACTTTCTACCAGGTGTAGGGCCACATGCTTAAAGAATTGTCCCATTAGCCTCGGTGTAACTGTGTATGTGAGTAAAGAAGCAGGAAGGTAAGACAGACATTGACAGAACAGCTTTTGTTTTTTAAAACGGGGTTTTTTTCTCATAGATATAAACTTTTGCAAAATGCTGATCTCCAGAAGAGACCTTCCAGTATTACCTACTGAAGCATAATTTCTTTCTGCTGTTTCTAAGGGTCTGTGTTTGTATTTTACGTGTGGTCTGTAATTTTAGGGTTTTATTGTAACTTCTCTTTTAAACTTTGCCTCCGTTTATTACATGAGAGCAGAAGGCCAGCTGGTGATCAGATGTTTTGCAGAGCAGACAAATAATTGTGCACCATTTTAAAATTGATTGTTTCTCTGGTGTTTAGTAAACCAGAAATTAATCATTTTATAAGCAGTTGTGGCTTTGTTCTTGTCAAGGTGATGGCGAAGTAGTTGAACAAGTCATCGGGCAGCAAACTAATGACCAGGATGAGAGTATCCTTGATGGAATGATCAGAGAGTTACAGAGGGAACAAGATCTGAGACTAATTAATGAAGGAGAAACTCTTCCAAACCCTCCTCTCAATAGATCCCACTCCGTTAATGGAGGTAAGTGTCCCTTCGTTACCTCCACCGTTTCTTTTCCTAAAGCATAGTAAGTTACTAATCAAAATGTAAGTTCTGAGACTACATCTTTGAGGATGCTTTTCTCTCTTGTTCTTACACACATTGTTAACTTGTGTGGAGCATTTTGACCCTCTACTGATGCTAGCAGAGGAATTAAAAGTTTAAGGTGCAGCCGAGGGCACACAATGGTCTAACTGGGTTGTATGTGATTACCTGGAACTATTAGACTGTAATTATTCCTGTTACAACCTTTCCTAAAAAATAGAGTTCGCTGTATTGTCTTGATGTCAGTCACTGCAGAGATGATACTTTGTACCTGCATAATGTCAAGATAACAGCATATAATTAGAGAACGTCAGTGGAATACAATGTTGTGACAGACTAATGGCTTCCTGTTGCAGCATAAATGCAAAGGCTGAGCATCAGTGTTTATAAAATAAACATGTCTGCTCTGTCTTAGTGTTTCCTTAGAAAGCTGGAGATTATTCTATTGGTAAGTGTTCTGCGACTGTGATTTTATTTTTAATACACAGATTGATTAAAAATTTAAAACAAACTTAATCAGATGTGAACAGCTAACTGTGAGGCAGCTGACTGAGTGCAGTTGATGTCAGAGAGCAGATGCTGTCGACTCGTGCTGCAAGTCATCCTGAGCTTTTAAAAAATTTACATCCGCTAATAAATTAGTTCTGGGTTGAATGACTGATTGCACATGTTTGAATTAGATTTCCTGACAAAGCTCATTAGGATTACTAGATTTGGAGTTGCTTGTCTTTAAGTTCAAGAAAGAATAGGAAAAATATTAGTGAAAAATGCTGAAAATGCACTTTTGCGTTGATCTAAATTGGTATTGTCAAGAAGGTGGCCTAGAAGCCAGCTTCAACTCACGAGAAGTCTTTTCTACTTCTTATGATAGGCTGGTGTGTTGTGCAGTCCCAGTTCTCAATTTTATTCGTATTTCCCTGTATTTTTGTGAAAGGGAATTGCCAGATCTGAGTGGTATAGAAATTAAAGTACTGTGACCTTACAGAATTTGCATTGATCAGCGGCTTTGCTACATGAACTGCTCATTTGTGTGAGTTAGAGTACATACAAAGTACTTGATGTTCTAACAGCCGAACACTTTTACGTAGGTTTGTACAACCGTGAATGCACTTTATTCATATGGTTAACCATATTTAAGCACGTGGAAGTTGCGTTGATGCATTCCCAAATGATGAGATAATTTAAGGCAATGCTAGCGGTGATTCGGATGTTATCGGCCTTTTTGTCTCACTTTGCTACCTGAAATCTCTGTTTTCTCCTGAGTATGTAGTACTGTGGTGTTGTGCCACCTGCTGAAAAGCCCAGAGAAGGAGCAATGCCGCTGGCACAGCAGATAAGCATTACAGATACAGAACAGAGGTACAACAGAAACCTTAAACCTTGCAGCAGTCTGTTATTTTAGATGTCAACCTCATCTCTTCTTGTACCACAAAGCTTAAGATTCATGATTTAAGAGCCTTTAAACAGTTGGCAAGACTTCGATTTGAAGGTCGCTTAAGTGCCTTTGAAACTTTTCTTATAGATTATATTCTTTGTTCTAAGACATAGCAAGCCACAGCGATATTACAGTAGCATGCGCTTCTCCAGTAATCCAAGGACGATATGCAAAAAAGGTCATCTGACGCAAAAGACAAAGCCACTAAACATAGAATAAGCGTTGTTTATTGCTAAAAAGGAATTTCCGTGCAGTCCTTCAGCTTTGAATTCCAGATTTTATTGATGGTTTGTAGAAGTGAAGGAAAATCTTTTTCTTCCTTAGCTCTTCGAAGTCCAGGTTTGGATGTTACATCTCCACCAAACGTTGGTCTCCGGAGAAGCGGTCAGATTGAAGGGGTCCGGCAAATGCATCACAATGCTCCCCGAAGTCAAATGGCAACGGAGAGAGATCTCATGGCGTGGAGCAGGAGAGTAGTGGTGAATGAGCTTCCCCCAGGCATCAGCAAGTAAGATGCTAAGTGAGACAGGAAAAAAAAATTAAATTGCATAATGTGTAATGAATCTTCCATACGCCTGGTTTGAGTTTTAAAAAGTAATTTTTCAGAAATGTGTTGGCTTTTGGGGGTGTGTTGGTTTGTTTTGAAATCCGGGTATTAGGATGAGAGTGGTAGCCTCTGGTGGAGAGTTGAGAATAGTAATTCCCTCTCTTCACAATTGATTCTTTCTTCAGTTGTTCATACACCACGTTCTTCCTGAAGCTTTATTTAAAAAACCCACAAAAATACATTTCAATTTTCTTGAAAATAATTATGCATGCTAAACTAACAAGTTTGCTTCCCTAACTTGTGATTACCGAAGCATGCGTGGATGCTGCTAGGAGGACTTGTGCACAGATTTCTTCTAGCAAGGGAACCAGCAGTATTTTAAAGTGTATATTAATGAAACTGTCAAGTTACATGATGATTTATTGAATAAAATGGATGTTTCCTCTGTATAATTAGGGTCCAGGAAGAATGTCGAGCCGCCAAAGGTGAAATTGAAATTAATTTATACACTGTTGAAAAGAAGAGAAAGCCATCCCACACCTTACAAAGGGTGAGTTAATTCAGTAGAAGAAAGAACCGGGGTGTGAAGCAGTCCTGACCACTGAGGGGGAAAAAAAAAGAAGAGAGAAACAAAAAAACCCCAAACAAAAAAACCCCAATCCAATGTTATTAAATGATTTAGGAGATCAATAGTACTAATTGTTTCTCTGGCTCTCTCTCTTCCTTCTGTAACTGTAATCTTTATATTGTAATATGCAAATAGCAGTAGTAAATCTCTTTCTTTAAGGCTTCAGTAGTGGGGAGATGCTGGGAAAAGAGCAGAGCCACAGTGGATGTTCAGTTTGATGTGTGGAAACTAGGAGAAATATTAGAGGTGCCACAGTTTTTTAAGTGGCTAGCTTCTATCTTATCCAGAGACTGCAGGTGTTTTTTAGAGAAAATTATGTTTCTCCATAACTTCCTTTCTAGGGACTGCTACTTTAAAAAGTAGAATTGATGTTGAACAAAAAAAAAAACAGCCCAAGCCATCTGCAGGTGCACTGAAATGAACTGCAAGTGTGCAAAAAAGAACTTTTCCAATTCAAGATTTCCTAGTTGTCACTTATAAATGTGATACAAATGTGTGCAGTCCCTTTGATGAGGCATTTTTTAACGTTATTAAATCTCTAATCTTTTTCTCTGTGTCCCTCCTGTCCCCTGATAAAAGAACGATTACCAACCAGGAAGCGGAAGGTCTTTGAGAAGAAACCAACGCAAACGCCAGCACGCCTACCAAACGCGCTCCACGATAGAACACAATCAGCAAGGAGCAAGTCAAAGCGCACGCGCACGGGAGGAATCAGACAGCTCCTCAGAGGTCTCTTTCGTGACTCTTTCGATCCGTTCCTTGTTCACAAATAGCGGGGTCTGACAACGGGTGTGCTGAGAGCACTGTTACCGTTAGGAAGAAACACGCAAAATTACGGAGTCATTTGAGTTTGTGGTGTTAGTGTAGTAAGCTGATCTTGGAGAGAGGAGGATCATTCACCTCAATGCCAGTTTGGTATTCAAAATTGGCTTAAAACAGGTGGTGTATTTTTGGAAGTATGAAACATCTTTTCCAAACTAAATGATTCTATTTTCAAGTAAATTTAACTGGGTTGTGCTAAACCACTTGCTATTTTGGGATTTCATGCTGCACATGTATTCTAGGTCACATTGGGTACTTTGATGTCATCTGCATCTGTAGACTGCTGTTGAAAGAGATTGAGTATTGGTATTAATCATTGATATTGGCAAGGGAAGAACTTAAAATATACCAGATTAAATATAACTTGTTCTCATTAAGGAAGCATGCAAAGTGAAAAGAGACTGAACGTTGTCACTTTGTCAATGCATTGAACGTACAGAGTGGCTATAAAGCTGGTCACTTGACACCGAAATTTATTAATCAAACACTTAAATAAGAACTCATTCTATGGTTCTAACACCACTAAACTTCACATCTCTTTCTATAGAAATAATATAAGTATATAGTAGAATATTAACTAAGATACAGAAAGAAATTGTGGACTTACTTTAAGCTAAGCCAGTTCTTAAATACAAAGCTTTCCTTAGGTGAGGCAACTTGTACAACTCGCTCGCAAACAAAAATGATACCTTTTAAACTTGGCCCCAAAGTGAAACATTTTGGTTTTAATACAGGAAGATGAGACTGTTGGCACAAGTGATGCATCCATGGACGATCCCGTGGCAGCGTGGCAAAGTGAAAGCAGTTCCAGGTAGCTTTACTGCGCTCTTAATTGTTCACATTAGTTTATAATTATGCAATGTAAGTAAGATAGTTGATGTTGTGATACTATGACTACAGGGCAGTACAGATTTGTTACACCTTGTGACAGGTTGAAGCAAAGTGTTTCATACACTTAGGTAGTTTAAAACGGTAGCCAACAAAATTTGTGGAGTCTGTGGACAAATACTTTTGTGCACTTGAGTGACTAAGTAATTGTAAAAGCTTTAATAACAGTATTTAACGGAAAACCAGTGTGAAAAATTCTTAATTTTGAAGACTGACTTTTTTTTTCTCCAATTCTTCATGAAGCATTTTATATTGTATTTTTTTGGTTTTTTTTTTTTTCTTGCCAAGTCAAGAACAATTTTGAAAGACCATTTGTAAGGAACTGTTGTCTTTAATTAAGAACTGCTTCAAAAAAATCAATGCCATTTAGTCACATGCAATAGAAGTATTGATAGAAGCGCATACATATCTTCTGTTCATACCTGGGTATTTCCTAATTTTTCTGTTGTCGGTGTGTATTTGTGTACAACTTCTACAATCTCTTTTTTTTATTTTTCATGTTATGCTTTTATGGCTGGAAGGGGCACGAGCTGATATAAATACTGTACGCGTGCTATTTGGGTATTAAAGAAGTCAGAACTGTATTTTTAGAAGAGTGCTCTAGTTTTGTAAATTTTTCATGCGTTTTGTGCAGTTGGTTCTTATGAAGTCAGTCTATGAATCAGTGAGATAATTAGTATGAAGATAGGTATCAGCCACAACTGTAGTTTTACCATGAGTTTGCAACTGATAAAATAATTTGCTGAAATACACAAGCTAGAGAGCACTTAGGTTTTCTTGACGTTCACATGAGGATGAAATTTTGTGCTAACCCTGACATCTGTTCCACATAACCAGAAGAACAGGTTGAATGTTTGGACCTTTCACTCCATTGTGTGAAAACTGAAGTGCTGTTTTCTTTCTTACAACTTTTTACTGTCTCCAGTGATTCATCAAGTGAATATTCTGACTGGACAGCAGATGCTGGAATTAATCTGCAGCCTCCAAAGAGACAAACCAGGCAGGCAGCTCGGAAAATCTGTAGTAGTTCTGAAGATGAAAATATGAAGGGAACAAAAGGACTGGAGCCAAAACGAAGGAAACTTAAACAGCCTAGAAAAAAGGTCAGCATTTTCAGTTTTTGAGGGTCTTTTTGGCTTTATGAATATACATCTTTTTGGAGGGGTCGTCTTCAAAGTAAAATTTTTCCCAAATATGCATTAAGAAAGATCCTACAGATCTTTCCTATAGCACAGTAAATGTAATACCAGGGTAATATCGTTTTGTTTTGGTGCTACGGTAGCATAAATGTACTTCCATTTTCATGCAGGTAGTTCTTCATTACAGGTGGGATCTTTTCTCCTAAATTTATGCTCTTCACTGCAGTTAGATTTATTCCAAGGTGGTTTTGCTGTAAAATCATAATGCATCTGTATTGTGTCTGCACTGTCAGATTTCTTTTTCCCAGTATTTTTTAAAGAAGACATTCAGAATGTTTCTAAGGAAAGAAATAGAATCTCTTCAGTTACGAATGTTTTAATCTCCTATTATATTGATAACAGACACGGCTTATTCCCTACTATTTAGTTGAGGTTTTTGGAAGGTTGACATTCCAGCATTTGCTGTGCCCTTGTATCTAGTTATCTTCAGTCAGTGCTGTATGATCAGTTGTTTGTGTGTTCTGCCGTAACGATTACAGCTTGCATTCTAAACTTAATGTAATATATTTAAGAAACCAAGCGGACTGCTTTCGATGGAAGGTGAACCCAGTGAAGAATGGCTTGCCCCACAGTGGATCTTGGATACTATCCCCCGCCGCTCGCCTTTTGTCCCACAAATGGGAGATGAGGTAATGAGCGTAGCAATTCTGACATTCCCATTAGGCTGGTGAGCTTGTTGTGGTCAGGCCTATTAAATCTAGCAATATTTTCAGTGAATTGTGCTCAAGACAGGCTGAGTTTTGATAACTTTTTTTTTTCCCTCAGGCAATCAGTTTTTACAGATAGCTGTCCTGTGCCTCTTTTTGTGCCCATGTAACTTTTGAGTAGCAGGAAGAATTGATTGTGCATCTTCAGACAAACCTGCACACTGCTTAATGATCCCAAGTTTGAAAGCACATAGCAGGTGCCACTTTAGGGGCCGAGATAAATATTTTTAAGGAGAAGAGTGCTTTATAATGAAATAAAGAAGTGTGCAATGTGTTCTGAAAGGGAGGATGCTTGGCACGTTTGTAGAAATTTTAGAATAAACAGGAAGAGAGCTATCAAAAAAATAAAAAAAACTTCTTTCTTTCTTTTTTTTTTTTTTTTTAAATTTAAGATCATATACTTCAGGCAAGGCCATGAAGCTTATGTGCGGGCAGTAAGGAAAGCAAAAATTTACAGTATTAACATGCAAAAACAACCATGGAACAAAATGGAACTCAGGGTAAGTTAAACAAGTACTCCAAAGAGCTGAATGTCTCTGTAATGTTAAATTCACATTAAAAACCAATGTGAAAAATATGAAGAAAGCATTACTTTAAAATGTTGATATCAAAAATAAAATTGTAAATCTTAAAATTAGTGTTTTCATTAACACAAAGCCTTTACAGCTGTTCAGTTCCTGCTAATAGGAAGCCAGAAGGATATTAAAGAATGTGAAACTTTATCTAGTGTGGTATTCTTGCCTGATGGATTAAAAAACATAGAATGTTAACAAAAAAAAATAGTCAGAGTGAGAGTAGTTAAGTGCTGGAACAGGTTGTCTAGAGAGAGCGTGGAATCTCCATCCTTGGCGACTTCTCCAAGTGCAGCAGGGCAAGCTCTGGGCGGCTTGATCTTAGACATTAGCCCTGCTATAAGCAGGACTTTGGACTTTATGATTCTCAGGGGTCATTTTCAACCCAAATTATTTTATGACTGTTTTGTGGTTTGTTTTTTTTCTTTTCTTGACATTAATTCACACAGAACCCACCACTCAAAAGCTGTTTGTAGTTTTATTGACACTCTACAATGACCTGAACATCTGGGTTCTATTTATTGTTTCAAATGCTGTGGTGTAAAGACCAAAGTGTATGCACAAGCTCCGTTAAACAGTGGATCTAGCTACACATATAACTGTGTATATTCTTAAATTCTTGGCAGAGCAAAACAATATCTTGCAACATATTCTTACAAAATAAAAGTATTACGGATTGCTTGGGTAGATACTAGGTTTACATAGTTCTGTGGATTTTTCTTATCCTTTTGCCTTGAACCACCGAGTCCCTTAATACTTAATCCACAGCGTTGCCATTTTTTTTCTACTTTATGCAGATTTCATATCGAGAGAAGGGCATATATATGTGCTAATATTCATGTATGTATATGACAGTGGTTCTATTAATGAAAAGAATTGTTTTACTGGAAAAATATCCAGTTACTAGTCCTAGGTATTTGGTGGTTCCAGCTGTAATCTTCAAAGACATCGTCAGTTTTTAAGGCAAAGGAAATAGTATTTCATTTAGGATAGAGATCTTACACTGGCTGATGTTTGACAGGACATGAACATAAAGGCTATTGTTGAATTTCCGCTTGAAGAGGAAGAGTTTCCTTTTATTTCCCCTGTACGTGGCTATTCAAGGGTGAGAGGCCCTGGGCGTAGTCAGGTATAACCTTTGGTGCCTTCAGCGTGGTTAAATCCAGAGTGGTTCCTTAGAACCTTATTACAAAAGTTAAATAATGTGTGGGTATCCTGTTCACAAATCTACCAAGGGAATGGGCATCTTTCGTCTTTTTCATTTTTAAGGTGACTCTGATTAATTTTTCGTATTTGGAAAAGAAAACTTTTATGGGTGAAATTACCTGGGCTGTAGAGTGGAAACACATTTGGTTTTTATTAATATGTTTGGTACTTTAACATGGATGTTTTTGTTGTTAGCAAGTTAAAATAATACTGTTCCGTGCTTATTGATAAATAGGAACAAGAATTTGTGAAGACTGTAGGAATTAAGTATGAAGTTGGGCCTCCTACGCTCTGCTGCTTGAAGCTTGCATTCCTAGATCCAATCACGGGCAAAATGACAGGAGAATCATTTTCCATAAAGTAAGTAACTGAAATGCTGATGACGTTCTTCAAGAGATTTTCCTTGTCTTTTAGAAGCTTCCCCCTCCCCCTTTCTTTTTTTTCTCTTGCAAGGCATGATGATGGCATTAATTCATTATTGTGCCAAACTTGAAAGTCAAATAAAATGCACAAAATGTTGTGTTTGGAGCCGGTCTGCATTGTACACATGGTGCTACGTTTGTGGGTAATAGAAGCAATTTTTTTTGTCTCTTTCACGAAGGTACCATGATATGCCAGATGTTATTGACTTCCTTGTGCTGCATCAGTTTTATAATGAAGCCAAAGAAAGGAACTGGCAAATAGGTGACTACTTTTTTTCCACCTCCATATGTTTTGCAACGTTTCTGCAGCTTTAAAATAGGGTAGAGTGGCTGTATTACACGACGTCAAGGACTATACCACACATGATATTATAGCGATCGTTGGAAACTTTATATGATGTTTGCTACAATTCCTGTAGCAGAAAAAAAAAAGGGAAATGAGAGAAACTGTTGCAAGGCTTGTGATAGCAGAAGAATATCCCGTTATACTGTAATTTGAGGCATGGAGGCAGCTGTGCCTAATTAAGCAGAGATGTGAAAGTCCTCCCTTTAGGGGAAGGGCTTGATTCCTGTAGTGCAAAATGTAAGAATCGAAGTAGTGCATTTCTGAAAGATGAAGTCGATTCTCTAAAAAGAAGACAACAATTATTGATGTTGTTCTTTAGCTGAATGCAATCTTTTCCCTTATAGGGGATAGATTTCGCAGTATAATAGATGACGCTTGGTGGTTTGGAACCGTGGAGAGTCAACAGCCTTTCCAGGCAGAATATCCTGATAGTTCCTTCCAGTGCTACTGTGTCCAGTAAGTATTTACATAGCTGTGATGTATCGCACGTGGTTATGTGCTCTGGGCCTCCTAGATGTTTACATGCAACTTAAATGTGTACCTCAAGCACTAGGATCCTTTTTTCCATTTAAATACATCATCAGCCACTTTGTTTTTATTTATTTAATTACTAATTTATTCCTAAAATAACACTTTTAGCATAAACAGCAGTGCAGTGACTATATAGGAGATACAAGAGAAAAAATGAGGAGTTTGAGTGTAGCTAGTGATGTATCTTATTTCTAAGAGGCGTGACCTTTTTTCCTTAGGTCTGTTAGAGAGCAGGTGTATTGTTACATTCAGCTTTAACTTACGCATTTGAATGTATTGTTTTTAATAGCTGGGACAATAATGAAAGAGAGAGGATGAGTCCATGGGACATGGAACCAATTCCAGAAGGAAGTAAGTGTGTGTTGAATTCATGTCCATGTGCAAAGTAGATTGTATTTTTGCCACTGCTAGTATTTACTGTTACTGAATTTGTCCTATTTAGCTGCTTATCCGGAGGAGGTTGGTGCTGGAGTTCCTGTGACTCCAGATGAGCTGACAGCTCTTCTCTACAAACCCCAGGAAGGAGAATGGGGGGCCCATTCCAGAGATGAAGAATGCGAACGAGTAATCCGGGGGATTGAGCAACTCCTTTCCCTTGGTATGTCTTGGGCAGAAAAGGTGGAAGGATTAAGAATACCAGCGTGGCAGCACGTGGCTGGAGAATAGATAGGATGGAGTGTTGGGAGTTGGTGTGGAGTATTTGAAATGTGCTCAACTAAATCACTGAAAAGAGCCTTTTAAATTTCATATGGTGTCCTTTTCCATTATACTTCCCTTTTTCTGGGGCTTGACCTGCTTCCTCTCAACTTAATGGGGATTCTCGGTGGGTCATATCTAACTGCGAATGAGCAAAACATCGAATTAAACCCCTTAAAAAACAACCAACAAGGACTCATCAAACATCCTCGCTGACAAATACCCTGTAACTAGTTTGTAGCAGTTTACTAGCACGCTATGATTTGAATTCTGTCCTATATTTCTACCCGGGACGTGTCTGTATTCTTAGTTTATGTTGCTTGTTGTACTATTCCTGTTGTAAGTGCATATGCCATGTGGCTGCTGGCATGCAAATCTCAGATGCGATACTTAAACAAAAAATGCTTTTTCAAGAGTAGTTAACAGATGGTACCAGAGGAAGAATCCAACCCTTTGGGAAATGACGTATTCAGCTGTAGTTCTGTATTGCTTTTGCTGAATTCTTAGAAAGAAAACCCGGAAAACATAAGGAATTCAGTTATCTTACAACTTCCCTTCTAGTATCTTCTGAGGCATCTAAATGATTTTGATCTTTTGTCTTTCAGACATTTCTAATCCCTTTGCTGTTCCGGTGGACCTTAGTGCCTATCCCATGTATTGCACTGTTGTTGCTTACCCAACTGACCTCACCACGATCAGGCGGAGACTTGAAAACAGGTTTTATAGGTCAGTTGAATTTTTATGTGTTTGTAATCTACATTTACTGTAGCCCCATCAAGTGCAGTATGTTTAGCTGAATCCTATGTTGTGCCATTTCAGCAATATATTTCTTTGAGCCAACAGCATACGATCGGATTCTATTTGGCTTGGCCAAAGTGAGCATTGTTGAACAATAATTTCTTTTAGCCACGTTGTTAAGGTGAAAGCTGGTATGTCTGGATCTGGAGTGCCTTTTTTGTTTAATGCCCTTATTCTCTAGATGTGTTGTAGGCAAAGCATTTTTGCCTCATCAGTATCTCCACTGCCTTTGAACCAGACGCTTTGCTTGTATTGCAGTTGCCAAAAGTGGCAAAATAGCACTGTGAACTAGAAATCTCAGTTTTTCCGGTTAACCTGGCGATAAATAATGTCCTGCTCTTTTTTTTTCCCTCGGAGGACCACTTTGTCTCTAGGGCTTTTTCTAAGTGGCAGCCGTGTGCACTCTCTTTCAGTAGGTTTGTTTCCTCTTTTCATTCCATTCATTGCTGATTTGAAGAGGGACATTTTTTTTCCGCAAAGCCGTCACAGCCTGGCACATGGGGGCAGTCAGCAGTATGTGACCAGAAACCACTTACCTTGGTCTCTGGCAACCCTGGTCGTTTCCCCTGGACCTGGGTTACCCGATTCCTTTTTTTACTGAGGAATCCCACTGAACTGAGAAGGAAAATAATGTACACCCTCTTCCCTGTCCCTTTCCTTTTTTTTTTTTTAATTTGTTGGGGTTTTTTTAGGAGAATCTCTGCACTGATGTGGGAGGTACGATACATTGAACACAATGCCAGGACTTTCAACGAGCCAGACAGTCCTATAGTCAAAGCAGCCAAAATTGTAACAGATGTCTTACTTCGCTTCATCGGGTAGGCATGGTTTTTTACTTTATAGACCTGACATCTTGAGTTTCTGAGATAGTTGATTATGTATTTTTGGCTTTTGTTATTGCCCTGCAGGGATCAGAGCTGTACTGATATATTAGAAATATATAACAAGGTGAAAGCAGAAGACCTAAGCAGTACTGATGAAGAGGAGGAGGTAAGACCATGAGTCTGATCGTCAGAGCTTCTTGCCTTTTTTAAATTCAGCACCTGGAAGAAGTTCGAGTAAAGGTTTTTGTTGAGTTTTTATTTTATGGGTAGTTGCTCTCTGTTTTTGAGTTGAACCTATTTAGGCCATTTGTAGTGCTCATCTGGGGCAATAACCTCCCTTAAGTAAGTAAAAATGATTCTTGGAACTGCCTGCCTTTAATCTTCTCTCAGCACATGACGTTCTGTTGTGTGAGGAAGTGTTAGTAAGTGAGGGGGATATGAACTGGAGCTGTTACGCAGTCTGCCGAACCAGAAAGACAACAGCTCTCCTATTGTCAGCGAGGCAGCAGAGCTGGTTTTCTTATGTGATTCCATGTCATTTCCCGTCAGTTGTACCATGGAGTGAAATGACAGGTAGAAACCAGGTTAGGTATCACTTCCTTTAATGTCTTCTCTCTCTCCTTACAGCTTCTCCCTTTAAATGCGGTTTGTAAACCCTTTGAAATACGCAAAGAAGTGACCTGTTATAACCTAAGTCACTTGGGTTTGTTTTACTTTTCAGTGTTGCTATGAGTTAGTATAAGATTTAGTTCCCTTCCCCCCGACATACTCCATTGTTGCAGGTTTGAAATATTCAAGTTAAACCTGATGCTGCTTGAACACCTACGTGCTTATGGCTGGTGCTGTTGCCTTGGACTTGTATTGAAACGAATACTACAATGTAATAATTTAATCACTTTTATAAAACTGAAGATATAATAACGGCACCTATTTTCGCAGACTATTAAAAAAGTATTTTGAAGAAAACGAGGGATTTCCATGACTTAAATAGCAGACCCTCCTTTCCAACTCAGTTTCTTGCGCCAGTTGTGAATCTCATCTGTTCTGTGCCAAGCAGTGAACAAAAGTGTCCAAAATTGCTCCTATATCACCTTCCTTTCTCTCCAGCCTTTCAAAGAGCTGGTTTATAACATGTTTTAAAATAAGCAGGAAATTACTTTCAGATTCTTTGTAGGAACTTCCCTGTCCTCTCAAAATTACTTATTTATAATTACTGGTAGAAAGCTGTGTACAAAGGAGGTTTTGTTGTAATTTCTAAATCCAGATTCTGAAAAGAATATTACACACACATGATGTAAGTCAGGCACGACGTGAAACCTGAATAAACTCAGCAGAGGTGCTGCAGGCATGAACATTTAGGCAGGGGAATACAGCTCTGTGGGACTAGGACTTTGCAGAGTCTTAAGGACTGAAATTCTCACATGTTTATATATAATTTCTGTGGAAGCAAACTTGGAAAAGAGATGAAGCACCTTATCCACCTATTTTTTTAATTTTATTTTAAGTTCTGTAAGTTCTAGTTTGAAGTTAGTTTCTGTTTTGCTTGAACCATTCATCGCATTTGAGTAGTTTAAAAATTGTGTTTGTTGTTGTTGGCTGTTTGGTTTTAAGCCCTTTTTCCATTGCTGAGGGTGCATACAAGCATGCATGTGTGTAATCGTTACCTTTGCCTTTAGGTGGCAGAAGTAGATGTAGATTCAGACGCTCCAGGAACTTCCTCTGGAAAAAGACGAGTGAGTAAACATTTCTGCTTGGTCTAGCTTGTGACGGGAGATAGACCAGGTACTGAAACACTCGTTTAGGTCTGGAACGGTTTAAATTTGCATAGCCTACAGTCTGTAGGACTGCATGAATTCAATTGCACGTGTATGTAAGTGTTGGCAGACTAAGGAAGTTACTGTGCAGGAAAATTTACTTAAATGCTGAGGAATCTGGTTTTTAATTTGATTAGAAAGATTCAATTTTCAATCAAAATTGGATGAAAGCTGACAAGAGCAGCAAGCCTGGATCTGAAATAGTGCATACCTCTCCCAGGTTTCAGTGTTTATACAGTACCAGAAAAGGCATTTCTGCAATTTGCATACTGCATATTGTTGTGCCATCAGCTGTGCTTTGATCTTAACCGCAATTCTGTTTTTCATTGTGCAAATCTGCTTTGAATCATAACACCAGTAAATTAATAGGAACTTAAAGTGAAAAATCTGAATATTCGGAAAAATGATGAAATACATCTGTTTCCCTGCAGGTAAGACGACGAATAAAAAGACAGCCCATGAAAGCAAGCCCCGATGCTTGGAAAGAGCAATGCAAGCAGTTGTTAAACCTGATTTATGAAAGAGAGGACTCAGAGCCTTTTAGACAGCCAGTTGATCTCTTCTCCTATCCTGTAAGGGTAACTTCCATTTTCAAAATTAAAAAAGCCTATTGTTCATCCTTTGGCAAAACATCCATGCTGGGCACGTTTCTAACCTCTCCCTTTCTGCGCTGGAATGCACCATGTCCTGCGCTCTGATGTTTTCAGGGAATTATCTGCAGTAACTCACAAGTAGAAATAATTACTTGAGAGCTGCTGTTGTGCATGAACACTTAGGTGTTTTTATTGCTGTAGGATTTGTCAGCCTTTATTATTGTCTTATGTGTTCTTACAGGATTATCGAGATATTGTAGACACTCCTATGGACTTCAGCACTGTGAAAGAAACCTTGGAAGCAGGAAACTACACTAGTCCCTTGGAATTCTACAAAGATATTCGTTTAATATTCTGCAACTCTAAAGCTTACACTCCTAATAAAAAGTCTCGAGTAAGTAATAAATTTTAATCCCTTCTTTACAAAGACCCTGGCCCTGCATGATGAATACAGGTATAAGGGCTGTATCTGGAGAGCAAAGCACCGCATTGTGAAATAAAAATAAGTGGTATGTGCCAATTCTGGGAGCTGTGGTTATCAATTTGCTTTGTTCTGCTCATGCAGATCACTTCTGAATTTCGTTTTCATCCAAACTTTCTGAACTGAAAGCTTCTGAGAAATTGTATGGTTACTGTTGCAGCTATTTCTGTGAATATTTGCAGCAGAAAACTGATCACCAGGTGCTTTGATTTTGTCAATAATTTATTCCTGGAAATGCTATCAGCTTGATAACTGCATATACATAGAGTAGGATCTTATTTTAATCTTCTGTTAGTGCAAGTATTATGCAATATTTCTACTGAGAGCATTATGATACTGAATTTTTTTTCTAGTTTACTCAATGTACTTAGCAAGACTTGTGCACTGTGTTGCCTGGGTTTCTCAGGTGCTAATCTTGCTTTTTTCTGTGTGCAGAAATAGGAGTCTACCTAGGCAGAACGATTGGATTGGAGCCCTAAATGGGATATGGCAAGAGGGAAAGGGGAGATCAAAATGTTAGAATATAGGGATATCCGTATGAGCTGGGTAAAATGACTACTAAGCATGTGCCTGATCAAGCAAACGTGGCTATGTTTGATATGCGTTCTTGTGCAGTACATCACCTTTCAGCTTTTCCTAAGCTGCCAAATGACCAAACGACTCTAAAATTTTCAAAACTTTTTATTTATGCTCAAAAAATCGCAAGTTGGCACAGGGACACAGATGCGGTTTTTACCACTGTTTATTGAAAATAGAATATCAGTGGTTGGTGTCTTCATCATATAAAAACAGACAGAATTTTGACCATGTTTCCAGACATTAAATTGTAATGACCTTATTATTATAAGGAAAAGCTGCATATTCAATAGGATGCCTGAGCTGTGACAAAGTCAAATCTCTGAAACGTGTCATTTAGCATAGATAAGAGTGCTGGACACAGAGTTGCCTAATATTTCTTGTGCAGAAACAGGAGCACTTATAAGCTATTAAGAAATGCATGCCATTTGGGACTAGGCTGAGATACTATTACTTGAAGCACAGTAATACATAGAATTTAACGTTACTGTAAAGTTTTCGTGTGGCACCTAACATGGTGTGACACAAGATTTTACTATGCTAGGTGCTGTCAGGCAGGAGGAGGAGTGGAGTGTGCTGCAAAGAGCTTTCAGCACACGTGTCAACGGTGCTGGGTGTGAGGAAGCAGGAGGTTCTGAGACCTTGCTCGTCACTTGAGGAGTAATAGTCTTAGCTCATCAGTGGAATAACAGCTCCCGTGTTTTGTGTAAGCAGGACGATGAGAGTAAGCCTGGAGTAGGATGATGCTGTGGGAGAGGGCAACTCCAGCTGAGTGTTAGTGAGCATGAGAGAAAGCCCAAAGTTGCCATCGCTGGAGGTAGATGGCACTCTTGGTGTTGAATAAGGGCTGAAAGGTGGGCTGCGGGTAAGCTTGGAAGATAAAGATCAGTAACTTTTGCTCGCTTTATTAGAAAGGAATTCTGTAGAGGATGGCGAGAAGACAGGTGATTTGAGGGTGTTTTATGAGTGCTTGATATCAGAGTGAACTTGGTGAGTTATTTACTGCTGCATGCTCCCTGGGAGCTTCCCTCTGCATTAATAACTGAACAGCTTGTGAGTCAACTCCCAAATTACTTTAATTGAGTGGCCCATCAATATCCATTTGCTTAAATCCTGTGAAGTGCCTCAGTGAGAAGATCCTGGATGGAGGGCTGGGGCACTCAGCTGGGCCTTCTGCCGCTGCAGGTTTGTCTGCTGCCAAATGTGTGCCAACATCCTGAGGTTTTCTAACCCGTTTTACCATCTCTGCAACAGCAGCCCGTATTGAGGCAAGAAGGGCAGGGTACTACATACCAGAGCTGAAGAAAGAGACCTCGCTAAAACATAAGGGTCTGGGCAAAAATGAAGTTATAGGAATGTAAAGAAAACTCCGTATCAAAGAGATTTTATATTCAGACAGAGTGCAGGAAACGGGAAGAGATCTGAGTATAAGATGATGATAACATCTTCTTGATGGCCTTTACACAATTTTTAGAAGACTGGATGCAGCGGAAGGGTATGGGTATGAGGGAGGAATCAAAAACTTTGCTGTATTTATGCTGAGTTTGAACTGTTAGTTTGTCACAACTCAAACGCATCCAAGGTAAAATCTTGAAAATAAATAGAGTCTGAAATATGGAGAAATAGCCATGCATGAGTGTTTGGATGAGGCCACGCAGAGGCAAGGCCTAGAAAGAGGACAGGAAAATGGTTTAAAGATTTTGACATCTGGTTTACAGAAATTAGGGATGAGGACATCTTAGTTGGCTCCTGTGTGCAGCTCTGTAGGGGTGCTGTAAGTACTTGTCACTGGGGAATTAAAGCAAAAAACAAAGGTGAGGGACCAGTGAAGTTCAACTGTTTTTCCCTTGGTACTTCAAGTTATCTTGTGGCGTGCTTCCATGCTTTATACAGATTAAAAAAGGAGGCTATGTGTCAGTAATCTAGATACCTGTTTCCCTTTAAATCTGTAAATATTTTGTACTGTAAGTAATTAAATCCTTTTCTGAAAACACTTTCTGTTGCGAGAATACACAGGTACCATGGAGGGAAATTATCTGTAAAGAACCTCATAGCTGAACGTCACCATGAATTTTTCTTTTGTGCTACAAAGTCTGAGAATCTTTGGGGTTTTGGGGGGGTTTGTTTGGGGCTTTTTGCTGATCTTCTAGATATTCAACTTCTGATAAGTGTGACCATGCTTTCTCCCTCCAGATTTACAGCATGACACTTCGACTATCTGCCTTATTTGAAAATCATATGAAAAATATAATCTCTGAGTACAAGTCAGCAATGCAATGTCAGAAGAGGAAAAGGCCACGGTACCGAAAACGATTAAGAAGCAGTAGCAGTTCCCCATCAACTAGCAGAGCATCTAGGTAACGTAATGATATCAAGACTTGCTATCAGCGTCGTTTGAGATGGCAGTGGTAGACGTGCCTTCGTGAATAAGCAGTCAGTCTTGCTCGTTTACTGATGCAGTTGCTCTTTTGGGTGATAAAATCATGAGCTCAAATTCCATGCTCAGTTTGTAGTTTGTGCTTAATTCTGGTAAGTGAAATACTATATAATTAGAACTGTTCCCCCTGGAGAAAATGAAAGAGCAAGTTGAAAGAAAGAGTTTATTTCTGCCTTTGTTTAGTCACTGTTGAAAAAAGTGTTGTATAATACTTTTCCAACTTCTGTACGATACATTACCTAAGCAAACTGAGTATTTGTTTTAAAAGGCAAGATAAAATCGTGTTCTTGCGAACTCATATGCCTTCATCAAACGGAATGAGATTGTCACTATTTTTAGTATGACTACACCCGCGCAAGCACTGAGAAGAGATCATTTGTGTTATGCGTTTGCTGCAAAAAACCAAGACACTTTGCAGGGGAAATTGGGTTTGTGTTTGAGCCTTTCGGTACTAACAGTTTTATCTCTTTGGGGTATTTTGTGTCTTCAGCCCAAAAGGGAAACAGAAGCAAATGAAGATTCAACCTAAACCCAACCAGAATACCTCACTGCCTTTGACTAGGACTAGTTCTTCAGTTTCATCTCATGGTGAGGAGCTGTTTTCTAAAATGCATCCTTTCTCTTGCAGCAACTTAAATGTGCAGAATGATGAAAAAACACAAACATAAAATATCCTTCAGCTAAATGTTATATTCAGGAGACACAGGGAAAACCCACCTGTTGAAAGAGCAAGGTCACGTAAAGACCTTGTCGGTAGATTGTGTTAGCTGAACCTGGCCCTCCAGCTGTTGGTAGGTTATCGGTAAGGGTCAGAGAACAGGGAACCTGGGTCTGGCCTTGGTAAGAATTAACCTAGTGATGAAAGTCTGGGCTTCCCATGTACGGGCTTTTCTGATACAGCAATGACAACTACATTAAGCTTACTTTGGATTACACCCCAGAGGAGTTTGTCTCCTCCTGACTGCAGAGGCAGCGTGGCGAGATTAACCTCCTGACTTGGGCTGTCAACTCGGGTGTTACAAAACTTTCCCAAAATGCCTTGCATTACAACCCTATAAACAGAAGATAAAAGTTACTGTCACGTTAGTGGTGTCCTCTCTGAAGTTTCAGATACAGCAGAAGAACCTCTGGGTTCAGCCACTGGTGAAGAGATGGAAGGCCAGCCATCTTCCTCAGGCTCAAATGCACAGAACCGAAGTGGAAATACCATTGATCCAGGGAAAAGTAGACCAGTCAGGAGTAAATCTACACCTGTGAAACAAGGTGAGAAATAATAAGTGGTCTGTTCTTTGAAGGACTGGTTTTACTAGAAGCGAAAGACGTTGCTTCTGTCTGATGCTTACGATATTCTTGCCTGAGTCTAGCATTAAACTATATCCCTAAACTGTACCAAAGAATTGAATTTACCTTACTTCTTACAGTTCTGTGGTCTCTTGTCTGAAGTGTGGCATGCACGTCACACCACATGCACTTCAGTGAAGTCCTTTAAAATTTCTCCAGATGGAAAAGCTTGATTGCTCTTAAATTTCTTGAGAATTACAGTTCCTTCAGGAGTTACAAAAAGGCAAACTAAACAAAAAGAATCCCCACCCCAAAACCTTGTCCTTTTGTTAATCAAGTTGAAACCAAAGATGAAAAAAAAAGTTTAAAAAAGTAAATATTTTTATTGTAATCAAGACTAAGTGGTTGTGACTAGAAGGGAAACACTGTTTGGAAACTCTGGTATTTTGCCTCTGGCACATGTTAATCAGACTTTCCACTGAGGTAGGCATCGAATGAGCATTGCCTGAAACCCTGAAGCCTTTGTCAAGTCCGTACTACCGTGGTGTAGCAGAGTTGTGTGTTGGAGGTGAGCTTTTCATACCCCCTGTTAAAGAAGATACTTAATTTTCATTGTCAGATTCGTCACTCTGAACACATTGTAGTATTTTGGGTCCCAAGCCAGCAAGATACTTTATATATTTTTAAGTTAAGGTGTTCAGCAGTCCTAGTGAGCTTTCTTGGGTTATTTACTGCCTTGAAATTGTGCTTGCCACAAGTATTCCCTGGACTAAGCCTTTTGAGAGCATGCATTTGATGGAGAACAAATACTGCTTGCAGAGTGTTATTTTAATGCATATAGTTTTGAAATGGCTTTTAGAGTTCTTTCTGCCTTGGTGCCCTAGGTAGGATTCACCAGACTAAATGCTCGGTGTTTGTGTCTAACCTGGTCACTCTGGGCTCCTTTTCTTGACTGGACCTTCACTGAACAATTAGTGAAGAGAGTTTGTGGTCCTCCCTTCCAGATAAGATGAACTGTGTTTACTTTGTCTGACAAATTTTCCCCTTAGAGCAGCTGTTTGCCTCCACAGCATATAAAGGTCATCTGTGGTGAGTAACTCAGAGCTGGGTCATCCCCACCTCAAAGGCAGATGAGGCGAATCCCACTTTTTGTATCCTATTTGGCTCGGGCGTGATGATGATAACCGATAGGGTTATTTTGTGTTTGCTTAGATCACTCTCCTGATGGACCACTTACAAATGGTGATGGCAGAGAACCTCGGACAGGAGTCAAGAGGAAGTTAGTAAGTGCATCAGAAGAAGATGAGCATCTGGAGGAGGCGGAGGAAGAGGAAAAGAAGAAGAGAGAATTAAAGGAAAAATCTGGTTTATCTTCATCAGAAAGTGGGGAATCGGGATCCAGTTCAAGTTCTGAGAGCAGAAGTGGCTCTGATTCAGACTCTGAATCAACCTCTAGAACAGATCAGGATTACATTGATGGAGACCATGACTACAGCAAAGTTGTGCAATCCAAAAAACCCAAAAGAAAAATCAAAAGAAAAATCGCCGGTGGGAAACGGAATTGGCAGGGCAGAGGGACAGGGCGGCGAGGTAGATGGGGGAGGTGGGGGAGATGGAGCAGAGGGGGAAGAGGTGGTAGAGGCGGAAGAGGCTGTGGCAGAGGAAGAGGTGGCGGCAGGGGAGGAAGAAGAGGCCGAGGAGGCAGAGGAGCCTCGCGAGGAGCCACCAGAGCGAAACGTGCCCGAATTACAGATGACGAATTTGAAAATCTGTTTGGAGGACAGTTTGGCGAAAACGTGTTTGGAGGGCGATTCAGTAGACCGCCTCGAATCAAAACGAGGAACGAGGGCAGGAGAACTGTCTTGTACAATGACGATTCTGATAACGACAATTTTGTGCACACCGAGGATCCTTTGAACCTTGGTACTTCCAGGTCAGGCAGGGTGCGGAAAATGACAGAAAAAGCCAGGGTCAGCCATCTCATGGGATGGAATTATTGACAGATGAAACACTTTGGAACAATTTTAAAAGAACTTCAATGGCCTTCTACTGCAGGGATTTTACCAGAAAAATCTACCAAGCAAGTTGTGCGGGGACTCCACTCACGTTTCACAGTGGTGCTTTTCCATTATGTCAGTTTGCGTTTGTTTTAAAGCTTCAGATCGCCACACTTCATTGGTCAAAACAAGCCTTATTCATTAGGCCTTAAATTACAGAAATTCTTCCCCACACACTATGAGTTCATCACATTAAAGAGGCTTCCAGCTTCTCAATAAGAACATGACATTTTGAGTCACGACGATGACTTCTCTCCCTTGTTTTGTTTTTGTATTATAGAAATAGCACCTTCTTACAGAGTTTTTATGTGGTTTCTGCCATAAATCCTTATACACAGTAATAATTATAACTTTTGCACAATACACCAATCCTAAAGGCAGCTATAAAATGTTTACAGTTTCTATATTGTAAGAAGGATCTGGATTATTTTAATCTTCCCAGGCCAAACGTTCATGAATTGTGCTGAACTGAAGTATGTCTATACTACAGTTACGGGGGTCCTGATGTGCTTTCTATCGGTTCTTTATTCATGTAAAAAGTGACAAAGGGTTGGTGCCTTGTAAATATGTAGCAAACCTTTGATGTGGTGTGTCCTATGTGTGCATTAACTTTATTAAAAAAGAGAATACTTGAGAAGTATGAATATCTAGACAAAAGGTGCCAAATGCAAAAGTTAACTTGCATCTATTTTCTTTTTGTCCTCTCATATTTTTATAGTATTAACAGAGATTGTGCAGCTAAGGGGTAACTTCAACATTTGAAAGGTTCCTCCTCTTCAAAGCATAACGTGATTTTTAATAGTAGCTCAGCTACCTCTATTTACAACTACTGGAAACTTAAAAGAAAATAGATGCTCTTACTCAGTCCGTGTTGAAGAAGAGGCGAGAAGGAGCGTAGAGGGATGGAATTGCTCGCGAAGTTGTCGAGTGACGATATCTTCGTTATAGTGACACGATGAATCAAAGTCATTGTCAGAGTTTTCAGCAGCGTCGTGTTTTCAGCCGGTGGTGATTTGTTTGTGCAGACGGGCCGACGTCCTCCCACACGTTTCTGCTGCCCCTTGCTCGGTGCAAGTCCGCGTTTGGTTTAATTTGCCCCTTGAAGGTGCTGAGGGAGCTGGGGGGAGCTCTGGTACCTCTGGTGGCTGGCGGTGCGGGGGAGCTCCGGCTCGCCTCCCCCAGGTGGACTCTTGTATCTCACGCTTCCAGAAGAGAATTCATGTTGCACTGCACTCTTGTTACCCTGAAAAAATGCTAACTTGAAAACAGAAATCATTCTGGTAGTGGCAGTCCGGTATGTGGCGACATTGGTAGCCTTGCTCCTCGGTGTAAACAGAAGCGGGTGTTTGGCATGGGCTGGGCTGGAGGTGAGCAGCCTCTTGCTTCCTAGGGTCTGGCTGGAATATATATGGGACTTCCATTTTCTCCCGTTGTCTAAACGGACCTGGCAGTTCTAGCTTGGTTAAGAGAACGAGTTTGATTATACAGAGAGAACGAACGACAAAAGAGACTTGAAGTTTTGGTGGAGTTTTTCAAGGTTTTGGTTT
>JAKFQP010000397.1:407710-440556 GCA_023375905.1 Nycticorax nycticorax | reverse complement strand
AGGAGAGGAGAGGAGAGGAGAGGAGAGGAGAGGAGAGGAGAGGAGAGGGGATGGGAAAGCAGGGGAAAGGAAAGAACACAACAATCAAAAATGCCCACTGAGATATCCCAGGTGTGGGCTTTTGGACAACAGGTCAGGCTTAAATGGGGGTTGTGGGGCGAGTGGAGGGGGAATTTGGCAAAGCTGGGAGCCAGGGATGCCCCTTGTTTATTCTCTCTCCAGTTTGGGGGTGAAAGCCCTTTCGGAGCCCTGAAGGATGACAGCACCACGTCCTCGGGACCCTGCGCATCCCTGTGGGCACCCAGAGTTAACGGTGATGAGGGTACGTGCGGGTGGTTGATAGCAACCCTCTGCTGCTTCCCGAGGACAGCAAAACAGTTGGGGTTTTTTTGTGATTTTCTTCCTATTCAGTGCCTTTTCAGCTTTTTTCTTTTTTATTAACAATGAATCTCTTCCATTCTTTTGGTGAAATTGCAGCGGCAGAGCCCGAGCAGCTTTGCATGAGAAAGATGCACAATGAGCTGTTGTGAGCGGAGTCACGGGATAAGCATCTTGGGAGCTCTGAATCCAGGTGCCAGGGTGGGAAAAAGCAGAGAGCAGAGTCCTCACGGGTTCTTCTCGTGCTATTAAGCCCTGAAGCCAGGGAAGCTTTGCCCCGCTCCGTAAGCCCAGGCTGCGGGAGATGGTCCCCGGGCAGGGCTGGGGATGGGGGACCAGAGGGCTGAGCCTGCCTCCACCCAGGTCCAGAAGGTCTCCTGAGGTCCCTGCCCACCCAACGCTCCCAAACGTCTCCATCTCCGTGGTTTGGATATGGCTGTTCCCTGGGGGAGATGGTTGGTGCTTCCAGAGCTCCCCGGTAAATCCATTTGCTGCCCAGGGAGTGCGCAATATTAACCAAGACTTTAAATGGCCCCTAAATTAAAGTTTTGGTGCAATCCTAACTTCACAGGTAGGTTTTTCATTTGGCTTTTCACGACAAAGCAGTCCCTCTGGGCTTTGGGATTGGGATCAATGTCTGGTTCTCTGAAAATGGGTCTCGGTTTAGTAGTTTTGTCAATCCAGATGCGGCCAGGGCAGCCAACCACTACAAAATTCCCATTAATAATGGAAGCCTTAAGTAAAGCCTTTCACTCGCTCTGAATAAGTCATTTTTCAGCTTGGATTAATAGTGGCAGGGGGAAAAAAAAAGGACTATGAATTTCCTCTCGAAAATTGTGTCCCCGTTCCCTGACCTTCAGGTGCACAAGCTTTTGGGCAACCTGGAGCCCCCGTGTCCTGTCCCAGCGTGCGGATGCTTCTTGCTGGAGCATGGCAAGCATCACCTCTGGCACAGCTGGTTGCCGCCGGGGTGCATCCCTGCTCCCCCCGAAATGGCCCCAGCCCATGGCGTCAGCCGCATGCTGAGGCTCCCAGCTTGAGGGGATGCGGCTCCGCTCCCTCCTGCGGGACCAGGCACCCGCTGCCTTCCAGCCTCCTGGAAATTACCCTTTCTAAGGCATCTCCCCGTTTCTGCCCGGGTTCCTTGCCTGTGCTGAACAGAATTCAGATCCAGTGCTTCGCTCCTGGCTTATTGCTCCTTGCAACCTTCCTTGGGTTTGCTCATCGCTGTTTGTACACAACCCACTTTTTGTCTTTGCCGGGTATAAATCAAGCGCAGACAAAGCAGAGTAAATGTCACGGTTCTCGGCTGAACCCCCGGTGATTTGCCGTTGTAACTCGTTGCAAAACCTCATTGAAAAGAATTCCTATTTGCTCCTGATACGCCGCGGGCTGGAGCGGTGCGGGAAGAGGAAATATCGACCACGCGCCGTTTGCTGGGGGAGCTGCATCGCATCAGCTGCTTTGGGGGGTTAAAGGATCAGAGCTGCTTTCCATCTGAGCTCTTTTTTTTTGAAGTGTACAGGAGCTGCATGAATGGCTCCCAGCTCATCCTTAAAGACCTCCATCCATTTAAGATGCATTTTTCCATACTGTTTTGTAATGCAGAATAAGGTCTTTCAGTAACTTATGGGAAAACAGGTCCATGGGCGCACGGATGTGGGAAACAAGGTTGGCAGGAGCTGAAAGAGAACATGAAGTGCCACGGTGGCTTACAAATACGCTGTAAAGGATCACCAGCAGCTTTGAAGGCAGACTTAGTGAAGGGGAGGAGGCTGACAAGGTAGAGCAGACACAGAAGAGACGGAAACCTGAACAAAGAGGTCCCGTCGAGGGCGTATGTTGAAATCCAAGGACCAGAACAACTCGCTCCCGACGCTGGTGTTTTCTTAGCGAAGCAAACGGGGAAGCGGCTGGGGCTGCCGGGTACAAATGATCCTCGGCACAGGAAGCCGTTCCCTATCTCAGGCAGTGGCGGGGTGTCCTGGTGCCTTAAAACCGAGCCCAGCATAGGCGTGGGTCACGGCAGCCCCTGGCAGGAGAGCCGGCGGGCTGGGAGGAAGCTGCCTGGCACCGGGCTACTCGGAAACCCGCCGCCTTCTTTCTATCGCTATTAATTTATCGAGCTACGCTGCTTTAAACGCATGCATTTCCTAAGGAACGCGGCCGGCCACGGGAATAAATACAGTTCTCCAGTAATATTTTCAGATCGTAACGTAAGGTGGAATAAAGCAGCCCCGTTGACTTCTTCACGGTGTATGCTGCTTCAACACCGCGACAAATGACTTTTTATTAAAAAAATCCCCCCCAAAACATTGACTGCAAATCCCCTCTGAGCCATGGTACAAACAGCCGATATTTGCTGTACCTGCGTGTGGAACTTGAGTATTTTGGGCTCTGCTGGGGCAGCAGGTGACCCAGGGATGGGGATTAAAACCCACTACAACAAACTGAATATGACCGACACTTGTGTGGACTTTCTCTTATCCCTGGCACAACCAAACGTGAGCAGGATGGTGCTGCTGAAATATTAGGACAGCAATAAAACTGAGACCCACAGGAAGCTTTGGAGGCACTGGCTGATGGCTAGTGAACTTCTGTTGGTGGCTTTCAGATGAAACTGTGGGCAGAAAGCAACAAACCAGGAGCAGTCAATATCGTAAAGCAAAGTGCATCATTCCGCGGGCCACAAAGAACACTTTTTCCTTGTATTTAACACCTGAGAGGCAGTTAAGAGCTTATGAGATGTGAATCAAACATGAAGTTGGAAAACTGGCAGAGCGATTTCCAAAAGGAATCCTCTTTCTCCTCTCGTGGGTGCTGGAATGGCACGGTGTAGGGCTCAGCAAAGCCAGGTCCTTAGACCTTCACCGCCCTTTCTACCTTCAAGCTATATTCTTCGGAAGGTGAAGATTTCTGCATTTAAGTCTGACATTGTGCAAATGGGAAGAGAAATAATGGGGGCAGCGCCTCTCTGGGGGACGGGGGTGACCTGGCAGCAAGGGCAGCAAGCTGGAAGGCTCTCCATGGCTTTCCACGCTAGGATGGTGGAGCTGTTCAGTAAAAAGACTACTTTTGCTTGCGCTTTGACACTCAGCTCCACTCTGAAAGGGCCACTTTTTAAATCATTTCCCCGATTTTTTTTTATATAGAGCCTGCCAGGCTCCAGAATAACTGAAGTGGAGAATATTAAGAATAGAGGAGCAGGGAAGATAAACAATCTTGATAGCACCGTACATATGCTGCTCGTTCTGTGCGGGAACAGGAACATTCAGGCACTTTTTCCAAAAGAAGCAATTAGTACTTTTTAAATAGCTGTATTATGCAGTCCGAAAAATTGCTGTGTTTACTGCGGCTGGGGATGTATTAGGTTCATTCACGGTAAGAAAATGGAATTTTTTTTAAGACAGGGAACAGATAAAAGACTCGAAAACCAAACTTCCGACGAAAGTGAATACATAAACCCTAGTGAGGAAGGAGCCCAGGTTGGTTAAGATGGACAGCAGATATTAGCAAGTTTGCTACAGGAGTTTCCACAGCTTTTTAAAGCTTTCATAGTTCTTGCCCCAGCATCCTCAGAGCTGAAGCGTTTCCAGCAGCACTACTTCAATCGGTGGCACCCGTCTTCATTTCACAGGTAGTGGACATGGGGCACATGTAGCTGCGCTTCCTACTGGAACTATACGTAGTCCGTGGGCATAACACAGCCGCTAGGACTCCCAGAAAACAAGAGAAAGTTCCCCCGTGAGGCTAAGGTCAAGGAGAAGAGACGAATGGTTAAGGCAAAATGCAGATATTAACCATGGCCTGACATACATGGTTGAAGTTAATCAGAACAGAAGCACGGTGCTTCACCTCTCCGTCGCTGAAGGTCTCACCTGGAGGAGGGCCGAAGCAGCGGAGCCCGACGCTTACCCTTCTAGTGAAAGCAGCCTGATGAAGAGACGTGGCAAGCTGATCTCCCACCAGCTGCTTCTTCAAAGCACGTCGACTCAGACGGAGCAGGGAGGGCCCCTGAGCATCTCTGCTACTCTTGCATCAGGCTCTGGGGAGCTGCGTGGTCCTCTGGGCTCAGCCTTCACCCACCCCTGGCACTTGGGTTTCCTCAGAAATAGTGGGATCCACTCTGTTCTTCTGCTGGCTTCTCACCTACGCCACAAACATCCCCCTGTAGATGCTCCTTACCTGTCCTCTTTTCTCCTCGCTGTCTTCCCTACTCATGTCCTGCCTTATCTTCGCTCACAATCAATTTCTTTTCCAGTAATGTCGCTCTTCCCTTTATAGTTTTCTCTAAAGTAGGGTTGTTTTCCTTTGAAAACTTCATAGCAGAGGCAAATGAAGATGCAAAAGCACCGAAGCACCTTACACCGTGCCTCACTCACATCTGTTTGATGTATCCACCTACTTTTTAGTTTCTTCTGCTCTTCCTCTGTCAGTTTTTGAAGGCAAGGAGTGGTTTCAGGGTTGGTTCTTTTTCCTGTAAAGGTCCTCAGGCAGAAACTTACTCTGCATGTCTGCAAAGTGCCCATCTCATCAGGCTCCCAGTTTTGAATGGACCATTGGAATATCCTTACAGCATGGATAATAATAGGCAACACCATCATCTGGTCATCCCAAGCAAGTTAACCTTGGCTTTCTAAAGCCTAAAGCTCCAACCTGCAATTAGAGTTAAGTGGCTGGGCCACTTCAGCACACCACATCTGCGATGCAGATGGGATTGCGTAGATTATAACCACCAGCAGCGTACAAAGACCATGGTACTTATAGCCTGCACACCTGGCGATGGTTTTGATTCAACCTTATTAATAATTAGCAGCAGCAGGAAATCAAAATCACGGCAATGTTGATTGGAAGGGACCTGTGGGCCTCGTCCAGTTCGGCATCCTGATGGGTGCGTGGCTACTGCCAGCACCAGCCCCGGTCAACTGGGGCTTTGCTCAGCCAAGTCTTGACAACCTTCAGGGATGGAGACTTCGCAGTCTCTGGGGCAGCCACCCCTCTGAGGGTCTAGCAAACAAGTTTCTGTTAAAAATTTGGTGGATAGCGGGAAAATTCAAGCGCAGGTTGGCAGTAGCCTGGGCCTTGAGACTTTGCCTCTATTTTCGCTCCATTTTCTTGTATTTTGGCCATGCCTAGTTGAAATCTAAAGAATGTAAATAGCGAGTAGAACAGATGCACAGGAGAGAAATACAGTATTTTTTCCTTTTGTCTCAGAGTTGTTGAGAAAGCATTGGAAGAAGTCTTTGAAACAGGCCCACCATATACATATATATATACACATATATATATATATATACCGTCGTACAAGAAAGCGTGCCCGCTCTCTTGTGCTGTCACATAATAGCGTTAAAAAGAAAGAAGTCTTATTTCCATACTGAGTCATTGCTTGCACTTTGTTTAGCGGCGGTTGAATCGCGCTTCGGTTCAGCTGGGTGGGAAGCAGGGCCAGGTGCAGAACATCGCCTTTTTGTTCTGGCGGCAGATGCAAGCAGGGGAGCGAGCGATGTGTTTCTCATCCATAAAGCAGCCAGAGAATAATGTTAAATTAAGACTAAAACATTTCTGATGAATAAAGGCAGCAAGCACAAAGTTCCAGGAAGAAAATGCGTTCCACAAGAAACTGAAGTTTTCAAACTTGCAAAAATATGAATTTGTTATAAAACCAGACATTTATAATTTATTTTAATGCTTTTTGCGACGTGTGTGGCAACCGACAACAGAATCAGTAGGGAAAGGACAGATTTTTTTCTTCCAGTGTCATTTATGCCCCTTTATCAATCGACCTGGGCAGCTGAATGCAACCATGAGAGCAGGGGAGGCATCGAAGAAATTCAGGCTACGTGCGCTATTTTCTCAGAGGCAAAATGGACACAGACGCAGCCTCATATCTGAGCTCCCCTCTGCCCTGCAGATCCCGTCCTGCAGCCGAGCAGGGGGCGGATGGGCAAGCGTGGCCGGCTGGGATGTGCAAATTCCCATTTTTGGGATGGTTTTAGCAGCCACACCTCCCCTCCCGCGCTGGAGGAGCAGAAGGTGGATGGTGCTGCCTCTCCGCTCCCGGCACGGCCGCCCACGGTGGCGTCCACCAAGTCACGCAGCCCAGCACATCTTCGTGCCAGGACGCGCAGCCTGGACGTCAAAAGCTTTTTATAATTACTGGGCATGCAACAATGATGAGCAATCCCTCTCCTCCCCAGTGTCCATCCAGGCAGGAACCAGAAGAGCTGGTGGGACCTCTTCTTGCATCCACCAGCAAAGCCGTGGGTTCCCGGGCACGTGGCAGGTATTATACAAACCCATGGACCTGGGTGCTAGCACCGTGCCCAGCACCCTTGTACCCAACACGTTGGGCCATGACTCTCATAGACATTTCTCACCGTATCCCCCATGTCCAGACACCAGCATCATCAGGGAGCTGGGCAGGTGCTAATTTTCTCCTTCCACAAACCTCTTTAAGGTGTTGAAATATCCCTGCCCCATACCAGAATGTTAAAAAATTCAGTTTCTTTCAAGTGTTTTCACCGTGATCTGGTTTCTCACATGTATGTTACTGCTAAATGTGGGTTTGGGTGGTTTGGGGGTGGGTTTGTTTTCTTTGGATGGTTACTTCTCATTTAGAAAAGGCTAAAATAAAAGAACCCAGCGATTTCAAAACACTGTCCTGAGAAAAGCGACGTAATGAATAAAATTAACCATGAAAGATTTGATCAACTGATAAAAGAGGTTTTGAAAGATTCCTGTGCGAATCTAACATTGGCACAGCTGGAAGATGCTTTTCACCCTTGTGCTCTAAAGCATCCTTCTTGGGTTTGGGGGCAGCCGATTCGGGGGCAGGCGGAGGGACAAGCACAGGCTTTGGAGTGAAGGAAAAGCCGAGCGGTGGTTTCTGGTGGGCTCCATTCTGGGATTCACCTCCTGCCTCAGTTTACCCAGCCAGGGATAAACCATGAGCTGTAATTTCACTCCAGTTTGACCGTTTCATGGCTTTTTCAGCTGGCAGCATGCGGTCTCCCAAAATTACACTCCTGTGTAGTGACAACACATGCAGCCACTTAGCCGCTTGGCAACACCGAGGATGCTGATGAGACTCCTCCAGCCCATCTGCTGCATGGCTACCGAGGACTAATGTCTCCACCGGTGATGACACGGGGTATTATTTACGTGTGGATTCACACGTGCTCCTCCTGGCACAGCCGTGGCAGATTGACGCTCCAGAACTCTACAAATCCCTCACTTAGACACCTCCTGAGCTGGAGGGTGGGGAGCGACTGGATGGGCAAGGGATGCTGGAGGAGATGAAGGCTGGAGCCATGCCTCCCCCTGGCTCAGCGTGGCCGCAGGGACGTCCGCAGCCGGTGGATGGCCCCATGCCCTGGAGATGGCAAGGAAAACCTGGCCAAAACCAGGGGCATGTCTGAAGGTGTGTTTTGGAGGAGAAAAAGTGCCGGGGAAGAGGAAGGAACTGGGGGGAACGTGGGTGGTTTGCAGGGAGGCTGCACGCTCTGGCATGCAGGGTGCAAGGGGATGACGGGGCTGAAGCCCTGGCTCATGAATTCAGCCTGCACCGTCACCATGCAGACCCACTGCATCGACCGGAGGGGGTCGGGGCCAGCCTCGGTCTACGGCAGCTTGTGGTCAACTGGAGAAGGACCCAGGGACTGTCGTCACCCAGCCTGTGTTAAAACGATGGCTGCGACTGCAACTACTGTTGCTTTTTTTGTATGTGCCCTTGCTAATTGTCTGGGGGGTTTAATCAAGAGTTAGGCAGGAAATAGCTGGAGATGGGGGCGATAGCCTGAAAATCCAGGTGAGACGTCGGTCTTGATGTTTTGCGCACTAAAAATCTTCATTCTTTTCCTCCAAACTCCGGCTTCTCTGCACCATCCCAGAGGGCCCATGGTTGCACAGCGAGGGGCTTTCTGCCGTCACCTTGCACGCTGGCGTGAGCGCAGCTGGAGCCAGCCACCGATGACCGATGACCGATGACCGATGACCGATGACCCTTCCTCACCCAACAGCAGCAACACCTTCTTGTGGGCACAACCAAGGGGAAATTGAGAATGCCCCCCCTCCCCCCGCCAATTAAAACCCAAACCGAAGCGGTTTCAGTGCGTAATTAACCCGTGAGCGAAGGCACCAAAGGCAAAACCCCGGCTCTGGCTTTGCTGACGGCCACGTTTCAGTGCTCAGATGAGAGCTGAGCCTCCCACTCAACTTCACCCCAAACCGGCTTATTTCCACCAGCCTTCGGTGTAATTAAAGCATTTTATGCATAGTAATGGTTGCACTAATGAAATGTTGCTGTTTATTATTAAATAATGGACCTCATTAGCATACGCTGTGCAGCTGAGATGCTTTGCGGCTGAGCGCCGGTGCCTGGCTATGCCGGAATCTACCCAGGGAACCTGTGACTTCACCGCTCCAAAACTGGATGATCCCCATTTTTTTCCAGTTTGTGCTGAGGGTATTGAAGCATTTTTACTTGTTTGGCCAGAAGTATTTGAAATTGGGAACATTTTAATAGACTGGGCAGCCAAACATCCATATGCATGCTGGTTTGGGTCGCTTTTGATCCCTTTATAGCGTTCCATAGGCACTGGAAAAATCTGATATCTAGCACATTCCCAAGGGGAACATTTTTGCATTTGTACAAAGCCAAATTGATTGCAAGCACGCAGCCAGTACTATGACAAATTTAAGCTTGTTATTTTGCTGGTACATCGTATAACAATGTTTTTATGAAAGCTGTATTGTCGCTACATGGTAATTTTCAAATTTCCTGAGCTGCGCTGAGCAGCGGTGTATTAAAGATTCATATATGTTGAAATATTCGCGGTGTAAAATCTTAACGCACACCCAACACTAATTTAAAACATCCCAGCCATTGGGTCGAAACAGAAGCTGGGAAAACAACACGAGGCAGTGCTGAAAATCCAACTTGGTTTTCCCACTCTGTTGCACATAGCCCTGGTGAATCAGAAAGTCCTGTTTACTCCTCATTTCAAGCAATTTATTATCAGAGGGGCCAGCCGGGACCATCGCGGCTAAAGGATTTGTCAGCATTTCCATTACTGGCACTTTATAGCTTGGCCATAAAAATCTACTCGGAATTGTGCTGGTCCAAGTCTTTGCTTAGGAGGAAATCTTTTTTCCCCTCGCAACTGTATTTTAAAATGATTTAGGAACCGTTATGTTTTAGGCAGGCAAAAGGAAAAGAAAAAGGTTGATTTTGCTGATGGTAGATGCTTTTTTACACCCTTCAGAAGCAGGGTCGCTGGCAATAGTTGGAGGCTATGGGCTGGTCCTTCCTAATTCCTTGCTCGCGACCCCGCTTGGCCCTGGGAAGCTCGTGGTGCATTTGGCAGCCGGTGCTGCTGGCACCGTCGTGCATCAGCGAATGCAAACCTCAGTGTTGNGGCACGGCCTCAGCACAGGGCGGTGGGAGCAAAACCTCTCAAGCTCCTCCCAGCTAAACGCATGTTCTTTGGAAAATAGTTTTTTATCAGGAAAAAAATGAGGCAAGAGCGTGCCTTTTGCAGGGAGTTTGCAGAGGGTCCGAAGAAAACCTGCCGGTGCCAGGGCGGTGGTTTCTGGAGAGCCTGGGCGCTTGGGCTTCTGCTTCTGCAGATGGGCAGGGGTTGAGCTGGGATTTACACCATGTGCAATGCGCCCCTTCATGTTAGCGCTGGAAACAAGCCGCGATCTAGCGCCGGGAAACTGCACTGAAAAAGGGGAAACCGAGGATGACGGTCATTGGAGCAAATGCCCTTTTTCTGACATCCGTCACTGAATACAATAGAGTAACTTTGTTTGTGAAAGGGCAAATAAATTCTGCGTTGGAAAGCATTTTGCTCGGATAGTTTGCTGGAAGGAAACAACGCATACGATGCATACAATGGCCAACGAAAACATGCGCCTGAAGGAAACGTATCGCAGAGGAAGGAGCTCCCCGCAACCTGTTACATTTGAAATGATTTCCTATTTGAGAGAGTACGATCAAATTCCTACTATCTCCGTGCCTATCAAATGTCAAACCCGATCAACACATTCAGTGCCGATCTCCTCCGCTCAAGGACTGGGAGGAGAAGGGGTTTGATCCTGCTCACTTCCCACAAGCGGAGCCCATCGCAGCCCATTAAACGAGATTAGAGGCTGACTTAAAGTGCACAAATGATTCCTCTTAGTAGTAGAAAATAATTTTGTTCATCCCTTGCCAAGAGATCCAGGTCCTGAGGTCGCCCATGTCGGGCAAACGTTCGGGAAGTCCCTTACACTACGCTGACATTAGCAGATGGACAAACGCCAGGCAAAGCCCATCTTCTGGCAGTGCCCGAGGCCTCGCCAAGAAAATAAAAATAAAAATGAGTATTAAGCCTGGCAGGGCAGGAGAAAAGGCGTTCACTGAGCCAGGCAGCAGCGGGGGCTGCCAGGAGGGATGCAGGGCTGTAGGGCATCCCCCATGCGCATCGCGGGCTGTGGCTCATCCAGGAGAGCTCAAATGGCACACGGGACAGAAGGAAATCAGCGGCACGGCTTCCACACCATCAAAGGGGCTCAAACCCTCCCCGGAGGAAGCACAGAAACCACTGATGCTTCCGATTGCTTCACCGTTGAAGGTGAAGGATTACCTGCTCGGTGGGTTGTCCACCCGTGTATCTCCAGATACGGACTATAACGCACTACCACAGAATCACAGCATGGCAGGGGTTGGAAGGGACCTCGGGAGCTCACCCAGTCCAACCCTCCTGCTAAAGCAGGTTCTCCCAGAGCATGTTACACAGGATTTTGTCCAGGCGGGGGTTGAATATCTCCAGAGAAGGAGACTCCACAGCCCCCCTGGGCAGCCTGGGCCAGGGCTCGGCCACTCTCACAGTCAACAAGTTCTTCCTCTCGTTCAACTGGAACCTCTTCTGCTTCAGGTTGTGCCCATGGCCCCTTGTCCTGGCGCTGGGCACCACTGAGAAGAGTCTGGCTCGGTCCTCGTGACCCCCACCCTTGAGATATTTGTAGGTGGTGATGAGACTATGGACTACGGACTATGCATACAACACATCGGCATCGCAGTATCGTCTGCCCAGCATCGCCCATAGCCGCAGGGTCCTGCCTGAAATCGATAACTCCGGGCAGGTTTTTGGGAAGGCTGGGGAGGGGAGTTGTGCTGCCAAATTAAATTCATTTCTTAAAATAGGTGTCCTTGGCGCTTTGCTTCTGCACTATGTACAGGCAAGTGTGCTGAGCTGCTGAAGTGTGTATGGGGGGGTATGCATTCTTTAAATAAAAAAAATTAATGAAAATAAAATATCTATAAAGTTAGAGGGTTGCAATGACTCCGTTGTCTCCGGAGAGAGGCAGTTAGCTCTGTCTGAAGTATTTTTATTACCTATAGCTGCAAACCACTTCCTTGCTCGCAAAAGGTAAGTTGCTATTCTGTATTTTCATGTACAATTCAGAAGGCAGAAATACACGTCAAAACTGAAATGACTCTTTTTGCTCACATAGAACAGAAGCAGCGTCCAAAGCCACCAAGGCTGTAGCAGTCATGCGGGAGCTGAGCTCTTATCTTAATGTGTTTTTCTCAAGAGCTGGGAAAAAATGAATTTTTAAAAGATTTTCCTTTCTCCCTGCATCACAGTCCTGCGTCCTGGCACAGCCCAGGCTATGCACCCTTAGCCGTTAGACTTTGGGCGTTGACGATGCCCCAAGATACAACAAACCTCTGAATAAAAAGAAGAAATATCAGTCAGACAACATACAAGAGTCGGGATTCCTTTTGCTACTATTGCCACGGGTATCCAGAGGGCTCGGGGAATTAGGGAGCTTTCACAGGAAAATTTGGGAAAGGTTTGCTGCAGAGTTATTGCGCTGGCAACCTCCTTTGCTCCAGCACTGCTTTACTACGTTCCAGCAGGTTACAAATGCGCATGAATGCATCATTTCCACCACCATTTCCCACAGGAGCTGACAAGAAACTTCCTTTTATTTATTTATTTTTTTTAATTTTAGCTCCTAAGAAATATCTTGCTTTCAGCAGCCAAGGCTGCACATGCAAAAAGCAAGCTCCAGCATTCAGATACCGGGCTGTCATTCTGGTCTGGCTCTCCACCGCGTGCCTGGTTGGGTCTTGAACCTTCAGCGTTACCGAATAACAGAATTCAAAAAGGTTGTTTTGTAGCAACACCTCAAAAATTGGCAATGGGAATATTAAGCTCTGCGGCGGGACTTTATTGCCTGGTTTTAATCTACTTTCAATCCCCAGGCTTCAAACGCTTGTGCAGATCCAGGCATCCATCCTGGTCCCGGAGACAGGCGGTGTGCATCCGACCTGCCGGCATCCCGCTGGTGTCTGCTCCGTTTGGCACCATCGGCAGGGATGCTTCTCTGCCTGCCGAGTTTCTTGATACATAATTGGCTCAAAAGCGGGTATTAAAAGGAATATTTCAGGGTGGTGGAGCCATGGCGCCGGGTGGCTTGGGAGAAGCAACGAGGACACCGTTAACTGGGGACTCCCCAATTAGAGGATCTCAGGGTCAGCAAAGCTGCGTGGCAGAGGAAAGAGAGGGAATAGGCTGAAACTGGGGAGCAGGCCCTCGGCAACAATCCTCTGAAGTAATTCATCCCCTGAGCAGTCAGGGATGCCATGCTGAAAAAATAGCAGTAGATGGCACCAATTTTTCCATAAGGATAACGGGTAGGGCCAGGACGGTCTAGTGACATAACAGCATTAATTGGATCATCTGTCAGAGGCAGGAAAAATTGTGTAGATGGAAACAAAGATGCAGCTTATAAAGGCGGTTTATAAATAATTACCATTTACATGCTTTAAATAGTCTCGTGGCAGAAGACGGAGGCAGGAGGCTGCAGCCTCAGCCCCTCCACCCCTGCTCCCTGCGGTGCTGCCGGAGCATCAGTGCTGCTGGAACGGAGCAAGAAGGGCCGCTGCCGACAGTTAAACAAAAAATGACCCTCACTCCCCGTGGTCGGAAATACCTGGGAGAGTCTCGGGGCAGGCTGGCTGCTCCCGCCCGCAGAGCTCATTTCGTGTCCGGCCAGGCTGGAATTTCTCCTGCTCCATCCCATCCATCATCATTTTATCACTGTACACATAGAAGGAGTTAGATTACTTCTGAATCTCTCCCCAATTAATTACCCCTGCTGAACACTGTACGAAGGACCAATTTTTTATCTCGTTCTCTGCGCTGGTAATGGAAATCTTTGCCCCCAGGCAGCGTATTTCAGTGACGATGGCAGCCGAGTCGGCTGCTGCCCATAAACCCCAGACAAACTCAGGGATATTGCTTGCGTTTCCCCATATTCTTTTTAATAGATGTCTGCTTCCAATCATTCACAGCAAATGTCTTCTCGAAGTTCCTTGTATATTTTTAGAGGTCTGAATGGTGAAACTCCTTAAGGAAGCAATGGGAACATGACCGTAAACTGGTAATTAGTGGGAAGCAAACACTCACTTATGATTTTTTAATAATTTCTATGAAACACTCAGAGTCAGATTGCTGAAACCTGCGTATTTGTCTTGCGCCGAGCGCTCATCAGAAGCACTTATATTGCTAAATTGACCAGCAAGCCACATTTATTGGAGTAATTTAAAATGAAACCTATCAAGTGACTTATAAAATGCAGATGCTCGGGCAGAAGCTTTTACGTTTGTTGGATTTTCATCTTCCTGCCGCTGCAATCACGGTTAAACCCAACAACTTTAATGGCAGCAAATCGTACCCCTGCGGCTTATAAGCTTATAGCAGACAGAGCCCATCGGTCAGAAGCCTGAAATATTTGTGGTATTCCGAGGGACAAAAATAGGACTCGGTCACCACCAAGAAGGACGGGTCAAGGAGCATCCCTGGTCCTCCATGAGTCTCTCCAAGGGTCTTGTCCTCCAACCAACAGGACTTTTCCCAGCAAGCGAAAGGAAATAAAATCACCCGTAAGATGGAGAATCTTGTCTGAGTCTGCTAATGAAAAAGCTAATTATTCCCAATAGTGGGGTACCAAGAGAGCGGACCAAGGGTGGCAGCTCCAGGGCCGGGCGTTTCAGGAGGCATCCAAGCAAAACCAGAACAAAACCAACTTGTATGTCTGGTCCCAGCTTGCGGTTGTTACACTGGGGCTGTTTCATGCCTTCGGTGGAGGAATAAATAGTTAGAGAAATCGATACGAGTTTGCAAGACCTATTATTTATTTTTTTGGGCCTCTTGACCTCCTGTGATTCAGCCAAGGCTGTGTAAAACAGGGATACTGCTACCAGCTTAGGAGGGTTATGAGGCTTAATTAAAGGACTTTGAAATGCTTGAATAAAAGACGTTGAAGAGCGAACCCCTAATGAAAGCAGATTATTTGAGGATTACTGAACACATCCTGGTCTGGGAGATCAGCTGAAGCTTGAGATCCCCATGAAAGAAAAGGAGGGTTTGGGAGCTGTAGGAAATCAGTGCTAGAGACAAACCAGCTGCACCCTGGCCTTCAGCTGGAGCTCAGGCTGGGAGGAAGATGGCAAAAATTCACACCACCAGAATCAGTTGTCATCTCCCACTTGTGGCTTCTGCAGTCTGGACCAGCCCCTAAATACTCCATTACGGTCGTTCTCATTGGAAAGCAAAACAAATCCGTGCTGTTGATATTGGGATGTCCTTTTGAGGCGCGGAGATAACAGCCTTTGAGTCGTAGAAAAGTACAAGCCGGGGTTAATGACTTCTAAATGCCAAAGGGGGCTGCGCTTGTGGATGTTGCACAGCAGCTAGCTTGAAACGTAGCGTCTGGCCTAGACGGGCATGTATTCAATAAAACATTCCGTAATGCAACCAGCAAGACGTGAAAAATAACATAGACCTGGTGAAAAATGTTCACCATGGCTACAGGACTAGCTCTGAAATGCCCCCCTGCGCTAATGAGTCATTAGCATATGAGTTAGTCTTTCATGGAAGAAGCTCTCCATACTTTTTTGTACTACGTGGCTCCAAAGAGGACTCACGAAGCCGTGCCCCCGGCTGGCACTGCCACCGAATACTGGAGAAAGGTGAAATAATTCACCATTACCAGGGAGGCAAAGACTTTCCTCCAAGAGTCGGGGAACAGGCGTCCTCCAGTGTGCTGCAACAAACCTTCTAAGGACTTTTGAAAGCTAGAGCCTGTGGAAGAATGTTTCCTCGAATACAAGCCCTACCATTAACTTTACAGGAGTCCTTTCCTTTTAGTGGAAAGAAGGAATATAGCTCATTGCAAAGCAGCTTCTTCTTCCAAAAGCATCTCTCCATCCAAGTTGAAGGACTATCGAACGAGGAGCCCAAGTGACACACATGACTCTACCACTGATAAAGCCAAAGCTGGCTAATAAAAATGAAAATTAAAAATAAAAAAGACCTTTAGGGCAGGAAAGAGAAAAAAACCCAAAACTACAAAGCAAAGCAAAGCAAAAAAAAAAAGCCAAACCACCGAAACCATTCTGCGTTGGCATTTGCAGATGTCTGTGCAGAGACAATGGGTAATATTTGATCCTAGATTTGGGTCGGGATGAAGTGGGTTTGATGGAAGATGAGGAGGGATGTGACCCCTTGAAACCAGCATCTGGAACTGGTGCTTGGCGGAAACGGGCGGCAGTGCTGGGCTGAAATGAAGAGCCAACCTGCCATGCAAAGGTGTAGGCAAGGCAGAGGAACCATGGCAGCAAAGAGGAGTTTGAACGTTGGTTTTGGTTGCCATTTCCACCCCGAAGTCTGCACTTGGAAGCACAAAGAGAGCTGTTCCACTATGAACAAATGGAAATCATGTTTGGTAACAAGGAATATAGATTAATAGCGTCTTATTTTAGTGCTTTCTTCCACTTAAACATTACTGGCTTATCAAAAGCAATGTAGCTGTAGAAAAAATACCCGTGTAGTAGAAGGCTGTCAGTTGTGGCATGCAGTGATTTTTATCAATTGATGGATCAAAGGGGTTTTCTCTGAAGAACAAGCTCTTCTCACAGTGCTGGGGACGTGCCCAGAGGATTGGCCACGTTTCAACCGCAGAAGAGTGCATTTGGGGTTGCTCTTTCCTCCTGCCTCAGCCCTTCCCGGTGCTCGGTTATCCTCCTTGCTCGTAAATAATTGAGCTGTACAGAACAGTCAGAATTTACACACACGGTCTTATAGATGCAGGTATTCTCCACTGGAAGAACCAATTTAATTACAATTCCATTTTATTATTTGATCTCTTTACTGTTTGTAGTGTAAATAAGGAAGACTGGGATTTTGGAACAGGCTCCTGAAAAATCTCAGTTAAAAAGCCGTTACTTTAAAAGCCGTGTTTGGGAATTAAGGGCTCCAGAAATTTGGTTATTTTGCTTGGCTGCTATAAATACTTTATGAAAATGTCTACTCTGTCAAAGAGAATATGAATTCGCTGAGGGTTGAACAGGGCTGCAGAAATGCATATTAAAGATTCACAGACCACACCGTAGGCTTCATTCAAGAGAGTCTTTCTCATGATTTTTTCAGTTAATGGTATGCTTCATGGACATGAGAATATTTGTATGCTCCTTTGACTAAAAAGCTGGTTTAAAGCGTAGCTTGATGGCGTTATTCAAAGAGATGCGGCTTGCAAAGCCGACAATTAAGAACTCGGGGTTTGGCAAAGGCGTCGCGTCCCCGCTACTGAAATATTCAACGCTTTGTGCTCGCACTGGGGTTTGCCTTGCTTGCTAAGGAGGAACCACGGGATGTCAGCTTCGCCGCACACCCCAGATGCCTTGCGACAGGGCCACGCACAGCTTGTGGGGTAACGGCACCGGGCACCCGCCGCAGGCGGGGACATCTTTTTTCCAGGTGTCCCCTCATTGAATACAAAATTAAGTAGTCTAGAAACGGAAAGTGAAAAAAACTCCGCGTTTTGGGATGGGTGGCCTGGAGGTTTTTGCATTATTTTCACGCCTTGCTGCTTGTGTGGGTACACGGGACCTCTTGGCCCCATGGCGCTGTGGGGTGGGCACCTTCTCCACCAGCGTGGTGGAAGCTGGGGCTCGTGCCCGGGGTGCTCAGCCAGGTGGGGCGATGCTGCTTCTCTGCTACCCTGTGATTTGAAATGGTACGTGAGATTTTGAGTTGTACTTGAGCTATCTTGGGCATTCAAAGGTGCTTATTTTTACAGGAGCTAAGTACTGCAAGTCCTAAACGTGTGCAAGCTGCGTGTAACACCCTGCATGCATATGCTAATTAAATCCTGACTGCTATTTTTTAATTGCAGACTAAGCTATAGCTGTGTCTGATTATAACTTGCCTAATTTTTATTCCTAACAAAGCATGATTTATTTGAATGGATCCTGGCATCAGCGACTCGGGGCGGTGGATCTCTCTGCAGTCATTTGGACTGTTCTGTGGCTTATTGCACGTACTTTTTAATTTTTTTTTTAAGGAAAATGAAGTCTTCCACATGTATCAGCATAACTTCTTGTGAAAGTGACTGTGCTAAAGTCATTGACTAATGCAGAATATTTTTCAGGGAGATTACTCCCTTCTGGGGAGATATGCAAATACAGTCGTCTTTTTATTCAACTATCTTAGGAATTATTAGGGGGGAATTAGTTTGTGATTGTTCCTGAATCATTATACAAGCCACTTGCACACTGACTGCATATTAAGAGTAGTTATTTATAACAGTAAGTCAACTCGACAAAGGGCAGATGATATAAATAGTCCTACTGGGTCCACACAAACATCATTCAGTAAGGATTCACGTCTGCCTAGTAGCAGAAAAACACTGAAGTAGCTGCTTTGCCTTCCCTAATTTCTTTAAGATCATAGAATCATAGAACCATAGAATGTTTTGGGTTGGAAGGGACCCCTAGAGGTCATCTAGTCCAACCCCCCTGCAGGAGCAGGGACACCTTGAACCAGATCAGGTTGCTCAGAGCCCCATCCAACCTGGCCTTGAACGTTTCCAGGGATGGGGCCTCCACCCCCTCTCTGGGCAACCTGTTCCAGTGTTTTACCACCCTCATTGTAAAGAATTTCTTCCTTATATCCAGTCTAAACCTACCCTGTTTTAGTTTAAAACCATTACCCCTTGTCCTGACACAGCTGGCCCTACTAAAAAGACCTTCCCCGTCTTTCCTGCAGGCCCCCTTAATAAACATCCTTTAGAGGTTTGGGATATTTTATGTATTGTCTGTGTGATACGGATCCAAGGAGATGTTGAGTGTCGACTGGGATGTTTTAAGGTCAAGCCCTGGGTTTTTATGGAGTCCCAGGGGTTGAAAGCGCAAGCCCTCAGCTCTCTGGCACCACTAAAACTGGGAGCCTGTGGTGACCCAGTGTCTGGAAAAGGAAGGGGCCCTCTTCCTAGAGGGCCTGCTCATCATTTCAGCAGGCGTTTTTAACATGTTCCAGAAAGCACAGGATAAGCAAAAGCCAAAGCTGGCAGCCCAGAAACAGGGTGAGCTCCCAAAAAGCGCAGAACTGGACCGTGAGTAAAACAGGAGCTGAGCTGAAGTGATGGCACTTCCAAGGGTGCTCCTGCACTAAGACAGGGATCCGAGAGCTGGAGAGGCTTGTGGATGAGAGGAAAAGGTGCTTCTTGGCAAATCGTAGCGTACGGCTGATTGAACAGGGGTGTCTGATGGCAGGTGGCACAGTCCCAGCGAGACGAAACATGCCGATGGGAAAGTGTGCTCAGTGCGTTCCACGGTGCACAGCTCAATAAAGTAAAATGTGACAAAATAAAGGTATTTTCAATGATCGCCACACGATATACTTTGCCTTGTGGACAATGTCAGCCCTGTAGCAAGCGTGAGCAGGGGAGACTTTGGCAGCATGTTCCATCTCCTCTCACTTCACACACCCACAAGTGACTGGTGCCGATGGAGGATTTCCCCGTCCGGCAGCACTCCTGCTTTCCCATTTCACCACACAAGACCCACTTGTGCCTGGAGGTTTCCCCCTGAGTAGCGAGAAAAAGCAGGTTTATTGATGATTTGACAACATCTCCTTGTAGTTCAGCTGGAGATGTGTCCTGCTTAGGTAAGATGCTTTGGTGGCGGCTCACACCCTTGGGCATATCTCTTGTAGGATGGATACCCTCAGGTACAACTGAAGAATAAGATCTTTATTACTACGGACAGGGTGAAAGATGAAGAGATAAAGAGGGAGACAAAGGTAGTCATTAGAGGCTGAGCAGAGGAGAAAGAAATACTGTTAGTGGCTGGACTGACCTGTCTGCTCTGGGGCATTGGAAGTCCACCAAAATAAACAATTGGCCAAGGAGACGTGAGTAAATGGATGATGTAAAATTTGTGTTCTTTCAGTTGCTTCGGATTTAATGAATGTAGTGACTGGAATTCACAAACAGGTTGTTTTGGACACTGTGTTCAGCAAAAGACATCCCTTGAGCTGCTTTGAGAAAGAACAGGTTGCAAAGCGTGACCTGCTTCAAGACTGCAAAAGCATTTCTCCTTCCTTGCAGACCAGTAGGACACGTGGCTTTAATGAGAAATTTTTCAGGACAACAGAAAGTTCTTCCTTTAAACGCGTTGTTACAGTGGTAAAACGGAGGAGACGTGAAAAGCCATGCTCTGGTTGAAGACATCAAGAAACTCTGCCCATCTTATTGACGTAAGCTTATCACATTTGAGCTACTGGGGGAGAAGAGTTTCGGTTTCATAGTGAAGCTGTTGGAGCATTCAGGAAGGTCAATGGGACAGCCTCCATCCATCATTCGGCACACACTAACGTCCTGCTGAATCACGGATTTGCCGTGTGGGTGAGCAGAGCTGGTGGCTGCTGGTGGCTCAGGGCAGGGTCTGCAGCACCAGCTCAGCCCGGGATGCTCAGCCCTGCCTGGGGGCATCTCTGCCTTGCTGGTCCTGCCCCTCCTTATGGGTTTTGGGTTTTTGGTTTGCTTTTCTATTTTCTTTTTTTTTTTTTTTGTGACGTGGCCAACTTGCTGGATTTTTGGGAAGGTAAATTATATTTTCACATTGAAATGGCAAGTGCTCTGCATGGCAAAAGCTAAGTGGAAGGAGTGTGATAACTTCCATTTGGACTTTTCCATGCACCCGTAGGGAGCCCTTCCTGCCCTTGCGTGGCTCCTTTGCCTGGTTGTGAACCAACACAGCCTTTGGCCTTAGCCGAGAAGCCCCGAAGTGGAGGTGTCTCATCCTGCTCTGCGTTATCGGGCTGCAGGCAGCAGAGCTGAGGTGGCCCTGGTGCGGGTGGCTGAGGGTGGCGTGGGGACTGGAGCATCACCCCCCCGGCTCTGCGGGGGTTGTTCTTCACCCTTGAGTTGTCCGGGAAAGACGGCGCTGGAGGGAGACGGGTGGGTTAGGGAGGCCCGCAGGGATGGAGGTGGAGGAAACACGTTTCTCGGTGACAAATGCCAACTTCTTTCCCAGTGTTTCATACGCGGTTGAGAAATGATCTCCATGCATTTGCCTAATTAACCTACAGTCGTATCGTTTTGACAGTGGAGGAGCTGTAAAACGTTACTACCATAGCTGTAAAACTAAATATGAGACTGTTGTATCCCTGTTGGCACAAAGCTTCATCCTCTCAACGGCAGCCGGAAAAATGCACATCGAGCCCCGGCGAGTGGAGCTGGTGGCAGGACTTGCCCACGGGCTCCCCGCCAGCTCTGCTGGCTCAGCGCCACGTCCTCCACCCCGCGCCGATGTTCCCAAGACCTCCAGCTCAAGTGCCAAGGAAGCTGCCATTTAAGAGTTGGCTCTGTTTCCCTGGACGGCTTCCAGCCTGCATCTCCCATCCGCCGACGCCGTTCAGGAGTACCAGGGCTCTCGGGAGGTGCCAAAATGCCGTATCCTCGTAAAGGCCACGCACGCGCCCTTTGAAGCAATTCGAGTCCCCTTTTATAATTTATTTCATTCCGCAGAGCAAAACTTTGGCCAGGCTCTGGCAGACCAGCAAATACCCCACCCTGCGCGTGTTCCCCTTGGCAAAACCGCTTAGACATCCCGAAATCTTTTCGGAGCCGCTCAGGATACAGAAGAGCCGAGGGGTGGCTTGGGCAGGAGGGAGGGGACGTATCTGGTGGGACCGTTTCAGTAACGGAGCCATGCTAAATTGCCGCGGGTTCGTCAGCGCTGCACTTGGAGAATAAGGGAAGTTTGCAGATAATTCACAACGCAATACGGAGACGTATTGGTAACCAGCCAAGTGGTTAGGAGTAGTCGGTCCAATAATTTATGGGCCACGCTACGGAGCCTTACGCCCACTGAGGCAACGTTTTGTCATGGCGGTAAATGCTCGCCCGTGCAGGGAGGCCAGTCCGTGCAAGAGAACAGCTCGAGGGAGCCACGGCTCAGGTTTGGCCGGTGCAGCACCACTCGAACCAATTTTGCTCCAGAACTGCTCAAACCATGGGAAGTTTTTAATCCAGTCCCATGATTAGGCTTCTTACCTCTCGTGGCTTATACTACAAAATAAGAAGAAGAATCCTGAATCTCTGATCATCATGGTTAAGCAAAAAAATCCACGTCTGTTTTAGAAAAAGATTTCCTTTTTTTTGTTGTTTTTTTGTTAAGGTTTGTCTCTTCTCAGGTGTGGCAAAACCCCACTGGAAACCATCAGCTTCATCACTTGGCCAGCCCGTCCTCCCAGGAAGGGAGCCAGGCTGGTGGCTCTGGTCCAGCATCCCGCGCTGGTCACTATGACAACATGATTGCACAGGACAGCGACGGAAAAATCCTTCGGAAACCTCTGGAGCTCAAGAGGAATCTAAATAATTATCACCCCAGACTTCTTCTGTCTCCAGGGACAACTGCAAAGGACCACGGTGACGCATGCTCTGATGTCAGCTCAGAGCCCCAGCAAAGCCACCGTAGGAATTCGCCGTCAGCGGCGCGGCTGCCGGCTCCTGGCCGCGTCCCCGGTGCTGCTGGTGCCGCGCAGTGAATGGCAATGAGCAGAGGAAAGGTTCGCCCCGCACCAGGACCTGGCGTGCTAACCAACGGTAACAGCTCCCAAAAGAGCCCGTGCTCCTGCATATTAATCACGCACCCGAAGCAGCGAGGTGTGATTGTGCAAGGGAAATAATAATTGCCGTGGTGAAGGGCAAATAAATAGATACGCTAATGGGAAAGTTTGCTTCATTTGCATGGCACAATTTTGCTCTTTATCTTTGTGTGCCATCCGACTAAAAGCGGGACGACGGGGAAAACGCGGAGGTGCCGGTGACCTGGCATGTGCCAGTATTTCGGGATATTTGGCTGTGAGGCTTGGAAATGGCTTCCCTTCGAAAGGCGGCACAAAGCACGCGCCGGGCTGGGCACGCCGCTTCCCCTGCTGGCTCCAGGTGTTCCTCACGCTCCGTCCTTCTCGACGGCACGAGGAAGGATTCATCGGGGGCTGCGAGGTGGCACGCAGGACTCTTCTCTTCTGCACTGGGCGGGGGGGCCGGTTCTCAGTCTAATTCCAACTTGGGATTTTAAGAGCGGAAGGTTTTTTCGTCGGAAGAATGGTGGCAAGAGCAAGGTCTTCCTGCAGTGGCTTAGGGTTGTCAGGCTCTGGAAGGGGCTGCCCAGGGAAGGGGTCGAGTCCCCAGCCCTGGGGGATTTAACAGCTGGGCAGAGGCGGTGCTGAGGGCCAGGGTTTGGGGGTGGGATGGCAGGGGTAGGGGAACGGTTGGGCTTGATGATCTTAAAGGTCTTTTCCAACCCAAACGATTCTGTGATTCTATGATCAGTAACGATTCATTTATAAAACTTATTACATGGGTTAGTTGTATACCAGGTTCAGGCAGCATTTTGGAGTCGCTGCAGCTATTCCAGGCTAGAGCAGCTAAATTTTGGGGGCTCAATGGTATCTCAAGACAGACGCCTCCCTACCTTACCGAGCCAGGACTGTGCCCTCGGCCCCAACCCCGCTGTGTGCAGGGGCTGGGGTGCATCTTCCCCACAGAGGTTCCAGCGCTGGGCTTAGGAGGTGAACTTGGGGTACACCACAGCTCAGCTCCCTGCAAGGAGAAAGCAGCAAAGACTGGAAAACCCAGGGGAGCAGCCACCTGTAGGAGAACCCCAGCTCTGAGCAGAGAGCATTTTGGCCACGGGAGCTGACCTCTTGCCCAGCTGATGCTGAAGAATTTCAGCGGCTGCTCCAGCATCGGCAGCATCATTTATTATTTTTTTTCAGCAAGCAAAAAAGCACCGGGTGCTCTCTGCCCACTTCATAATGCTCAGCTGGGAAATCCCAAGGATGGGGAGCAGAAATAATTGGATCTAAAATGACGAAGTGGCACTATTATATATTATAGACTTTTTGCTGAATCAATACATGTCAGAAAGCATTTTGTAGCCCGGAGCTTTAAACGAAGAAAGCTCTCCGTGGTATTCCTCTAGGTCGGGTGGGTTTTTTCCCTTCTGCATAGACCGTGTCTGTCGGAGGAGCCCACAGCTCCTGGAGCAGCAGCCAAGGGAGCTCCAGGGGCTCCAGAAAAGAGCAGTATGTTATAGAGGAACATATCTATATACACACACATAACCCTTCCCTGCTAAAAATTCCTTTTCTTCAGCGTGTGAAGTACTTGGCCAGCTTTCCCCCCCCCCAGAAAGTCAAGAGAAAAAGCTTCCAGGTTTTTGGGTGAACCTGACGGATGAGCTGGTGTGCTCCTCAGCGCCACTTTAAACCCACGGCATTTGGATAATCTGGGAAAACGCTGCTGTTTCTGCCCGGGTCCCCTCTCCTCAGTAAATTTCCACCCCGATTAACAAATGGCTTTACTTAAAATAACATGCCTCCTCCCAGCTCCTCTCCACATGGCCGGTTTGCGTCCAAGCCCTCGGTTAAGCAGGGCGGGGGGGCTAAAAAGAGCCCTGCAGAACCGCCTGCACGCCCGCGACACGCTCAGCACTGGGGACCCCCCGAGAAATAACTAAAGGCAAATGTCCCCCATGTCCCCCTTGGCTGAACGCTGCATCGGAGCGGGAGAAGTTGCTTTAACCATCGTTTGATGGAGCAAGGCAGGGCTCAGGCGGCGCGGGCGCACCCAGGCCAAGCCAGCAAAGCAGCAGAGCAGGCGTCGGTGCTGCTGCCCAGCTCTGCAGCCCCTTCCCCTCCCGCCCGCGCTGTTCGTGCCACTGAGGCTCCCCTACCACCTCCCAAACAACCCTCACTTTACAACCTGGAGCAGAGCCAGCCCGATTTTCCTACTCACAGCCTCCACAGAAGCTCCCCAGGGTCAGGGGAGAGGGGTCTCGCCTCAGCACATCTCATTACCAGCAGATAATGAAATGCAACAACCCTATCAATGTTAGAGACTTATTATGAGAAATAACCTTCCTCCCGCGCTAGGTATTGCATCAAACACAACCTCGGCTCCTGCGAGCAAAGGTGCCTTGGCCGGTGCGGGCAGGAGTGCGGGCAGGAGGGCGGGCAGGAGGGCGGGCAGGAGGGCGGGCAGGAGGCCCAGCGCTGTAGCTGAGCACCCAGCATGGTGTTCAACAGGTGACAAACGGAGCTGACTGTTAATTAAAAGCTAATGATGTTCTGCAAGAAATTGCTACCAGGTGTCCTGGGTAAATAAAAGTTAGGGGCTGGGCTGGGGTTTGTCCTCAGAGACCTGGGGGAGAAGAGAGAGGGCAGCTGTAAGGCAAGGGGGGTTGAGCTTTAGCTTCAATTTTAATGAGAAAATAGTATTTATTTAATTAGAACTTTCTTGCTTGGGTCTTGGGGGTGGTGTTGTCTCCTGGCTGGTACTGTGGGCAGATGTCCTCTTTGTTTTCCTCTGGGATTCTCTTATTTGAGCCGATCTAAGCATCCTCTGGCATTTCTGTATTCCTGGAAAAAAAAAAAAAATGAACAAGAAATTGGGGAAAAAGCTTTGATACCTTAAAAGAGCTGGCTACGCTTCATGCTTGCCTCTGGTTACCTGCTGGGTGTAGCACAGCCGGTGGGCTGTGTTTGCACCCCGGGGCAGCAGCAGGAGCGTGGGGAACCCTCTGCCCCGGTGCTGCACTCGCATCTGGGGTGGTAAAAATGCCTCTGGGCTCTAGGTGAGGTTAAAAGTCGCATTTCTGCTCCAAATGAGCAGAAATAATCCTCTGTGGGGTGTAAAACCTAATCCTGCTTTAAATCCTCTGGGTAGCCAGAGCCCCCAAACCCTGGGCCCCCCATCCCTGGGGGGATTTAAAAGCCAGGCAGACGCAGTGCTTAGGGACAGGGTTTAGTGGTGGGATGGCAGGGGTAGGGGAACAGTTGGGCTGGGGGAGCTTAATGGGCTTTTCCAACCTAGATGAGTCTATAATTCTATTTTTTGTTAGTGTTTAGCCTGGAAGGGAGACATGCAAGCTCTTTGGGTTTGGGTAGGGAACAGAAGGAACGTGTTGCGCTGTCCTTGTGCCAGCATGCATCCTCTCGCTCCTCTTCCGAGAGAGAAAAACACCGGAATCATTCACACATCGCCTATGCACTACACCTCGCATCCTAAATGTTATTCTCAGGGTGCCTTAAGGTGGGAAGTCCACTAAAACCAACCGAGTTCCTCCTGTGCTGTAAGCAAAAGCAGGCTGGAGTTTGTCTTTCCATGCGTTAATGTTTGTGCCATGAGCATGGATGTGCCAGTCCTTGCCTGACTCCATAACGGGTCAAGAGAAGGTGGATAAGATTTCAGTTTACATAATTTATTTGTAATTTCAGATGCCTTCAAGCAACAAATTAACTGAAGTCTTCATCTTTCTGACTTAAACAGAAACCGGCACTCACTTCTGTCCTTCGAGTCTGGGAGCATGAAGCTTTTAAAATTCAGTATGTGCTTGTGGTTTTCTTTTTCCCCAGGTTGTCTTTACTCGGTGACTGAGCACCCCAAATGTTTGTCAACTTGCAGCTGATGAGGTGGGAAAGGCCAGCTTCAGTTATTTAGCCTAAATCCCTCAGCAATACACGTGACGGGCCACTCTGTTGCCATTTAAATATTTATATAGAGCTATCAGCTGCTTGACCCGTTTGCTTCTTTGTTAAATACCTCCTCCTCCCTAAATCCACGCGGCTTCTTCCATTTCTGTTGTGATTTAGAGCCAAACCCCACAGATTGCTGTGATTTGGGGGGGGTGTGTTATATTCTGCCATAAATAATCCTCTGGTTATGGACTTTTCTCACTGCCTGATGGAGTGCTATTCTACCGAGTCTCGCCTTTCCGGAGCGAGAGCCCACGCTCCTTGCCTCTCTGCACTGCCTTGCTTTGATAGTCCTTTTGGGAAGCCCGCATGGGACGATGAAAATTGTAATATTTGGTATTGCTTAGCCTTCATTATATTTTAATGGGGTTTTTTATAGCTTTCCTGATTGGTTTTGAGTTGGGTTTTTTTAATACACTTCCCCTCTGCTGTTTTTTTTACACCTGTCTGAAGGAACCAGGCACATTCTGCAGCTTCTCCCCCTCCTCTGCCCTCGGCCATTTGTCCTTCAGCTTCTTGGACTGACTGATGGAGCTCTCCAATGTGGGGTTATTAATGACTCGGCATCACCACAGCAGACTCATAACAAACCTTCTCTCTCTCTAAGCAGAGCTCACCACACACATGGTTTGGGTTTTTTATATCCTCTGTTACCTATATTATCTCCACACACAGAATCATAGGATGCTTTGGGTTAGAAGGGACCTTTAGAGGCCACCCAGCCCAAACCCCTGCAGGGAGCAGGGACACCTTTAACTCAATTGGGTTGCTCAGAGCCCCATCCAACCTGGCCTTGAGTGTTTCCATCTTTGTAGTAGGGCCAGCTGGGACAGGACAAGGGGGGATGGTTTTAAACTGAAGCAGGGTGGGTTTAGACTGGATCTAAGGAAGAAATTCTTCACCATGAGGGTGGTGAAACCCTAGCAGGGGTTGCCCAGGGAGGGGGTGGATGCCCCATCCCTGGGAACGTTCAAGGCCAGGTTGGACGGGGCTGTGAAGGGAAGCAAAATATTGACTGTCCATTAATGGCTCTGTAGCACAACGCCGACGGGGTAGAAGGCTTAATATCAGCTAATATATGTGCTAACATCAGCTCTCTTGGGTTCTGGGCTCTCCTTGCTCAGCTGGGGCTCCAGGGAGCTGCCTGCCACGAGCCGCTGCATCGCCCCATGCCATCATCTGCACTTTTGGGGTTGACCCTGGGCATTTGACCATGGGGAGCACCGGGACACCCCAAAGGCTTGGTCATGCTCATGGGAGCTTTTTAGCACCCCAGCACCAAGAGCGAGTTGGATTTCAAGTATCGTTTTCCCAGCTTGGCAGTGGACTCTAGCCTGAAAACCGTAAGAAAATTGGTAAGTGCCCACACCTATGCTCGTTACAGAGCCATTAACTAAAAATAGCCACTTTGTAACCTTCAGAGCCGGATTTGGGGAAGAAACAGTAATATGTAGCAGTAATAAAAGAGCATTGCACTGGGCTGCAGCTCAGCTACGTCACCATCAGAGGACAAAGTTCTATTTTATTATATGTATGGTAGTCTCTGCCTAATGAATACTAATAGAACCTTTAAAACTCATTTTCCAAACACGTACAATTAAAGGACAATGAGAAGCATTACTTACAGAGCACATTCAGGCATTACTGAAATACCCCATTTGTTTATCGCAATAATTGCAAAATAAAATACATCAATTGCTTCGTATTTATAAATTCAAGAGCTATTTGGGTCTGCGCGCACTCTTCCTAATGTGTAATGAAGGTTATAAAAGGAACAAGCATCTTAATGTAAAATACAAGGAAAACTCTAAAACCGCTCGAAATTTGAGAAATGAGACATTGTGAGTCAGTCATTTACTCATATTCTCTCCCCACAAAGTACACGGGGAATGATGTAAAGGGGATGTGGGAGGATTTGCGGATATTTATGAGCAGGTGCTCTTCAGCTGGAGTCAATTTGGAAATAATTGACACCTGGGGGCAGAGCCTGCCTGGGGGCTGTGGTGGGCAGCAGAGAGGCTTCTGCAAAGTCTCTTTGCCTTTACACCACCCTCGGGGACAAATGTATCTCCTAGCTTTTTATTTTTAATTATTTTTTCCTTTTTAATGTCCTCCAGAGAGGTGCTGGCCAGGTTGTATGGGCACGGCACTGGGTGGTACATGGAGAACAACAGCAACGAACAGGCTCTGCTGGTGTGTTGGAGACCTTCAGCCTGACCTTCCCCTGAGGTCTTCCTCATGGGAAGCTGGGGGAAGAGTCTGAAACCATGCTGCGAAATGGGGCAACAGTCCCCACCCTCCCTTGGGGGGCTGGCTTTCCCAGGGCTGGGGCAGAAAGGGCCGGGTGTAGGAACAAGTGCCCTCAAGCCCCAACCTTGCAATAAAAGGTTTCCAGTCAAGAGCCGCCTGCTTCCTTCTATTGGCAGGCTCGAGTCATTTGGAAATTATTTCACTACAAAGACAAAAAGGTACATCGTTTTGCCAATTTTTTTTTGGTTTTAGACCAAGAAACAGCCACAGTTAGCAGGGTCTTGAGGACCCCAGTGCTTGTAGATGGATGCCAGAGGGGTGTGCATGGCTGCATCCGGGGATGTCCCACGTGGGGGCGACAGGCGATGGGCAGGGGGGATGAATATGAGCATCACCAAAAGACTAAAAGAATCCCATTGCATTTAAACCACGGAGCTGACACCCTGGTCCTCGGAAGGAGGATCCGATATTACACTGTCTTCTGCTAAAAAACATCCACCAAGCACTTGGATTTACTCTTGGTGCTTTGGGCACATCTCCATAACATCCGTCTCCCTCCTGGTTTACATATTCCCCCTCCCAAGCCGTGCTATCCCACCGTGGCCGCCCCAGCCATGCTGGATGCCTCGGTTGCCATCGGCTAGCGAAGCGATTCCTCTCCCCCAGGTGAGGGAAAGCAGACACACGTGGTTTTCAGTGGCAGTTTAGCAATTTTCTTTATTTTTTAACTGGTTTCTCTGATTCCACAGATACACAGTTTTCAGGTTTCTGCTTTAAAAACCCAACTTGCCCACCTGCCCTGCATCTTATTTCCCCCAGTTCAGAAACTGCCACGTGCGCTGCAGGGGGGATTGGCCTCTCACAACGCATGGGTCACCCCAAAACCACAGCCAGCCCACGGTGACAGCAGCTCGGGATCTGGATGAAGAGCCTGAGACCCACCAGCCCATCCATAACAGCTGATCCCGGGGCGAAATGGCTTGATGAGTCTGCAGAGCCGATTTGTGCAGCCATCCGGACAGGGATTTAATAACTTAGGGAGGGTTTTGTTGGGTTTTTTTTCTTCCAGGGATCATTTATTAGCTCATTACAGAGCTGTTTGCTTCTCACTCAGAAACCAAAGCCAACATTCTTCATTTGCCTGTGTGGTTGTAACACCGTTAAACTTTGTGAAAACCCGCCAGCCATGATTTGGCCCCAGGTATGTGCAATTGAGGAGGAAAAAGCAGCAGCGTTTTCTTGCTCGCCTGTGGAGCTCAGGAGCCTGGCGGGCTCTTGTGGCAGCGTGTCCTGGCTGGACGTGGCTTTTGGACATGGTCACATCCCCCTGCACAGCCAGAGGTTTGTGCCAGGTGATGGATGGTTTGGGAAGCCACCAAAGTCCCCTCTGAGCTGTCCTGAAATCTTAAAATGCAGATCGACATCGCTGGGACTGATTGGGAAATCCTGGGTAAAGGGGGAGGAAAGCTTTTGCTTTGCTCTTGGTTGTTTTGGGTTTTTTTTCATTTAATGAATTCTTTTGCTTCAGTAGATATTGAGATGGGAGCATTGCTGGGAAATGAGAGGCTGGAGTACCACACGCAGGGATGGCAGTGTGGAATGTTTTGGGGAGAGTGTTTACAAAACTCAACTGAGCGATCCATGAGCAGTTTCTTGTCCCCCCGAATAGTATTTTTTAGCCAATACAGAACTTGGATTAGCCAGCAGGCCCACTCTGGGATGGGTGGCAGAAAGACCTGACACCTCGTCATGGTCCTAGCGCATCTTCTGCATCTTCCCTGGCGAGGCGTGGAGCCGGGTCATTCCCATGGCAACGTTGCCAGCGCTGGACCAGGGAAGTTATATGCCAGTCGTTAAGTGGTCCTGACACTAATGATATAATTAGCTATGTTAAAAGTCATGTCTGGTAGCATCTACTTTGTTTCCAGGGTGACTAAAACACTATAAATAATGATGTCCAGCAGTGTTTCCATAGAGCTGCTGTCCCCAGCAGGAGCGGGGCAGAGGGTCCTTCACGGTCAACAGGCAGGAGGTGGACGCGTCAAAAGTTTCCGTTCTGCCTCCCAAACCGGCAAAGCCAAGATTGCCAAATCTCACCCTGGCACAGGGAGCAGCTCCAGGCTGGGACCCTTCTTTCTTGCCTTTCCCCAGATAGGTGGTGTGTAAATACATCAAGAGTTTGGCCACCAGGAACTCATGAGCAGGAGCCCAAACCTCAGTTCTTGCCTCCAGCCCTCCCAGAAGCTGACTGTGAGGAGAGGGAGATTTTCCAGTGAGAACTGGGACAGAACATGGTCTTAACCTGCTTCAGCCAAAGGTTCCTGGTGGAGAACCACTTCTTTGGCCACTGGCCGCATGGGCAAGGGAGCTCAGACACCCAGATTGATGGGTGTCATCGCCCCACCGCGTGTGTCGCACATGGCCCCTGGGGATCACCAAGGAGGGGAAATCCTTGCGGCTCCCCAACTCCTCACCCCTTGGCCATGTGCTCACCCCTGGCTGTTGTCTACCTTCTCAGCTGCAGCTTTCATTTGCCATTACAGGTTTGTTTCAGAAATGTGGGGTTTATCCTGGATCTGATGTCCTGGTGGTCCTTGTCTGGGGGATGCCGGTGCTTTAAACAAGGCAGACTTTGGGAAGGAATCTATCCACAGGAAAAAAATGGCTCACGCGCACTCGTTTTGCCGTGCTTCCAAGAGGTTGTGGTTTGCAATTCCAATTATTTGCACTTTTTGCCGAAGCAGAGGGCTCGATTCGGTTCAGCTGCTCTGCTGCCTCCATTAATGCCACGTACTTCATCTTTAGGTTGATTAGATGCACATATTCCCCTTCTCCTTTTAACAGCCAAGCAAGCCAATTCACGTGAAGGGGGGTAAAAGCAGGTGACTGCCAGCCACGAGCTGCAGCAGCCAGGCTCGAGTCGTGTCCCCGGTGTTTGCACGGGGCTGAGCTGCTGGAGGGGTCATCAGCGCAGGCTCTAACGACCAGCCCGGAGGAGGCTGCAAACGGGCAATGGGGAGAAGAGAGGAGGAGGAGAGCACGCTTTTTTTAACGGAAAACAATCTCGAAATCTTCCATGCGTGGTAAATCAGAAGCAGAAAGCCACGTGCACCAGGCTGAGCCTGATCCAAACCCCATCAATATCGAAGGGAGGATTTCTAACGACTTCCAGTGGCTTTAAAATTGGCTTTTACAGTGTCTAAGATGCAACCATGACTGGAAAAAACCAACCCCAAAGCCTCTGTCTTTACTCTTCTCTTACTTACTGCAGTCTTCTTACCTACTTTTTATTGAGCTCTACAACTTAATACCGTAAAACTGTCATCAGTCGCTGTTAGCACGGGTGGTGCAAAGCCTGTACATCTGCAATTGCCGGCTCTGCCACCTCCGCTTATCCTTTCAACGCATGGATGTATGCAGAGGAGGGGGTTACTGCTCCGGTTCAGGGGGCGGACTGTCAAGGCAGAGCCAGGAATGACTTTTCCACTGATTTTAATCAACCTGGGAGCCCTTCGGACTGATTGCCAACCCTCTACGAGGATTTCAACACCTAACGCCGTTGCAGTAAACAGAGCTAAACTGCGATAAAATCTGTAATGTTTTTCAAGCAGGTGTTAAGGAAAACGCCGTGTGCTTCAAACCAATTTCTCCCCACCGTTTGAACTCAGAAGTTGTTCGCTGGGAGAACTGCTGCTTTGGCGAATGCAACTGCCGGGGCATTCCCATAGCTACCAGGAGGAGGCATTTCTGTGGATGGGGTTTTATTTTCCTACTGTCGTCACACAAAATCTCCGCACATCGGTGACGGAAGGCAGGGAAGCGCATAATTACTTCATAAGGGATGAATAATGAAACAATAATAATTGAAAATAGGGTATTCATAGATAGCCCACGATGAGGAAGCGGGTAAAGTCATCACATCCCAGCTCCAGCGGTGGCCCCGTCCATCTTCAGTGCACGCACCCATCGGCCCAGACCACAGCACCAGCCCCAAAGCAGAGCCCCCTCCCTTCACCGTCGTGGGCCCCAGCTGCCTCGGCACCATTTCATTACTCAGCCTGACTTTCTAAAATAAAGCCTTTTCCTTTTGTTGTTTAACACAGACAAGTATTGACTGACACAGTGTTATGCAAATCCACCTCACCGTGAAAACCCAAATCCCCTTAGATTATCTGCATTCCGCTATCTAACATCACTAACGGGCAAAGTTGGTGAGGGTTTTTTTCCTATTTCCCAAACACTGGATTGTATTTCACCTGATGGGGTTCCTCATAGATTTGTCCCTGCAAAACCGTCAGGCTGAGGTGCCAGCCCAGCTGTATACGTTGGACG
>JAKFQP010000397.1:386555-402106 GCA_023375905.1 Nycticorax nycticorax | reverse complement strand
TCCGATTCAAAACAGAATTACAGTCCTTCATAGAGGGTGATAGGTGTTTCTACCTGTTGGTTAAAAACCCAGACTTTTTGCAATATTTCTCCAGGCGATGGGTCATTGGCTGTACAGGACGTTGAAAATGCTCCTCCTTGGCTAACCCGTTCCCTGGTTCTTGAGAAGATCAACCCATTTCTCCACCCAGCAAGCAAGGAAACCAGGAGCGGGGGAGCAATAAGTCGATGTAGCTACATTACAGTAAGGTTGCAGGTCAATGCAGTCGGACTAAGATTTTTCAAACAAATTTAGGGAGGCCAGGAGCCCAGTTCCCCCTGAAACTCAAGCCATTTGGGTGCCTAACTCCCACAGATCCACCTGGAGGTCCCGGCTGTGCCCAGTCCAGCTCTCGGCTCTTCAGCCCTGCAGATGAGACGAGCTGAGCGTTGAAGCACAAGCGTTAGCAGGGACGTAACCCACATAAGGCTCTTACAGAACTTCACAGTGCTATTTAATTTGGCAAATACCAAACTGAATGTAAAGGTTCCCTTTGTAATCTAAACAGCTCAATTAAAAAAAAAAAAAAATCCACCATGTTTGACTCCCTTTTGCTTCTGCCAGGGGGAATTCCCTAGAAGGGCTTACATGCAGATACAGCGCTATCATATCTGATAAGAAAGCAATTAGAATTGCTGATTTTATTAAATATAGTTCAGCCAATGGAAAGATGCCAGTGGAAGTGAAAGGAAGTGTGCTCTTAGACACGGAATTGGACGGGCTTGAAAAATCAGCAAAAATACCGGTACTATATTCACGAAAGACACCACAAAATGAATCAGCTGCCAAGTAGATCAGTACACCCTTCCTATGCTGCAGGAACGTTGTTTTTTGCACTGTATTTTACAGAAAAGGGTTGATTTTGGTGATGATGGTCAGCAAGGTTGTCTTTAAGCAGCTCTTTTTTCTACTCTACAGGCATATAGTGGGAAAGAGGAAAGCTACATTTCACTGGCAATAGGACTTCATAGACCTTAGAAATATTAGAAATGTTTGACTTAAAATAGTGGTATGTAGCATACGTCTGTGTAAAATGAATCAACAGCACAATGTAAAATAAACCAATAACGTAATGTAAACCAAATCACTCTTTCCCGAGTAGCAGAAATGTCTAAGACCTGGCGCCTGTTGTAGATAGATAAAATGCAGTCAGTGGTTTCAAAGATGGCAAGGAGGACACATGGTGATGTACCAGCGATGAGCTCGTCGTATGGCACGGCGACGTGTTAAGCATCAGCTGTAAAAAAACTCTTACTGCTTGCATTTCCAGTTGGCTGTTCCAATTTTACACCCGTTCCAAACCTCCTTTTCATTACTATTCCTTCGGGTACCGTACTCAGCATCTGAACCGAAGGGCTTTCGGTGAGAGCACCGTAGATCCATCTGTCCCGAACCCGCTCGTACCGAAGGAAATGGTGCAAACCTTTTCTGACCTTCGGCGCTACGACCGCTTTGCCACCCAACGCTGGAGAACCGAGGGCACGCGTTTGCCTTTCTGTAAGTCAGGAGCTCTCCGGCGTGCCCACCAGCAACCTTACGACTTGCACGGGGCGACTGGCACAGGGAGGCACTTATGTGACATGTTTAAAACTTATCTTTGGTAAACACTCACACACACACACAAAAACTTGTAACTAATGTTTTGCTTCCTGATCGCAAGAGAAATCTTCATTTGCTACTCGTGTATGTGTGCAGGTATCTAAACATATACAGGACATTGCTAGTATAAAATACTTTTTCAAATGCCACTGCCAAGGATTTGTTTTAATTCACCTAAGACCAACACAGTCCTGGGCGTTTTGGTTTTCTCCCGTCTCCATTTATTATGCATTAAAGCATCTCTGATCAAGAACGCATCAGCAATAGAAAGCAAGCCCTATGTGCTCGATTTTCACCTTCTTTCTCATGCTATTACCTTGTTTTTCAAGACCAATTTAATCAGAATCCTTGTATCTCTTACAACTTCCATTATCTGCGAGGCAGATCTTGGGGTCCAGTGCTGCGTTACTTAAGCAGCTGAAGCTCTCCCTCGGATCCGTGGAAATTTTGGATACACAAAAATGCTGGGTCTGCTCTTGGTTGGGATGTTCCCTGCTAACCATTAGCGCAGGGAGGAGAGGGACCTCACGTCTCCAGCTGGAGCTGACGAGGGATCGGACCAGAGCCTGTAAAGCAGAGCTCAAGCCACCAAGAGACAGCCCATCAATGTGCGTTTTCAAAAGGTGCTGCCAATACATCTCGCTAGAACTACCCGGGTGTAACTGCTGGATGATCTACTTGAATGTACCCACAACACTGGCACTTCTAAAATCAGGCGTTTCTACTGAGAGGTATTTTCTTGGCTTAATTTTTCATTTATGCTATTTAAATTTTGCTTAAGAATTACCAGAACTTAGTGCATTTTGTTTTATAAAATTAGAATAATTTATATCCTTCTCTTTTCATTGAAAAAAACCAAGTATAGCCCAAACACACCTGGGGGTAGAAATGCCACATGAACGATAGCCGTTTCACTTCTTTTACGATCTGCTTAACAGTGATCTAGACATTGACCAACCAAACAACTTTGGCAACTTGCACAAAAATATGTCCTGAAATCAGAAGTGATGCTAAAACTTGCTTTAATGAGGCCTTTATTACGGAGAGAACTGGGAAGAGAGAGGAGTGTAAGAGCTGAGGAGGTGAGCGTGTTCCTACACCATGCCGCTTTGCATTTGTATGTGAAATGGGTACGGCTGGTAGATGATAGGTGGTTGTCCGTGAGCAATGTAGTAATTGCTGAAGTTTCTGTCACTGATATACGGAGCGGGCTGATAATAGCATGTAACATTGGCCGCGTTTGGGATGATATTTTGTTCTCCGAGTACTTTTAAAGCCAGAATTGTGATCATATTCAGAGTTTGTCTTCGTTCATGTCCCATGAGACAGACTGTGCTCTCATTTACGACTCCACGCAGAGTCATCAAGTAGTCATACTTGCTCTTCTCTTCCCCAATGAAGTGGTTGCGTAGATATGACTCAATTTTCCTTTGCTGCTCAGCAACATCTGGAAAATCAATGAAGAACCTGGAGCACATGTAACGTTCCAGAGATTTAATTTCAGCCTCATCTGCTGGCTTAAAGTCACGAACCAGGAGGTTGCTGTACTTCAGGAGGCCGCCTCCTCTGATTTCCTCTGGGTTCCTTGTGGAAATCAGTTTGTATTTTAAGTGGTCCATTGCTTCGTTGAAGTCTCCATACATACTCTCGGCGATGACAGTGGGGTGAGAGTCTTCTGTCAGTTTGCAGTCTGTTGCTCTGTAAACATTTAGTATGGAGTCCAGTATGATTTGGAAGGAGTCCACGCTGAACTCGAACTGCCGTCTGAGCGAGTTGACGAACTTTAATTCCACATTCTTGCCGCTGTTGTTTGACAGCGAGATGAGACTCCAGCGATCGTGGTCGGTGGAGACTTTGACCATCTTCTGCACATAGGCATCCTTCATGGTCTGAGCAGTGATTTTTTCCTTGTTAACACATTTTGGCAAGAAGTCCAACAGGCAATTAAGAACTGCTTCCTTAACAACCTGGAACTCAAGCTCACTTGGAAGTTCCACCCCAAAAATGATGTCTAGGTCCTTGTAGCTGGTTCCGTTCTGCTTTACTAGGATGTGACTGGCTGTCGAACCGTTCAGGCGGATATCTCTAACGTTGATTTGCTTTTCAATGAGCTGTTCCTTTACCACGTGAATGATATCCTTCGGCTTTACATCCAGCGTTGGAAAATTTCCTCTCCCATGAATAGGTATGACCTCAGCTAAAACTTGATCCAGGATTTTAATCTGATCCCAGGTGAGACTACTGAATCTGTGGTCTAAATCCTCAGTCATTGTGATGTCGGTTGGCTAACTAGGGAGAAGCAGAAATTAGGAGAAAAATGTTAGAACTTGTTCAAATACAAGCGGGCCCAACATTTCACTACGCTATAACAAACATATTCGAGAGAGCCGCAATCCCTGTTCATGGTCTGACTCAACCACTGCACTTGTCACAGGCTTTTAATTGAATTTTAATGTCCTTGGGTTTTAATCCTGCTGAGAAACCATCGTGTTATTGTATAATCCATGACTCAAAGTAAATGCAGTAAACCATATAGACTTCATTTAAAATGACTTGGAGGTTAATAACATGAAATACTGGGTGGTTATAATGAAACTCCAAATACATTTTGCTGTGAAGAGCTCAGATGAGCAAAATGAGCAAATTGTTCTTCCTGTCCTGCCTAGAAATCTCCCTCTATCTTCAGTCACTTGCACACTTAAAACTACTGAAAGACCAGGAAGGTTTTTTTTTTTAAAAAGCAGGGAGGATGGAACATGCTCGCTGTTTATCTAGCCATAGGCCTTGGATGTACTTTAGTCCCTACGGATCATCTGTTCGCATGCATCCTTTAATACCACTCGTTACGGTTTAAGAACTGGATAGCTGATAATTGTTAAGGTGTTTCCGCTACGTTTCTGAGGCAAAATCTTGTCCTTCTAAGCCATTAACCATGTTCCTACATTAATGTACCAATGCTGCAAGTTATGGTGTGCAGAACTGGTGAGAAAACCCCTTCCAGTCGGCACCGATACTCTAAAATGTCTCAAGAAAGCCTGTAAAGAAGCACCTATAGAAGACACGGGATAAAGCTCAGCCTCTGGAATTCCTCAGCTTAAAATTATATTTTGTCTTCATATCATCACATTGAGCAATCAGATAGACCTTAGCATGGATAATTTAGTTACCTTTTACAATGAGGGGGGAAAAAAAGGTGCAAACCCCACGCTGTTGGTTTTAAAATGTTTCTAATAGATCATAGGCAAACTTTAATTCAATTTGTGTAATGGGAATCTGAATGCTTTATGGTTTTCATTTTAGTTACGCATACTGTGAATATAATGAAACACAATCATACACTTATATAATTAGGTGTGACTACCGTACGTAAATAAGAAGTGCATTTAAGGAACTACGACAAAGAAAAACATTGTTGGGCATTAGGGTATCCAAGGCGCAACGGAAGATGTAAATCTTCATCTGTCTCCCGATGGATGGAGGCACAGATATGGAAAACAACTTTGATTACTGAAAGGAATTTCTTTTTTTTCTGCCCAAACATTAAAGTTTTGCTTTCTCCTTTAATGTTGCATTAGTTAATGTCTTAGTTAAGGCTTCTTTCAAGAACATCTCTGCTGGGTTTGTGCAAGCTTAGTTCAGAGGGAATTCAGGCAAGCTGAAAATAATTTAAATATAATTGCAATAAAGTATGGGTTACGTAGCAAGGGGGTTTAGATCACTGCTGTGGAAACACTACCTGAGCACCTAAAAGAAAGACAAAACTAAACATCACTTCATTCCCTAATCCTGCATACAAGCAGGGTAGGAATTATACCACGACACTGAACTCCATCATCTGTTTTCCACAGAAAAACTATGAAATCCCTTGTAGGCAGCCGGCTGTTTCTCGGAAGGCAGCCATCGGGACCGCTGCCCAGGCAAAGCTGCGTCTCCCAGCCGGGCTGAGGCAAAGCTGGAGCTTGGAGGGACTGAAGGAAAGGGACTGGAGAGGCGACATTGGGGCGGCGTTCAGGTGGGATCGCAGCGGCTGGGGGAGTCACTGGCCGTGTGACACCAGGGACTCTCGGGTGTCTGCCAGCCCCGCTGCGGCGCTGGGAGATCCTTCTGCAGGCAGATGGCTGAACCATATTTTTTCAGCTAAAGCTCAAGAACAAAGTAAAATCACCCTGAGTAATAACACTACCAAAAAGTCCACACTGTTGTTTCTTAATCAGTAGTGACTACATATGCATGTTGTCATATATTTTCTTTCCCTCGCCTTCACATTCCACGTTCTGGAGTATTTTTGTAATTTCAAGTAAGTTGTGAACCGACAAACGGCTGGGGAACATTGCAGAGCTATTTTTCACATACTTCTACTATCGTTTCAGCTCCCAAGTAAGCTGAGCAAGAGCATATGTAATTTGAAGCAGCTTTCTGGCCTCATTCCGAAGAGCAGAACGAACCATATGTTTGAAGTTAAACGCATGCTTTAAAAGTGGCTAAATCAGGACCAAAGTGGGGAGTTTAACCGCCACTGAATTGACGGTGTGAAGGTCTTGGGTTCAGTCCTATAGTTCTGGCACAACCGTGCTGTGCTGTCCTGGCATTGTTTACGTCGCGTATAACTCCATCTATACAACATGTAAATATATATATATTGGTATACACACATCCCTGCAGGTGTTTAGAAGACAGGACATTTGAACTGAAAAGGAGAGAGATCGCTATCCATAGCACTGCCCACTTTACAAGTCTACGACGTTACCATTAGCTATTTATTATTATGATTCCAGGCTTATTCCTTTATTATGAAAATTATAAAAAACTTCTATCCATCCTTCATGGCCCTTACGACATCCCAGTACATTTTTATCATCCAGAAATAGCTGTTACAGAAAGCCGCTGTGAATTTTGGAAGCAGCACAACACTGGGTGGAGTGGGAAGGTCGGGAGGAGAGGTTTTGGTATGAACTTCTTTGCTGCCGTGTTTGTCATCTGTGTTATTCACAGAATCCCAGAATGGCCGGGGTTGGGAGGGACCTCAGGAGATCACCCAATCCAAGCCCCCTGCCCAAGCAGGCTCACCCAGAGCAGGGGGCACAGGACATTGTCCAGGTGGGGGGTGAATATCTCCAGAGAAGGAGACTCCACAGCCCCCCTGGGCAGCCTGGGCCAGGGCTCGGGCACCCTCACAGTCAACAAGTTCTTCCTCCCGTTCAACTGGAACCTCTTCTGCTTCAGTTTGTGCCCATGTCCCCTTGTCCTGGCGCTGGGCACCACTGGGAAGAGTCTGGCTCTGTCCTTGTGACCCCCACCCTTGAGATATTTGTAGGTGGTGATGAGATCCCCTCTCAGCCTTCTCTTCTCCAGGCTGAACAAGCCCAGCTCCCTCAGCCTTTCCTCACAGGGGAGATGCTCCAGTTCCCTAAACGTCAGACTACGGTAGGCCAGCTCTAGTGATCTTCTAGCAAACTTTTAGTTGCCAGAATTGTTGTATAAGCTGTAGTTTTTGTTATGTGATTTGCCTGATATTGCAAAACTTCAAGAGCTTTTCAAGGTTAATGCTGTGCTGTAGAAGAAAGGGTTTAGAGAAGGGAATGTTGAAATTCAATCCCCTTTTTTAGCAGAGGGACCCTCTTCAAACACTTTCTTAAAGTCAGAAGATGGAAGCATCCCTAAATAAGCTTAGAAATCCTTCCTTTATTGCTACATGCTTTTAGTTATTTTAGATTTTATTGCAATATACTAAGATTTAAAAGTGACAGGAAAAGGTAATGTCAGTAAATATCTCTTTTGCGTTGAAGAGTCGTACCTCAAAATGTCATTTCTCTGCAGTGATTCCTGGAGAATCTGGTGATGCTTTGTGAGTTCAGAGCCTCAATATTAATGTCTGAGAAATTTCTTATGATAAATACTAAGAATTCTGTTCTTGAAATAAGGCCTTCAACTTTGACAGGTAAGGAAAATGTCCCAGGAAAAACAAGAATATAATTAATTGTCAAGAATATAATTTACAGATGGACTTAAATACATTTTTTTTTTTTACTATTTACTAATTTTCTCCCAGTTTGCAAGCCAGTACATAACCCTGCATGTTCCTAGAAGGACTTCCACTTGTTCTTTTCCTTAATCTTGTCTGGCAGCAAGAACAATTTCCAGGCAATTTTATAATCATTAGGAAGCTTATTTCTTAAAGCAGCGGCAAATTTATTTACCGAGGTGCTCAGGCTAACATCAGGAGTTATTATTTGTGCAAGTAAGCCTTGGTTAGAATAAATCAGCAGCAGCGTGGAGGCTATAATTAGTCAAAGCGTTGTGTAAACCAAGAGAGATCAAGGGATGAAGGGAAGGCCACTGCACGTGGCCACAGCTGCCAGACGAAGCCGAACACAAGCGGGTGCTGGGATTGGGTTGGTTACTGGGAAAAGAGGCTGGAAAATGGCTTCATTCTTTGGAAGCTGGTGATGTTTGCAATGGAGGATGATGCCTGGAGGCAGCCATATCTCACCGCCCCTTCGCCGGCAGGGGCACTGTGCCGTTTAGGGTAACCGTATACGTGACACAGGCTCGGAGAGCTCTTACTCGCCGGCACCCGCAGGCCCAGCCTTCCCTAGATCTGCCCTGCTGCACCCTGCCAAAGAATTCAATTTCTGTAACTTCTTCCACACGGATACCTAAAAGCCTTTCATGTGTTTCACACTCAGGGTTTTCCCATCTTAAAGTCCGCACACGGACCAGAGGAAGGCTGCATGAACACCAGCAGCGTGGTGGTGGGAGGAACAAATAGCCTTTGAAATTGCCTGTTGAAAAGAGGGTTTTTTCCCCTCACTTCATCAGTATTTGTAAGTTATTAAGACCCTCTCCTAGTGATTTTTCTTAGGTTTTTGTTGACGGGGTTTAAAACATTCCTATAAATGGCAATGGACCTTGAATCCTGCCTGAATTATGATCTCTGGCAGATAAAGCAATGAGGAAACGTAGTTTTCAGGGTGTTTTCTTTTACATACGCTGGCTAGTAAAGCACAGCATAAGATGGATCAGACCTAGTCAAGTTTTGTGATATATTATCCTTAGTATAAGGTTAGAAAAATATTTCCCTGGTACAAGTTCCAGCTTGTCCTTGAGTGGTCACCTTCAGCTGATGAAGTGGTTGCAATGCAGAAAAATGTTTAGTTACTGTGGGATCATTAAACATAGTTTTACTCATTTTTATTATTTATTTTTATATTGAAATTAAAGGCTTTAATGTTCTTCGGCAGGGTTTGGACCAAACAGCTATGAGTTTGGTTTTACGACGATGCTAACAGATGTAGTTAACCACTTCTTAGCGCTCTGCCGTACCCCAGCTTCATCAAAAAAATAAAAGCAGGTCTGGCTTTACAGCTGAATGGGGAAGACCTGCCACACTAATGAGAGCTTTCGTACAACTTTCATAGAAACAGATACTTGCAGTCCAGAGGACGGTGTCATCAAATTTAGCTCATATTTTACTGATAAATTCTTTAAGATTCTCTTTTTATATACCCCGTAATGTTGCGTCAGTGTCTTTTCAAAGGCTTTGCAATGTGCTGGCGTTCTCAAGCAGAACACATCTGAAATAGTTTGTGTGCAGCTGTGTTAGTGCCATCCTCTTCCCTTTGCTTTTAGCTGCTCCCCTATTTGCCTGTTGCACAACCATTACATGGAATTCTTTGATGCTCCGATTGCCTTTCCTTTGTTTGCACTGGAAATTGGTTGCGAAGGGACCTTTTAGAGATCAAGCACAATGCCGTGTCAGCTGCCGTGGGTGCCTTTTGCTTTTGGGGCTTACCCCAGAGATGCTCAGCGTACCTGTTGCAATTCCCCCCTTCGATCTCTGTATCGGTTTTGCGGCATACACATCCTATGCATCACTAATGATTTCCAGGATATCTTGCTAAAGCTTTATTTTCATTCAGAGATACATTTCTCTATTAAGCTGGACATTTTAAAGTACTTTGCATGCTCGCTGACTTAAAGACTGCAGCTGGCATTAGCTCTGAAGGCAAGAATGTCAAATGCGGAAGGAGTCCCAGTCGTAATTTAAATGTGTATGAGACAAGTAGAAGCAGTAAAGCATCTGGGGCATCCTAAATAGGGACATATTTAAACTGGTTTGACAGTCTTTTTCATGAGTTTTTCCTTCCATTAATGTTAATGCATGCAGCGAAGATACTGTTTGTTTATCCTGTTCTCATGAGATAACGCATGAGTTGCCATAAGTTTTCAGTACAGTTACCATCTAGTTACCCTGAAATAACAAATAATAACTCAAGGCCATATGCTCCTCTTCTGTGAGATAAGGTCGCACGGTGCGCAAAATACACTTAAGCAGAAAGCAGGTTGCTTGGACCCTGCCACAGAATGTCACCGTCAAGGGCAGAAGGAGTAAGCAGAAAAGAAGGAGAGACTTTAGCAACAAAAATGTGTCCTACCTTTTCTCCGACCCGAGGAAGGGGGAAAAGCAAGCGAGTCATGTACCAGCCCCTTCTCCCGACTGAAAACGATTTGCAGAGCAGTACAACCCCAGGGCAGCTGTACTCTCCTATAGCACAAAGCTGGGAAAAGGAACCAAGTAACCTACACCTCTGCTGGAACGTTACAGGATATTGGCTCGATGAGCTGGGAGTTCTCAGGAGGGACAAAATAACTACGGAGTTTAATTGGGGCAACCAGCAGGAATACATAATCCATGTTACGACGTCCTCCTGGAGATTTGGGGTTTTTTTGGATGTCAGATTTTTCCACCATGACTCACGGTACACTCGTTCTCAGCTGTATGTGGATCCCCCCACAGGGTAACATTTTCAAGGCCAGATATATTACGCCTTTGTATCAGTTCCCACAACACATGAGGCTCCTTCTTACACAGCCTCCAGGTTCAAACAAACCAAGCCCTTGTAAATAGCACGGTGTGAGGCACAGTCAGCCTTCTCATTTGCTCTAAAATACTTTAATAACTTGAAAAAAAGATAGGTGTGATAGGCGATATTTGGTCTATTTGGGGCTGCGGTCATCGCTGAGAAGTTACTGCTTTAGGTAAAGATTATTTGTACTGCCAAATGCGTACTATGGGCAGGCTCCTGAATAACGTTTCCAGAGAGAATGCAAAATCCCACAGACTTACCGTGGCAGGACGATTGGCAAGCATGTATTTCAGCGGAGTTAATAGGATGACTCACTGGATCCTTTGGTAAAAATACAAATTGTCATCTTGCCACTGACAAAAACACGAACCTCCCAGGGAAAGCTGCAGGAAAAATAAAACCAACAAACAATAACATTCATTTTGAGATAAATGTTAACTACCAGTCACCTGCTGTACGTAATAAATCCTGCATTACAACTCAACAGTCCCGCAGTCATAGCAATAGCCTTTTAAGTTGGAAATGATAAGGTAAAAGCATGGTAAAGGCACCAAGTGCTTATAAAGACTCTTTCAGGTTATACCTAATCCTCTGCAAGGATGTTAACAAACTTGCTCTTTTTTCTATGGGATTCTGTAACAAACTTGCTCTTTTCTCTATGGGATTCTGAATAAGAATTTAATATTATTAATAGTCAGGCAAATGAGCAGGGACGTAGTGGAATCACACCAACCCCCCCCCCCCCGAACTAATAACAACTCAGCAAAATGAAATATTATGAATTGTGTAGTGGCTTCATATTCTTTCTAAAAATGCATGCAGATGACAGGGAGGTCTCGTTTCCTGGCAGAGTGGGTTCTTGGTTCATTTCCAGTAAGCCCAGTATTCAGCCTGTTACTGGAATTTCGATGGACTGAATGGCCCATTGACTGGCTACGCGGGAATTACAACTATTGTTGTAAATATTTGCATGCTATCGTAAAGGCACTTGTTAATATTTCTTGTTCCAAGGACGTGCGGACAGCTAGGTAGGCTTCTTTATGCTTTCCTTCAAAGACCTCCCCTCCAGCACCTCTTCCCACAGAGTTCGTAACACCTACATAAGGTTCCTTAAATCTATCCCACATAGGACCCTGTCCACCGTATGATTTGATACACGCGTGAATTTACTCCTCGTTGCTGCATTGTGCTCCACAGTCTCATCTTTTGTGCTGCGAGTACACACGCTTCTGAGTACAGATAACTTTGCAAGTATGACTTGAGTGTAAATATATGTGCAATCTGCAGGAAAAGCTGAAATAGCAGCCCAAGGAGGTAGGGACTGTATTCTTCATTTTATTAAGAATATTATGGGTTTTTTCTCCATGCTTCAGCAGTCAGATTTCTGTCACTGAGTACACTGGTTTTACTGCTGCCAGAAGCCCAGTACTTGGTTTCCTCACTCTGTGCCCTGCTGTGCCAGGGCCTGTCTGCAGCTTTCAGCTGCTTTCCAACTCATGACGGGCTACTAATTGAATGAAAGCACGTTCGTTCCCTGGCTTGCTCCCCAAAGCCGGGCAGTGCTGGCTCATGTTTGCAGCTGGGAATAAAGGGTTAAGGCTGGCAGGGGCTGAGCTCTCCTTAGTCTGAAGGTGAGAAGCCAGTTATGTGACAAGGAGAAGAGGTTCTGGCCTGCTCAGATAGAAGAGTCTCAGCATGTGGAGCCTGGCCTCCTGGAGGAAAAGTCAGACAAATATAAAATCAGTTACTTAAAGAAAAAAAATACATCATTTAGTCTTTTTAACAATGAACTATTGTTATTTCTTTCTGTGTGAGGGTGGAAGGTTTAATGGATATATGATATCCATTAATGGATATATCATCATGATAGAATAGATTAACACTAGAGTAGAATTAATGGCTTCCCCTTAGGGGAAGGAGAGAGACACCTTTATATTTTTTTTTGTAGAAGAACACCCATTATTATAGAATATGTTCATAAAAGCAGAAGCGGAGATTGATGAAGTGCTTTGGCTGTTGGGACATTATTCTCAATGGCTGCCTTTTATTGGCTCCGGCATTGCAGGGAGAAGTGCACCATTTTGTTATTCTGCACACGGGGTTCCCAGAATTTTTCTAACTGAAGTTAAAAACAAAAATAAAAATGACCACGTCAAGAATTATCTTGGATCTCAAAGATAATATTTTCCTATTCCTGAATTCAAAATGTGATGATATGCACCAACAACCTCATTTCAAAGTCTTTTACCCTTGTGTCCTATGCGTAACGAACAAAAGGCTATAATGAGAACCAGCAGGGTCCAGGAGATAACGCCTGACACCTTGGGTCTCCCCCTCCGACACGTTGTGACGTGCATGCTGCTTGAGAGCACATTCCCAGGCGGTCACTGCTTCTGGGTGCCCCCGCTCCCAGGTCCCACCATGGGGCATGTTCACCCTCAAACCTATTGGGTGCCTGCATCTCCCAGGGGCTTCGGCGAGCGTGGAGGTTGCTCAGACACCTCATCAGCTGACCGAGGGCATTTCAAGGTGATTCCCCCATGTCGGCAAGAACGAGAACCAGGGATCCTCTCCCCTCTCCAGAGATGCTTGCCTTCCCCTTTCTGCCTGCCAGCTTCCAGGAGCAGTGCGTGATTGCTCTGCTTGGCTCCTCAGACTAATACCAAAACCTATTCACTCACTCAAGAATCGAGTGACTCAATCCAAAGCTCACTTATCAAAAAACGCTCATTATTATGACTAAACTGCAGCAAAAGCAGGCAAGGTAAAGAATGAAACAATCCCCCTTTTCCATCCATTAACCATCTTCATAATTATCTCTCCTCTTCAAATGCCAGAAGAAGAGGAATGAGCTATGCAGCGTGCCATTACTGTCCTAATTCCGGGCTGTTTTCAGGGGACAGAGGGAGTTACAAAGTCAAGGCTCTCTGCAGAAGCTCTCCAGAGGCTTCCTCCCCTCATCGACACCAAGGGAGCCCTGGCGAGTTACAAAAGTGGCAGAATGGCCCCAAGAACCTACCCTGTGGGACGGCCTTTGTCGTGAAAGCATTAGGGGACACCACCAGGTTTGCAGTCGTGTCCGGTTTGGAAGGGTTCCAACACAGCACACACAGTAAATCAAATTGATTTATTTTTTTTTACTGATCACACCAAAAAATGCTGTGCCTTTCATGGGAGCTGCATTTAGTTCATTCAATCAATGCAATGCTTTTTCTTTTTTTTTTTTCTTTTGAATCAGAACCGAGCCATTGAAGTACCAAGGGTGGATTTTGGTAGTACATAGAGCAGCATGATGGATTTAGAGAGGTTTCCTTGGGGTGAGCTGGAAAGCTGAAGGCAAATGCACTCCTGTTCCATAAAGCCCTCTCTGCATCACTCCTGCTCTGCTCTGCATATTTTATGAAAGCATTTACTATTAAGCAGTCACCCTGTTTCACTCCAGAAATATTTTCATCTCATGGCAGAAGACATGAACTCTGGGCCCAGACTCCAGGTTGATTTGTTAAGTGGTCTAGGACCCCTCCGAATAAAGGCTCTTCATGACTGCTACAGCGAGTTTCAACCGAGTTGGAAAAACCTTCTGTACCCTGGACCATGGCTGGCACCACAGACATGGGTCTCCCAGAACGGACAAGAGGGCAAGCTGGGATCCTATTCAAAGATCATTATGTCTTCCACTGCTTGCTTATATTGCTATTTGTCTTTATAATGTTAACATATAATTCATATTTTTATGAATTAATTTCCATACTCATATTAGAAAGTTATTCTCTGACTACGCTACGTAGTAGCGGGATTTCCTTTTATTGCTATTTTCCCAATTTTATGAGTTAGATTGTAAAATATATGAACTATTTCTTAATTTCAAAGTACTCGCTGTACAAGAGTTGCTTCTGAATTCTGCACCAGAAGAGCTAGGATTCCCCTAGAAAATAGCTTTTTATAACTGAAATATTTTCCAGAGTTCCCTGATAAAGTAAAAAACTGCATAACTCATAGAATCATAGAATCGTTTGGGTTGGAAAAGCCCTTTAAGATCACCCAGCCCAACTGTTCCCCTAACCCTGCCATCCCACCACTAAGCCATGTCCCTAAGCACCTCATCTGCCTGGCTTTTAAATCCCCCCAGAGATGGGGACTCGATCCTTTCCTTGGGCAGCCCCTGCCAGTGCTTGACATTGAAAAAATTTTTCCTAATGTCCAACCTAAACCTGCCCTGGCGCAACTTCAGACCATTTCCCCTCGTCCCGTCACCCGTTACCACGCACTCAAACTACCTCGGGAGAAAGGATTATGGCTGCAGCATCAGGACCAGGGTACTGCTGCTCTTCCATGGTGAAGGCAGCATGAAGTGTCTCTGCTGACATTGGTACTAAAATGCAGAGAGAAGATGAAGCAATGATCAACCAAAGCAAAAGGCTAAGGCCCTGCAGCAAAGATGTGTGTGTTCGTGCCTTTTCCATCGCTATCAATAATGTATAACGGCCATCATGCAGATGAGGACACCGGTTTTTGAGAAAGACTGAGTCAAGCTTTCTATCACCAAAAGTGAACACGCATTCAACATGACATTGGATGTCAAGAAGTCAGGACCTGCTAGATAAGCAAAGATCCAGCAGAAAGGGTAATGGAGAAGAAAATCAGCTGATGTTGACATAAATTGACATCTGCTGCACCAGCTTGCCGTGTTTTATGGAGGAAAGCCATCCTTTTGCTAACATGTACTGAAAGAAACAGTTTTTAGGGCCAAAGAAATATCCTAGCTAGAAAAAAAACCCTGAAATGATGGTTTATCTGTGAGCAATTGTGCAACATGAAGAAGCCATGTTCAATATGATGCTCAAATTTTACAGCTATCTACGTTCTCCCTGTATGTGCTGCACTCTAATTCCGTGGGGCAGTAGACAACAGGTACATTGCTGATTCCCTGTGGTATCTTAGATTCTGTACTGATGCTTTGAATAATTATTTTTGTATGCAGATCATGGTGGCAAAGGGGAAAAGCCAGACTGCAACTTTCAAAAGATTTCTTTTTTTTTTTTTTTT
>JAKFQP010000397.1:362040-381880 GCA_023375905.1 Nycticorax nycticorax | reverse complement strand
TTTTTTTTTTTCCGACTATGTATCACTAGGTAATTGCCAGCACCATGGCATGGCCAGGCGAGGGAATAGTGTTTAATATACAGAGAAAAGTGTAGGTCTGATGGCTGATAAACCTAATTAATGTCAGGCAGGGAAGGCTGGATTATCTTGGAATTGTGCCTATACCTCTCTGCGCATTTTCGGGGAGGTGGATGTAAATCTGCGCCGTCGTGACGTCGCGCAGGATGGCAGGCCAGGGACACGATCACAGGGCTGGCAGCAATGTGGTTTTCAACAAGTGGAAAGGCGGCAGGAGGCTGGCTGAAGGAGAAGGACGTCTGCCCGATGACATCCGGGGGCCGCTGAAGTTGCTGGGACTTTTGCAGCTGAGTTCAGTAAAGCTGGGGTTTCACCCAGAGCACTTCGTTTGCTTTGGAGATGAGGATGTGAAAGGCAACCTCGGAGGTCAGGGCCCCTCTGCCGATGCCATGTACCAGAAATGCTCTCCAAAGCCTGGCCTCTTGCTGCCTCCTCCTACTTTGGCCCTCATTCAAGCAAGCACTTAACATACACATAAATACATTTCTCGTCAGCAAAGCTTTTGAGCAAACACCTCGTTTAAAGATTCGCTTATCTCTAATTCATTGGTTAAGAAGTGAGGTATTAGTCAATAGGAGCAAAAAGCGGGATAATCTAGCTGTAAATCCTTATCTTTTATATCATTTATAACCAGAGCTTAGTCATCTTTTGACCAGTGACGCACAGCGCTGATTTCTTGCTGAATAAAATTTTAGAAGCACAGCCAATTTTTCACAGAGGCTTGGAACTGTGCCCTTTATCGGGTTTTATGAATGCAAAGCTCAAGGTCCGTAGCATGCAGCGGCTAGCCTGGTGCAAGGTCATCTTTGGCTAGAATAACAGCGCCTAAATCCTCAGCTGCAACAACGGGGTCCAGCCCTACTCTCAGATCTTACCGAATTTCATAGGGATGCTGATGTGCGGAAGCAGCTCAAACTGTGCCAGCAATAAAGGCAGTTGCAAAATGCTGAAGATTACCAAGCTTGGAACTGTAAAGGTCAGATCCTGATCTACACTTCCCCAATTCTCACGTGTATTTAGGTCTGAGATATCCTGTGCGTTTAGCTCCCCGCTCTGCAAGTTCACAGGGTGGAAGAAAATCTTCCTTTACCTTTGGAAAATTCCATCACAGGACTACATTTTCCTTCCAAAACTCCAGAATTTTATGTCATGAATGATGCATGTTCTGTCTCAAAGGAAATCATCTGAGAAAAAAAAGAAATATCCCCATGGCCTTAATTTTAAGCGTATGCTTCTGAGACAATGTCACGGGGAAACATGCGCTTTCCAGGTTAACGAGGCATTCACTTCTGCACACATGCCAAAAAAAAAGAAGAGAAACATGACCGGAAGAAATCCGCCTTTCCGTCCAGCCGGGGTGAAGCCAGCAGATTGCACACAGGACTGTCAGAGCACTGTAAGCTCTTCCTCTCATCACCGGGCGCCTTGCACTGAGCACTCGGCCAGATTTCGGAAGGAATTTGGAGTGTCCCTGCCTGGTTTTTTCAATTTAGTAGCCACAGCGAGAAAATCAGATCTCAGTAAAAGTTCTGAGAACTCCCTGATGTGCAAATTTCTCTTGAAGGAAGTGGAAGGAGAGAAGTCCAGTGAGGTCGGAGTTTTTATAGCTCCAGCCGCCTTCGATGGAGTTTTACTCTTAAATGCGAAGAGACTCGTGAAGTTGATTTATCGCCTGAACCTAGAAGTGGAGAATGCTTTCATTCATCCCAAAAGGTCTCTCTGAAGACAGAATGTAAATTCACCTTTTCTTCTGCCATCGGTGCTCGGAATGAAAACGAATCAAAACAATCCAAGCCATGAGATGTTAGTTTTCCTGTACTGATGCTCAAGCTCTGGTCTGGGTGAAATCATTTCTTGACCTTTGGCCGGAGAGGAAAAAGTTAAAACACGCAAAATAAGCTATAAAAAGGACCATTAAAACATTTCCTCAGGAAATCTATTTAAATGCTGATGTCATTTTCTACGGTAACTGCTTCAATCTGAAATAGCTTCTTCAACTGTGGGGAGCTTGAAAGGCGCCGCCAGAATCATAAGGAGAGGCAGGTTTGCCGCTGCGGCGGCGGACGCACTGCGAGAGGCGATGAGGGGGCAACACGTGGGCAAGGTCCCCCAGGAAAGGGAGGCCAAGGAGACCCAGCTCCAGGATGGATGAGCAGCCTGAGGAAAGAGGCGGCTCCCTTGTTACTCCGGCATTTGAGTGCGGATCCTGGGACATTCAGCAAACGTCACTCCAGATGTCCGGTTTTTGGAGAAGCCCATGTAAGCACAGAATTTAAGTGGAGATTTAATAGTCCAGCGGGTGAGAGGCTGCAGAAAATCCACTTGCTAGCGTGACTACGTGACGGTGTGAAAAAGAGCCTTCTAATTTAAGACACAGGGTGGCGAATGCCAGTTTACTGGGAAGCTGAGGGAAACAGGAGAAGATGCAGCCTCATAAATCTGGTTATACTTCCAAAAATACCCCGTAGGAACATCAGCTGCTACTGGGAACACACATAGTAGAGCTAAGTGCTCAGCAAAGCACGCTAACCTAATTTCATCATTACATGAAGGAAGAAAATCCTGACTCATATTTTATGAAAATGGTTATGGTGAATCAGCAAATTACTTCTGTTTATCCCCTCCAACGTCAGCACACTGAAGTCTGGAGCAGCTTGAACTAATCTCAGGGCACTTGTAAATGGAATATTTGCAGGCCAGCTGAAGCTGGGCTAAATGGAAACAAGCAGTAATTCGTCACTGGCGGACAGCAGGGAAGCTCAGAAAAACGCTGTTTCCTGACTGTCCTGTCAAAGGAGAGACAAGCTTTCACCTCTGACTCCTGTCTCAGATCCCAAATAAAAATGTTTACGCACTTAAGAAACCTGTGGCCATTGTAACAAGATCTCCGTGTATGGCAAATGCTGGCGGTTTTATATATATATGCCCGTTTATACATATCCCTGTGGTGGGAGGGAAGAAAATAAAACTGCAGAGAAATGTATAACCTGATCTGGCTTGTCTAGCTGCTAATCCAATCTTCGCTCCTGCTAAAGCTCAAATAATTTGATTGTGTGTGTCGGGCGTTCTGGAGCACCTGAGGGATGAGAATGAAATCCTGCCTAAATACTGTAAACGAGCAGAGAAGCTACTGAAATCCCTTCCTGCATCAGTACTTAAACTACATCAAGAAATTTCTGCTGGTCACCCTCAGACCCAGCTGATCTCCCGTGGTAGGGCTTTTCCAGCCATCCCGGAGCCCGTGAGAGGACCGCCTGAAGCACAGCAGCACTACATCCCTCCGTACCGGCTGCTCCCGTGGTGGGAACCATTCTGCAACCTGGACCAGGCACTTCAGCGACGGGCTGAAAGCAGGAAACGTCCCCAAATGTGAATGTGGTCACATCTGGCTGCACATCTTGCTATAGATTTCTTGCGTGCTCCGCTTGCTGGTGGTGTTCTAACAGCATTAACTGGCTGCAAATTCACGTTATTCACGGAAAGATTTCTTTTTGCAAAAAGAAGATGCAAAAAGGGCATCACAGGATGTCAGACCGTCTCAGCCTTTGTCTGTCCTCTGGCACAAAGATGAGGAGCAAGACTAAAGGTCCCCTAAAAACACCTCAAGGCCCATGAAGCACTGATGGTGGCTTCCCAGGACCTGTGGGCTCATGACTCTGGAGTCGAGCAGCCTCTTTTCTTTCTACAAGGAGGGCAGAGGAGAACAGGATGCAGCCCTGTGCAAAGAGGCAGCATACATGGAAATTAAGGGGAGTCAATGGCAAGGAAGGAAGCATTTAGAAGATGACTTGGAGCAAGATCTGCTCCTGAGTAATGCACGTCCTAACTGCTACTTTGTATGGGAAGGGGAAAAAAGGGTCGAGATGGCCCCTTCCCAGCTTTCCCCGCAGGCAGCACAGGAGCGGGGCAGAGGCTGGGGGCTACCCCATGCCGTGGGCCCAGCCCCGGAGCGGAGGCCGTGGGTGACGGCGGCACTCGCGACGAGGTGACTGCGCCGTGACGGAGCAGGCGGTCAATCGGAGGGGACAGGTATGCAGCCAGCCTGCACGCACTGACTTCCGAGCTCCGCTGCCGCTTCGCTGCATGACGCCAGCAGCGCATGAGTCAGCCGGGGGAGACGGGAACAGCGTTCGTAGTTTCCACATTTGCAAAGTGGAAAAAGCTTAGATCAGACTGCATGGCATTTTTAACAGGGAAATGGCTTGGCGAAGCAGCAAGGCTTCGCTTTAGTAGTATTCATGTGCTGCAAAGAATTGTTTCATGGGCTTTGTGTGAAAAGAGCTATACTGGAGCTTGATATTATTGTTTACTGTGTTGTGCAATACTGTAGCAATCAAAAAGAGTGGCAAATACAGAGCAAAAGCGCTTCCTTTAGAGAATAAACCATTCTGACAAATACTGTACAGACAGTAACGATTTGTTTTGATCCTCATTGGGAAAACATCTTTTGAACGCTCAGTAAAGCACAGATAGGCCTGGTAGGAAAACTCTCCTGATCCCCAGAGTAGGAGAGCAGTCACATAGGTTCCTTGGTTGGTACTGTCACAGCATCCTCAGCCGCAAGCTGCCAGCTCCCCCCGGCATCGGAGCTGGTGTGCCAACTGCAGCGGGACTCCTTGCGGGATGAGGAAACGGCCAGCTCAGCCCTAAATCTTGGAGAAGTTTGGTAGTTTCTGCTGAGATCTCAAATGTACAGCATCGAGCAGTAAGGATCACATCTGCTGTGTCCTACTGCTCCGCTAGGGAAGCTGGATGAGGAGAAGGTGAGGGTCTTCTAGGCCTCCTGCGTCCCACTGGCTTTTCCCTGCTGAAAATGGTAAGGAAAGGAAAGAAAGGGTCTTCTCCACCTCCTCCCCGTGCATGAAGAACGTGTTGGCCCTGCAACAATCCATCTCTTTCTGAGCCACCTATCTATCTCCTCCTTGAACATGAACCAGGGAACTCAGGAGACCCTCTTGCACCGGGACCAGCCCCTACATAACTCATTGGAGAGTTCTCACTTGGACAGTTTGGATCTTTTAAGATTGGCACTAGGCTAAAAGGGCAGCAAACATCAACTCACGTGCCAAAGCGGCAGGGGACAGCCGAAGCGATCTCCAGCTCGAGAGGGCACTTTGAGCTGTGGGATGGGGCAGCTGTAGCACAGGTCAGGCTGTGCCTTTTTCTCCGCTCTAGTCTTTCCCCAAACCATGAGATGTCTTAGCAGGGCTTCCTTCTCACCAAGGCCTCCAAATTGGAAACGAATATATGGTGCTATGCAAAAAGGAGAGATGTGTTATATTTGCAGGCGATTTTCACAGCTTTCTTACAGGCTGCAAGCTGTTGCAGTGAAGCTGACAGAACTGTAAAATGGGTTTATGGCTTCACCCAGCGAGAAAGAACCCAACCATTGAAACTTAAGGAGTTTGAGAGGGGAAAAAAAGTCCAGCTGCTCTATCCTTTCACTGGGAGAACTCCTATATGATTTCTGAGACTGACCAGGCAGCAATTGCTTTATGGGGAGCTAGCGAGTTGGTTTAGGATGCTCTCATTTGATTTATCTGTGAAGATCCATGCTTTTCATCAGTCCCCATGGGTGGCTGGCTGCACATAACAGACATCTGCAGCTTCCTTTAATAAGCAGGAAGATCCTACGAAGAGGCTACGACAGAACGCTGGGATCGGTAGAAAAAATGCTTAACTGACTGGTAAGCAATAATGCTTATTTCTAATGGAAAAGGCTGATCGTAATGCCACCGGTGAGGAATTTTAGGAGGTGCTGGCACAAGCCAGGTTGACCTGGGCTGTTTTGTTAAGTGGAGGTTGTGTGAAGCACTGCTGATGGGTCAGAACCGCGATACCACCATGTGCCCCGAGCAGTTCCTGAGCAATATCGTGTGTTCTGGTGGATGCGACGGGCGTCTTTGTTCATTTGTTCTTATATTGCTTTCACCTCCATGGTTTCAGAAACTCTTGCAAAAAACCAAACTCCTTTGGAAGAAAATTACTTTCAGCCAAGGAACTGAGGGGTAGACGATGTGAGCTGCATCGTGCGAAATACCTGTTTGACCTCTCAAAATAGCAGCTTTAGTAGCTCGGAGAGTCCAACCAACCTCCCAAAGCTCAGGAGGCACAACTGTAACTCAGGCTTTCCAATAATACAACAACATAATCCTCAGGTGTGACATGGTGTGATAGCAGTTTCTTAGGTACACTTGCTTTGTGGAGAGCTTGCGTTGGGGGGCACCTACCTTTGCTAAATCCTGTTCTTGTATCTACCTCGCCAGCCACAGTCATGAAACATCTCTGTGCTGTTCACCAGAGGATGAAATGTAATCATCTACTGAACGCATTTACTACCTTTTGGTACAGCCTTCCAGCTAGAAACCAGATGACCACCGGGAAATGCTGAGGCCCTTGGAGTATTGTTTAGGAATCACTTGAAATTAAGGTTTTTAAAGCTGTTCTTCAAAAACTAGTAGTAAACACCATCTGGTGCATAACTGTATATATAAAAATAAATGTGGGTTTTATTACCGCTAGGTATTGCTTTTCACCTGCGGGGCAAGCAAATGTAAAAGTTGCTTAAGAAATTCCAAAGGAGTCCAACCAAATGGTGTTATGTTTATCGTTAATCTGCAAAATGAAGGCTTGGGATTTCTGGCTTATGTACGGTTAGAAGTCTCTAGGATGCTTTTGAAACCACTCAGCATTTGCTTATGCAGGAAGGAACTGCTAACATTAACACTGGTTGCGTTGACATTTGACGCTTTGCTTTTTTCATATAGGTATTTTCTTCCAGAAGGGGGTTGAAAAGAGAAAGGCTGGTGAAAGCAAGGATCAAAAGCTTGTGCAGATTGGATTGTGTTGGTTTGTTCTTTCCATTACCGTGACATCAAGGCTGCCTCGAGGATGAGAGAGGCGCTGAGCACAGCTCTGATTAGAGGTCTCTCCCCATGGTTACAAACCAGATTTGCGATGGCCAAGTCTGGGAGAGTACAAGACAAATAAACTGTGACTGGTGCTCTCCACGCTCAAGTGATCAGACCCACGGATGCGAACTGCCGCTCGCCCTGCTGCCGCCGCCGGGCGTCCAAGGAAGCGCTGGTGCCATGCGGATGAGGATACGCTCTGCCTGCTCTCCGCAAAGGACAAAACGTGAATGTGGTACCTGAGAAAACCCATACACACAGGACATCTACCAATCCCAGCGGTAGGGTATGGACCTGGAGCTGAAGATGGCACTGACGGCCGCTTCTGAGGTTTTGCAGTCACTAGGAGCTGAGGACATCGCCACCTCCGAAAAGCCTCTCCTGAAGGATCTTTGGGTCTTCTCCCAGTCTGCCCCCTGCTCTGTCAATCACACTTCAAAAACAATGGTTTTTTTTTTTTTTTAAGGCAACCAATTTTAGCTGTTTTACAATTTACTTTAGAAATAGGTAACGTTCTTTTTTCCCCCCTGAGCAAATAATTACAGATTAAAAATTACCGAAGCCACAAAAACCTCTGGCTAATTTAGGCAGCCTAGCTTTGCAGTGTCATCCACCTTGCAGAGGGGACAGAGAGTTGAGAAAATGTAATTTCAGCTGTGAAAAAAGGGAAAAAACCCTAAAAGTATCGCATATGATTCTTTCTCAAAAGTCACCCAAAATAATATGCAAAAATGTAAAGCGAGGACATAAAAATATCATTTTCATTTGAAAAAAATACACTATTCTAGATAAAAGCTTTTGTGTCCTGCAGCCCTCATGAGCCTTTGGAGGCCCTTGCCTTCCTCCGGCTGAATTTAACCACAGCAACACAACCTGTCAAGCTGGTAGGGCCATTCCTGGGTATTGGATTGATTTCTTCTTGAAAGGAGCATTCATTTTTTAAAATAAATAATTTTGCATTTTCTATTTCTAGGCAGGTTCTTTTAGCTGTCTATCTCCTCTAGTCTTTTTCCAGAAGAAAAATCACATTAACTGTGTTTAATTTTCTCCTTAAATCTGTCCCAGGCTTCTCATTCGTTTAGTGGTTGGCAGAGTATTTTCAAAGTCTAAATATTAATCTATTTAAGAGAAGAACTGAAGCATTTGGGGGAAAAATAAACTTTCAGATCTTTTTCAGAACTAGCAGTCTATTTTCTTCAATCTGTTTTTGATTTGAGCGAAACCCCATGTCCTTATTTTAAATTGACTATCAGCATCCCATTACAGAACAGGACCATTACAGCTCAGTAGACGGTTGTGCCAGTCTTACTGGCATAGATAAGCTGGAAATTAAGCTTATTCAGTAAATTCATGGTAACAGAGCAGGGGCAAAATTTATTAAAAGAAAATAATCACCCCAATGACGTAGGGGCCTTTGGTTTTCACTGTGTCATTGGCTTTCAGAAAGATCTGGCTTAGCTTTACACCAGTTCTTCAGAAAGTACCCAATCTGGGAGCTTGAAAAATCTTGATTGCGGTTATCATGGCAAGAACACAGATGGGCATGCTGCACGTAAGCACAGCTTATTTTGTCGTGCCACCGATGTGAGCCACGAGCCAGCTCCTGTCGCTGGAACGAGCTGTGGGACGAGCTCTGGGGAGCAGCGAGCGGCTCTCAAGGGCCCATTCTCAAACTTGAGTGTCTCCCTGATAAATCCACTTCCCGTTATATTTTACCTTATTTATACTTAAAAAGAGTGACCTGCTTTCATTTTCAAATCGAGTGCGTTGCTCTGGTGGACCTCAGAGGTAGAGAATCAGATAATTAATGTCAGTATTGGAGAGCTTAAATGGTTTTATTGAACTGATTCTTTTATGCCCTCTGGCTGCCTGCTTTTCAGATCCTGGCAGGTGGGGTCTGAATACCTGAACAGTCCGTCCAGTTACAGAGGTTTTACATTCCTGTTTTCCTTCATTGCTCTCTAAAGAGAGAGGAGAAATCCCTCTGCTGCTTCATATAAATAATGCCCAGATTGGAAGAAGTTTTATTTCCATGAAACTTTGAAGGAGAGGGTGAGCATCAAAGGAGAGCCAGAAGGAAAGAGGCTGGCACAGAAGGATGTCGGGAAGGGGCACCGGGCACTTCCAAACCAGTAAAACAAGGTGATGCTTTAGCACCTACCATCAGCGTGTGGCTCATACTGTGTCCTTCCCCATCCTTGAACCGTCACCTGTATGAATTATTGAGGTGATAGGAAATGATGGGACATTAACAGTCCAAGCACTCATCTGCTGCCTCCTCTAGCCCAGCGTTAAAGATAATGCACATAAACCTCTCTGTAAAAGCCGGGCAGTAGAAGCAGATAAATCCTCTTTCTTCAGCGTCTAGCCTTGGCTACACATCGCCAACGAACGGTGCCCCGAGGACAGGGGGGATTTCTCAGGAAAAGCCGGAGATTGCAGAGCCCACGCAGGCTCCCACAAGGGCATATCCCAAAGGGAAAAGTACCCGAGCGATGGTCAGCCTGGGTCTAAAGGCCTAAATTCTTACTTGCACAAAATCCTGGTATCTGTAGAGCCTCCTGATTGTAATGTTGTGATTTGTTCTCCAGCCACAAAACCACAGTTTGGCTGCATGTGAATTATGGATCAAAACGTGAAGGTATTTGCAGCGTGTCACATAGGAGAAAAGCGATTTGTTGTCACCGGGTCTGTCAACAGCGCTCTGGTCTTCTGGAAGAACAACTGAACAGCAACCCAGGGATCTGGGGGGTTATTTGCTTGTTTAGCACCGCTGCTACGTACACCAGGGTCTTCTGATTAAATTTATGCAGCTTGTTATTAAATTACTCCCAGCTGTGACAAAATAAAACTCTGCTGCATGATCAGTTTGACTCAGAAAGCACAGAAGGCTCTCCTGTTCCCGAATTTGTTATTTTCAGTTCTGCATCCCTTCCACTCTCTACTTCAGGTGGTGCAGAAAAGGCCAGGACGGGGTGACAGAACACCTCCATGCGCCCCTCTGCCTACGTTTCTTTCTCCCCTTGAGCACCACCCGGAATAGCTGAGGGCCCACAGTCCAAGTTACAGGGTCGCCCTTCCTCTCGTCGTCCGTGCATGCAAAGGGGACGCCAACGGGCTGCGGGCACTTCCCTTCCTCAGGTTGCTTTTGGGGTTCTTTGTGTTTCCCTCAAGAAGAAAGCCTACGATGTTTTACGAGCATGAAATATGACTAAGAGGAGGTTTTGAAATATATATGTATTGAAATATATGTATTGTAAGAATATTAAAATAATGGAAAATGAGCTTTTTTTTAAAAACATGAATTGTTGGACTCTCCTCTCCATGGAAAATTTCCCAATTTCCAGTTCACTCTAAACAAGAAGAACTTTGGATTAATTTTCTGTGGAACAGAAACTCTTAGTTTGATCCACTTCCAGTGGCATCTTTTAAGTCAAAATACTACAGACAGCCCCCTGTGAAAGACGAATCAGTCACAGGGCTTCAGTGCTGAACGGAGTGACGCTCGTGCTAAGTCACCACCCCTGCCAACCCCTCCGTCTCCTGTTGTTGCCTCACACTAATAGTACTGGATCGTGGACAAGGTTATTTTGTGATTTATGATCGCACAGTGTGTGGTGCAAAAAACTGCCTGGATTAACAAGCCTTTTTATGTCCGCGGGCACATGGCCCCCTACCGTCAGAACACCTGCATTTACCCAAGTATAGAAACTGGGCAGACCTATGTTTTGCCATCATCTCGCCATGCTGAACCAGGACTAACTTTGCACTTTGTCCTTAACTCTTTGAACTTCGCTCGCTGCAGTTGCCAACCATGTGCAGCGGACATCTGGTGCGTCACCACCGTTTCGGGCCGTCAGTTAATCCTCATCGTTTCAGAGTCCATCTGCTGTAATGGATATTGCTGCAACTGGAAGAGCAGAGTAGCCAGTGGGCAAGGCATGCATGTTCTTGTGCCAGTGTTCCTCCATCAGGAAAGGCCGAGGAGGCCAAGCCGCCTGGCTCACCCCAACGGCTAACATCATTCAGCCTTCTGTAGCCAATGGCTTTTGCTTCAGAGACGTAGGAATGCGTTGGCTAGCCAATATCCCTCATTCCCTAATGTCTTTATCACTTTAATTTCTTTCTGCTATAAATAAACTTTAAATACAACGTGAGTCAAATCCTTGTATTGCTTTTACTTGGCATCTGGTAAGAAAAATTGCATTTTAATTACAGCAGAGTTCTCCACAGCGTTCCTTTTAAAGTTCTCGGTAGTGTTTGTATCATACCTAGATTTACTTCTTCTAATGTCCTATCCCCTGTATTTCTTTTGAATATTTACTTTCTTCTGCGCATCATGCGTGACTGACATTAGGAATGACTAAGGGAACGGATCAATTATTGTGATTAAAATTGATCCTCACTGCAACGCGCTCCTGGCGTCACAGTTCACAAACCAACGCACATGAGCTCATTTGGCTTGGTCTCGCAACCATTACACATGGTGAGAACTCCACTGAGTAGAGTAGAATTATTGCTATGTCGAAATTACAGTATTTGATCATCAGGAGAATAAAAAGCAAGCTGTGCTTATGTACTTTATACTTAGTGGTAAAGTCGTATCTGGTTTTGAAAGCATTTCAGAAATGAGCCATTTTATACCAAGAGCCAATGTTTAGGGGAGGTTATGCAATATGGGACCGCAGGTATTATGAAAATAAAATGTACCTTTGTTTCCTCTTACAAAACATGAAGAGTAACACCTATTCCTGTAGACTCTCCTGAAAGGCATCAAACAAAGGGGAAGGGCAACGAAGCTGGGGAGGGGTCTGGAGCACAAGGCTGATGGGGAGCAGCTGGGGGACCTAGGGGTGTTGTGTCTTCTCCCAAGTAATAAGCAATAGGATGAGAGGAAACGTCCTCAAGTTGTGTCAGGGGAGGTTTCAATTGGATATTGGGAAAATTTCTTCACTGAAAGAGTGGTGGAGCACTGGAAGGGGCTGCCCAGAGAGGTGGTGGAGTCCCCAGCCCTGGAGGTGTTCAAAAACCGTGTAGACATGGCACTTCGAGACATGGTTTAGTAGGCATGGGGGTGTTGGGTTGATGGTTGGATTTGATGATCTTGGAGGTCTTTTCCAACCTTAATGATCCTATGATTCTATAAAAGCTAACTCTTTGTAACACTTTGCATTGATGAGCTCATCATAAACCTGTGACAACTACTATATTGGTCTACACCTGCGTGTTAAAGCACATAGGAAAGGGGAAAAAAAACAAGAAAAGGGACATGATAAAGGGAGGAAAAGAGGAAGAGAAAGATTGAGCTGGAACACCACAGACAGGGAGGGAGAATTTTGTTTAGGTAATGAATGCTTTAAAGCTCATTGCCTTATTCCTGTCCTAAAAGCCATCGCCACATGTAAGTGTATGCATTAAAATGCCAAATCCGTATACCTCCATCGTGTCTGGAAATTCAATTCTACTGTAGTTCTCCAGCACTCTTCTTTAATAATTCTGATTTTTTTTTTCATATTTTCAGTACACTTATTTTCTAGCTCATCCTCTTGTGCAGCTCAGTTTGTCAGTTTTATTTCTCCAAAGTGCTATGGAGGGAGCAACATGTAATTCACAACTCAATAAAATTTAAGGAAAAATAAATGTTTGCTGCATCAAAGATGAGATGGAGATTGTGTAGGAGGGAAGGTGAGGGGAGGAAGCGGGAGGTAGACTTTAAATTGCTTCTTTTGGAAGAGGTTTGAGAATTGAGAGTGGGTAACTCAGAGTATAAAATGGCTGAGGTTCTAAAATGGACATAGCAAGAATTCAAATGCAAAAAGCAGGAGGAAAGCACTCAAGAAAGGGTGGCTGTGCAGGGAGATTTCAGCCAAATGAGAAGCAAGCAGCCAGTACTGGAAATCTATGATTCGTTTGAAGTAAGGGAAACCAATTTGTTTAAAATTTTATTGGCTGGAAAAAGCCAACAACTGCATCTTCATCTTTCAGAAACACAGGATACAGCAAACTCCTCATTTTACAGAGGCAGAAGGTCTGTACCGATAGTTCAGCGATTAGTCAGCAGCTTTATTCATTTCAAAGAGGAGGTCATTCAGATGCCAAATAAGTGACTCAAATGTCAAAACTACCACTATTCCTTTTTCCTAGACGCGGCAGGCTGGAGGGTCTTAGCACCGAGCTGCTGTTAAGTGATGTCTCATCCTGCCCCCAAAACACAGCTTCTGGCCAGCTGAGTTCCCAAAATGGAGCCGGACTGGAAAAGCCCGAAGGCAAGGCAGCTGCACAGCACAGGTATTTTGTTTCGGTATGTTGTATGCAAGGCATTGATAATACGCTAAAACTTGTCAGAGGAGAGCCATGTCCCTCCCACCCCCGTGGCAGTGTCACAGCTTTCCAGACAGCGGCGGGGAGCGATCTCCCAAGGAGGGTCCCCTGCCACCACCCCTGTGCGGTGCTCTCGGGGTCCGGCCCTCGTCGCAGTCCTGGCATCAAGGATGCTGCTAAGAGAAAGCGGGCGGACGGGAGGCTGTGAGTCCTCTTGCAGCAGTCTGCAGCCCAAGCTGGCTGTGCCAAGGGAGTAAATTGAATCAAAGTGGTACCGCAACTAAAATAGTTTGCATTCACTGGAGCTTTCAAGGAAGATGGCAGTTAAGACATGCTTGCTTCTTCCAGTCCCCTTCCAACCTGTTCCTCTGGAAAAGCAGCACCACACTGCTATCTTTCTAAGACAAAGAGTTCTTACTGGCTTCTAAAAACTGGGCTTTTACTTGGGTCTCCAGTCAATTTAAAAAAAAAAAGAAGAAAACCTGAAATGGTTATGAAACCCAGGAGCAGATTCCCAACCCTGTAGCTTTTGTGCAAACTCTGCTCCAACCGCGATGGCAGCAATGGAATGGCCTTTGGTTGACAGCAGTGGAGGGAGAAACAGAAGTCGCCCCATTTTTGATGGGGGAAGACGTGTCCATCGGAGCAGACTGAAACTGGACGGGGTTCCCTCCGCAGAGGAGGGAGAGGAGGCAGCAGGGGCAAGCAAGAACTGGGGGAAGGAGTCTCCCTGTCTTAGCATGCAGAGGAGAGTTCTGCTCCCCTCACATCGATCCCTGTGCTTGGACCTTTAAGGTGTAGAACCAAAATGGTTCAAACCCTGCCTCTTCCCTGGGCAATTTCCTGCAGGAATGTCCCGGTGGAACGGAGATCAGAATCATCCCCACACTCCTGGCAATGGCACTGGACTGTGTATCTGCAGGCTCCCCCAGGCCACAAGAACATTTTAAGAAGTCTCAGCTGATATAATTTACCCTGCAATATTTATCCCCTTCTCCACAAAACAGTACATATCAACTGAAAGCACGCAGGGAATACACAATTTATAAATTTTCATGTACCTTCAGTATGTTAGTGTAATGAAAATATTTACCAATATGTAAAATACATAAGTTTCATTGCAATCTTTACTAACGTCTTGATATGTCTCTACATCTGCACCCACAGCAGACAAGATATTTCACTCTGGCTGCTGAAGGTAAGCGCTGGGTAATGTGTCTCTTCCAAATTTCTTTATGGCTTTTTAGTCATGAAAATTCAGTGATGTATCTCAGCAAAAAAAAAAAAGTATAAACTGTATTTCCCTAATAATGCTGCTTGTCTCTTAATCACTGCAACTACTGATGGGATTTGATAATAAACAGGTCAATAATCCTTAAAATCTGCTCTGCAGTTTAATCTTCTTAAAAGCAACGGGACTCTGTAGAGAATAAGCCACACCATCTGCAGATAAGCTCAAAAATAATAGGTGGGTGAAAGAGTGGAGACCACCTAAAGCGTCCATGTTTGCAGTTAAATGCTCTCCTCCAGCATAACTACACTTAAAAACACGGGGCTTGGGGTGAAACCCACCTCCCATTGAGTCAACCGAAACCCTAGTACCTCACGTGCCGTATGCTGGCGGACAGCCGGCCAAGTAATTGCAAAGCAATGAAATCCATTTCTCTCGTGACACAACCGCAACCACAATGTTGCCATGGCAATGATTGAGCTTCATTGCCAATATTTCACTTACAAACCCCCAGTCATTTAAAGGTGGGTTTGGTTTTGGGTTTTTTTCCAAAAATGGAATAAATGATAGTGCGAGTCAAAAAAACCCAACAGGCTACTTCCTCTAGGCATTTACTATTTTAAAATTAGAAAGCAATCATTTGCAGTTTTTCAGAGGTGCTATACCTGGTTAAGCTTATTCTCCAAGGTGGTCAACTGACCAGCACGCTGAACATTGTGATGTTAAATTTCACTTAAACTAACGCCCAGCTTTTGAAGAACATCTTCTCTATTGGCGGTGCCATGGTACCAAGCCAGCTTTCGATCTGCAAGGATTTCATAGCTTGATTATATCTCTCTAAATTTACTCTGGCTCTTTAATAGGGGAACGATTGATAGAGAGTTTGAGGAGGCAGCTAGGAGTCAAGGCAGAGGTAATCAGGCTGATTTCTTGGGGTGTCCATAAAGTCCTCTTCTCGCTGCCCTTGTTTTTCCTTCTAATGGCCACTCAGGACGCTAGATGAAGGGTAGGAAATAAGTGTCCAAGCACCTCTGCTGCTGTGAATGACCTAAGAGAAAGCGCTTGGCATGCGTTGGTTTGTAAATGCTCTGCTCTGCAGAAGGTTTGTGTTCCCGAGAAATTGGGAAAGACAGAGAGGAGCCCATTGCCAGAAGGATATTTCTTCTCCAGTCAAAAGGGAAGAGGGGTTTAAGTTGGAATTTGGCTCCGTTGGCTTCTGTCCTGAGGAACGCTCAAGGGGCCGTAGCCCAGCTGGCTCCCTCCTGTGTCAGCCGCGCGAATTGGATTTACGCCGTTTTGGGTTTGATTGAGGCAAACCATTACGCGCTCCTGTTCCTGAGCAGGTTTTGCCGCTTTGTTCTCTAACATTGGTGTGGGTAATTAGGTCAGTTTTACTTCTCTCTAGCATCACTGAATTGAATCTTTTTTCAAAGCGGATGATCACTCTAATAGTTCCTAACATTCCTGTCACCTCCAAACCATGTCCTAATTAATGAGTTCTGGTAATATCATAGGAAAAAAATGTGGCTATTCAATGATCTAATGTCTGTTTCTGACCCTGGAAAACCTTATTCATTTATGTAACTATTACTCATGAGAATTATTGTGCAGGCTTCTTGGAGGCTGATTTCAGTAGGACTGTTCAGGTAGGAGCAGTCTGCTCAGAGTTAGTTCTCTATTAAATCTGTTAAATCACCGCTCCATCTCTCCACAGATTCGGTTTTAAAGCCACAGACAATAATACTCGCTTCTGTGAACCAGTGATTTTGAGAATTACCTACCAATGTGGAGCAGATCCAGAGAATCATACACCATAATTGCGTCTTTCCCATCTCCCGAAAAGGTGCTTTACGCAGACCTCTCCCGTTACAGGCGGGGAGCAGCACGGCCGCGTGCCTGTCGCCGGTAGGTATGTCAAAGCTTTTACCGTCAGGACTCAGCAATCTTTATCATTATGAATTCAGACTCCCGAGACGCACGCTAGATAATTGCTGTTACTGGCTTGGCTGAGAAGTGTCTTCTGCCACCCTTATTACAGTTCATTTGCTATAAGTGCTCCTGCATTATTACCGTAGCTACCAGAGATTCATATATGAATTTCGCACGGCGGGGGTAAATGAGGAAGCCAGCAGTTCGGATGCGTCACTTCATTGGCAGGGTTTTGCCGGAGACGCTTCAGCAGAACACAGTATTAAAATTGCCCGTGCCCAGCCTGCGGGGCCACCACTCCTGCGCTGCCCGTCCAGAAGCTCCCACCTTCACGCATGAAGACAAGTGAGGGAAGTCCTCTGGGCTCCGTGACCCAATCTCAAACTTTGTGTCCTGATCCTTTTCCTGGAAGAAAAGGTTTTCATTTATAAACATTTTCACATGGTGTTTTCAGAAGGGACAAAACGAAGGCGGAGATTTATTCCTGCTGTCTTCCCATAAAAAGCAACAGCTAAATAAGGCTCATAGCCATGTCTAAGAAATCCTAATCGCTGTGTCAAGAATTTAAAAGGCACAGAGACTGATCCCAATAAATAAATACAGGTGTGAATTATCATAAAGCAGGATTAAATTTCCTGCCCCGATACCTTTGCTGAACACCCTGTTTATGAAGAATACAGATACCCGTGCTTAGGACTGAGAGAGAAGTTCATTCTCATGAAGAAAAAATGTGATTTCATGTTTGAAAGCTTAGCTAGCTATGAAGTAATAAATCAGCATTTTTTCCCCAAAGCATTCTGCTGTCTGCAGAAGGCCTCCTCTGACAGAAGTAGCGAAGATCAACCTTCTGAGCATTGTCCAATTTTCATGGCTTCTAACAGCTTCCAGTTACCAGCCCGAAGACGTTAAAAGACTACACGCAGTTTGGAAGAAAAATCAGCATCTTAATAGCTGTTTGGGTAACGCACAGGCAACGTGGCATTAACAAGGACTCTCTGTGCACTATTAAGAGTTTTATACGTTCCGTTTGAAAAATGCAGTCGCTTCCCCATTCTGAAGGCTAATGGCACTCAGAGTGAATCAGTCAATAAACCAGCAAGAATGTTCTGCGGGTTTTAGCAGGATTAATCTAGTTATGTTAGCTGGAAAGATTTGTTAAAGAAGAAAAGCCCTAGTCTGATAGTTCATTTCATCTGAATGAAATGATGAGTGAAGCCTAAAATCCTCCACGGAAGACCAAGAGAAAAACATCTTGGCCTAAGTCTGACGGCAAGCTACGCTCCCCTAGAATACCGTGCCTTTAACTCTGAAAACCGTTGTTACGTTCACCCTGGAGCAAGCCAAGTCTGACCATGAAAATGGGAGGGTTTGGACTTAAGGACCACATCACGCTCGGCGTGGATAACAACACTTTTAGCTTTCAGACTGAGTAGCTGTCAGTTCTGAATTAAGTCAAGCGTTAGCAGAAATTAAGCTTATGACACCTCTCAGGCGTGGGATGTCAAGACTGTTACCACGTTCAGTCGCCCCACTGCTGATTTTTTTCCCATTTGCCAGACGAGACGAGAGTCAAACAGTAGTGATGGCAACTGTGCTTCTGGGAATGATACCGAGAGAATTATTAACCACGCTGGTGTTCTCCTGGGACAGTGACAGACATGGAGGTCTGCCTTCTCGTTAGCTGAAAGGTAAGAAATGATTGACTGAAGAGGTCTTTTAGTATCATGAAAGCTTAGAGTCCAACCCCTTGGTTGCTGTAAATGGCTGACACGCGGTTTGGAACGCCGGCGGGTGTAGACTCTCACCCCATTTATCTAAAGAAATAAAAGGCATTGATAAAAAAAATAAAATTACATCTTAAAACACAGAATCTGCATTTTGTATCTAACTAGGATGTACAACTTTTTACTGAAAGTATTCGTTTTACTTCATCCTGTTAAAAATAGTTATTTAATTAAAAGCTGGAGGCAATCAGAAATGCATTCTCCTAAAGTGATCTGAAGGGTGAAAAAAGCCCTTCGGCTAACAGTACGCTTGTGAACTTTATTTTTGGAAGTTCTCTTCCTGTAATTAAGTTCTATCCCGCAGTAAATTCAAAGGCAGAAGATCTTACTTTTTTCATTCTTTCCCAGGTGTTGAACAGTTTATTAGATATGATGATACATGGCGCTGCCATTTTGTTCTTTCTTTTTTGGAGAGATGGGGTTTGGGTGGGGGTCTTTGTGTTCGAAGGGGTCTGTGCATGAAGTTATGCTGCTCTTAACGTGTCAGACGATAAATAAGAGTCCTCCTCAGTTCTTTCCAAATTGCTGCTTCAGACTCAATCTTTTAATAATTAGACAGCACTTGCGTTAACGACTTCTGTCTGAAAGAGACACCATCGGGAAGAGAAAAAAGCCGCATCTCAAGATATCAGAGTGACTCAGCAAGGTGACTCAAGAAAATAATTTAACTTGCTGGAGGGATTACCAGTGCAATAAAGCGGATTGTCACGAGCTTCTACAATGCCATCTCCAGCAGTTCAGTGCTGAACACGACTCACGTTTGATCTTTGTATTCCTGAAGACAAATGTTGCGCGCTTGGTTGGGGTACCTTTGACTCAGGTGTACTGACACGCGGGCAATGAACTGCAGAGTTTCGGAACTCTTTGAGAAATATGATAAAAATACAGTTTGGTATCAAATGCTTGTAGTAAAGGCTTTATATAGATTGTCCTTGCTGCCCTGAAGAAGATTGAGGTCTCTGTTCTTCGGAATATCAACCTTCCTCCTACGCTAACTGCAAGCTGGGGAAAGTTCTTCCAGCACCTCGGGCGGGTGTTCAACCAGTCTCCTTTTTCAGGTTACTTCTCTTTTTCTCAGGGTATTAAAATTCTGCAACTTAGCCTAGTTCTATTCTGTTCAGCCTCAAAGGGAAGGCCGGAGGTTGCTTTATCCCAGAACAGCCTACAGCAGCGGGTAGGACGTACTGCAGGGAATCCGGTGGAGGGCTGGAAAATTTATAGAAATAATGCGTGGGATTTATAGCTCATTTAATTAGCTTCCTGGAATAACATCCTGCTTCCTCCGGAAAGTCATTCCCCTGGCTTCCTTTGCTGCTGGAAGAGAAGAGTCGCAACAGAAAAATCCGGTGTTACAAGTTGTCAACGTTCCCTCAGTGCATCAGAATTTTACGTTATTTGCTTGTCGAGTTTAAAATTGATTATCACTGAAAAAGTATTACAGTATCAAGAGAAGCGTGGCCAGCGGGGCGAGGGAGGGGATTGTGCCCCTCTGCTCTGCTCTGGGGAGACCTCCCCTGGAGCCCTGCGTCCAGCTCGGGAGCCCTCAGCACAAGGAGGACATGGACCTGTTGGAGCGGGGCCAGAGG
>JAKFQP010000397.1:328248-360741 GCA_023375905.1 Nycticorax nycticorax | reverse complement strand
GAAGCTCTGTTCCTCTTTCCCAGGCGAATTCCGCTAAGCTTAGCTGGGGGCCGAGGAGAGGGCCCCCATCCCCGGGGCAGAAGATGGAATTTGCGGTGTAGGGTGGCGCAGGCTGCGCACCAGGGGTACCTGATGCGCCAGACATCCAGCGCCGTGCGCGGGCCGGGACGCTGTCGGCACGGCTGACTCGCCGGCTGTCCCCCCAAATTCCCCCCCAAACAGCCGCCGGCTGAACGAACCCGCCTGTGTTGCCTGCTGCTGGAAAGAAGTCAAATTTAAAACTTTCTCCCTGTCTAAAACTAAACGGGCAGGGGCAAAAAAAGGCCTGAAAGGTTACAGAGGTGGTGGGGTGGAAATGTGCCGGCGGCGCCGGGCATCGCCGGTTGCTGTGGTGGGGCCTGACGGGAGGGCTGGAGCGGGTGACTCTGAGTCACGGCTGGCGGTGGCGGTTCGGTTTCGCTCGGGTTATGGCACGCCGAGAAAGGCACGCCGAGGGAGGAGCGGGCGCGTGCTCCTCGTGGGAGGGAGGAGCTGGTTTAATGTCACTGAGTGAGTAACCGAGGAATTTATTTCAAAATAAACTGCTCTGAAATGCTCTTTCGGTCTAATCGGTGTAGATAGGTGATGTCACGGTGTGGCTGGTTGGGCTGGTCTCTGACCTGAAGTATACTTGAATGAACAACCTAAAAGTGTTTTCCTGTTTGGCAAATTGCCTAACCCGTTGCTCAGTGCAATACACTCATTGCTGCTGAAGGGGACCTGGGGTTTAAAGCCAAGAAATAGAAATACAAGCGGCAATTTCAGCGTTACTGGTAGCTACCTTAACAGATGTGTAGGCACAACTGTTACCTTTCTGTAGCCGGCGTGTGACGTTTATAGGATAGGATAACAAATACATCAACAGGCTTCCTAATGTCTTCAGGTTGCTGTCAGGGCTCTAAGATGCGTGGGTGGACTTTAAAGGAAAAAAAAACCCAGTTCTGGAATAATTTATATAATTGAAATATTAAAGAAACCTCAAGTACCTCATAACGGTTAGCTTTATGTGCTTCCACTTAACTGTTAAGCATCTTCGTATTTGCTGCATCTTCCTCTGGGGACATCAAAAGGCGGTGTGAAAGAAGCCTACAAAGCTTTGTAGTTCTATTTTGTCTGAGAGAGACTGATATTATTTGGAAGCTGTCGTCAATGGTATTTTAAGAGTATGGTTTTTTAATTGTTATTTTTACAGCACAGACTTTATCCTCTGTCAGTAAGTGTTTAATGCCATCATTCTAAGTCCCTATGAAGGCTTGTTCTACTGTATTCTCAGAGCTTGCAGCTTAAGCAGGACTTGAACTTTTTAAAATGAAAAGTTATTCTTGCTGGCTTAAGTACTCTTTCCCCAAAAATCAGCTGGCGGAGCTGTCAGGGACCCCAGAGTGGTTGACGCGGCGCTGGCTGCTCTGTGAAGGAGCTGCGTGAGCATTTTAAACCCAACATCGTGCCGTGGCTTAAAAGGGCAGCCCTGCCTCCTGGTTTGTACCTGGGCATGGCCGGCCAAGCCAGTTTGCTACCACACTGTTAATTTGTCTGTTGATCCTCAGTGGCTTGCTCTTTTTTTCAGATGGGGAGGTTCCAGGCAGGCCAGTAAACCACACTTCCATTTCCCTGGGAGTCAAGGACTCCGGGTGTGTGAGTGAAAGTAGCTGGCAGAGTAAGACTTTCAGTTCCTCTTAGGGGAGGTTTGGTTTGTTGTGTTTACCAGTCTGAAGTAGGTTTAATGTTAAATGGCGCCAGTTTGGGATCTGAACTTATTTTTTGTGGCCTTACATTTGAGAACCCAGATGATAAGTGGCATTATAAAGGTAAAGCGGCGTGGTGGGTCTCTGTGTTGTGTGAACTTCAAGGGCTTACTTAAATAACATTTTCCAAGTTTTAATATTGCTAATGGGGAGACACGGTATACTCTGGGTATGGTAGCACTTCAAACAGGAGAGCAAAATACAGCAGTGAAAGGATTGATCCTGTTCTTGAACCCTTAACGTGCGCGGCAGAGCACCTGTTTAATTTGAAGTTTGCGGCAAAGGAACTCAACAGGAACTCAAAAAAATGCGACAAAGAAGAAAAGGCTGAGAAAGCTAAAATTAAGAAGGTAAGCGGTGGGTCTGAACCAAGCTCTTTAGATCTGTTGTTTACATATTGTAGCAGGAAAATATCTGGTGTTTTTACCGTCTTCCTGGTATGCGTGCTAATAATATTGTGATAGATGCTCGTGATTTAAAAGATACGGCTATAAATCTTCCCAAAATTATTAATAAATGTGAAGACCCATTCTTGGGCTTATGGAGAGGAGCTTAAAATGGGTTTTGAGTCCTTGAAGTAATGAAGAGAGAGACTAAATTTATTTGACTGTATTTTTGTCCATGAAATACAACCATACCAACTGTGTCTGTGTTTGGGTCTTGACACTGAAAATGTTTTTAGGAATGAGAAAATTATGTTTCTGTAGCTCTGTAAAACCTCCTGTCTAAAGTGTGTGCTGGGTACCTTCCTTGGAAAGAAGTTAGGGGTTCACATCTTGAAAAGGTTTGAGAAATATTGGGGGATAAGGGAGGGGTTTATTTTCTCTTTTAATAGAAAAGCTTTTGGGATGAATTGATGCTTATTTCAAAAATGAAACTGGCTATTCAGAATCATGTTTAAAAGAACAGAGAAGGTTAAAATACCTTTTCCTTTTTGTTTTTTTTTTTCTTTTTTCAACAGGCGATTCAGAAGGGCAACATGGAAGTCGCACGAATACACGCGGAAAATGCAATCCGCCAGAAGAATCAAGCCATCAATTTCTTGCGCATGAGTGCCAGGGTAGATGCTGTAGCAGCAAGAGTTCAGACTGCAGTGACAATGGGCAAGGTAAGTCTGTTTTCACAATTCCGTTGCAAGGATGAGACCTCTGATCTTCTTAGAGGTGACGTCATTCTATCTATAATGAGCTGAAAAGTTTTGGGTTTGGTTTGAGATGTAGCCAATAGTAAATCCAGTGCTGGAATTCCCCTGGCAGCCGCTCTTTAGAAATAGATTGCCGTCCACTGTGGTTTGTAGCTGGTGACTTTGTGAGCTGTTACTATTCATGCTCCTAAGGATGCAGTGTGTTTTGCTGGTTACACTGTTAAGATTATTTTATGAAGATACTGCTCCACTTCCAAATACATAAAATCATGATGTGGGATTCCAGAAGTCTTTTTTTAGCTCTGCTTCTACTTCTCTCCTCAGCCAGAGAGTTTATTCTGCCATGTGATCTATATACCAAATATATCCCTTAACATTTGACAGGTTTCAAGACCTACTGAAATTAATGCCATATGCACCTCAGTTTTAGTGCATTTCAGCTCAGAATGCATATGTCAAGTGTTTGAGTTAATTTATAGAATTTGAAATGGTGGGAGCTATAAAAAAAAAAACCCAGTGGTGTTCTAGATGGCAATAGCATGTGCCCTGCTATTTGTTACTGTAGAAACTTTGTGGGTAGCGATGAGAGAGCTTGGTAAGAAACTGCTTGGGTTTTTTTCTCTTTTGCAATAATTTCCATTACCTCTTTTCAGGTAACAAAGTCGATGGCCGGGGTAGTTAAGTCTATGGATGCCACGCTGAAGAGCATGAACTTGGAAAAGGTAAACAGACTTACTTTTCTTGGAGGTGCACATCAAAAGCAGAAAGGGCAACGTACACATGTTTTAAACAGGGAAATTCCAAACATGAGAGAAGGTTTTGCTGTGAGGTTGGTAGGTGCTGGAACAGGTTGCCCAATGAGGTTGTGAAGTCCTCGGAAATGGAGATGCCCAGAACTTGACTGGGCAGGGCCCTGACCAACCTGCTTGAGCTGCAGTGTGAGATCAGCTTCAGGGCTGATGCTGGGAGCAGGACAAGCTTTGGACCTCCAGAAGCTGCTTGCAGCTTTCAATGTAGTATGATTCTATTTTTGCCAGTTCAGATATATTTCTCTTCTGTTACCTGCAGCTCATTGATTTGATTCATTTTTTTTTTAATAGATATCTGCACTAATGGATAAATTCGAGCATCAGTTTGAAACACTAGATGTTCAGACACAACAGATGGAAGACACAATGAGCAACACTACTACGCTAACAACGCCACAAGTAAGAATAGTAAATTTGTTTTTTACAAAAGGTGATCTTAAATTACGTGTCTAACCTGTGTGAAAACATCTGATTCTCTTCTTTCTGCCTGCTTTGTGACACAACAGCAACTGGAGGCTTTTCACTTTTGCTTTGTGCTTCTTTGTGATGAAGAGACTGTTTCAAATTACAAGCACGAGTACAGAGGATCACCTATATGTGCATTAGTCTATATTTCACTGTTATATAGCAGGCTTTATTTCATATTATATCTTGAAAACTTTAACCCTCCCACTGAATAAGCAGCATTTTGCTGAGTTCTTGATGAACTGAACCAGAAGACACTGCAGCATTAATCAAAGCAGAATCTGATGTGAGAAAATCTATAGTTCTAACTCACCGATACTAACAAAACGACATTAGTCACCACCAGATGAGCAGTACTATGTGCAGTGGAAAGGTGGTTAATTACCTATTTTCAATTTATGGACATGTGTTTACTAAAATACATTCTTAAATAGTGCTTTACATAGTAAGAATTCCTAGCAGCTGCCCCCTTGTGCTATTCCACAAGGGGTTAAATGTGCTATTCCAACAGAAGTTTTCTCAGAAATTACTGGAGATAGTGAGTTGTAAATTAAATAAACAAACCCAAATCAATAAACCAAATCTGTTGGCGATGGGCTTTTCTCTGCGTTGCGCAAAGCAGTGTTGTAGTAGTTAATAATCAGCAGTTGATAGCATTTAAAATATTCAAGTATACATTTGGTTTTTTACAGATCTTTAGAAGCACGATTTCAGAAGCTAGAGTCCAATTAATGGGAGTTTAACAGGCTGAGCACCTCTGCTCGTGACTTTTGAGTTCATACAGGGCCCTCTGGTGGTTAAGCACAAAAAATGTTCTGTGAAAGACATGTACCTTTAAATCAGTTTTGTTAAAGTAATGCCCGTTCTCTCAAGATTTAACAGAAGAGCTTGTCATAAATTACAATATGCAGCAATCAGTTTTGTTTTCTTTACCCTAGAACCAAGTGGATATGCTTCTACAGGAAATGGCAGATGAAGCAGGGTAGGTAAAATTCTGAGTGACTATTTTGTGAATGAATCTTGGTTCCAACAACCCTTCCTGGTTAACTCAAAGATCCGATACCCACGTTTTATATGTGTCTGCCTCTTGGAAACAGAGAAGAATCACTATTTTCCTTTCACCTCTGGGCGTTATTCCTGTAATAGTTTAGTTGCCAGGATTTCATTCTGTTTTCACTCAAAGCTACTGTGAGTGTCAAGATGCAGGGGTGGTTGTGCAAAAGCCTAAAATCATATGTCACATGTCAGGATAGCGCATCGTTATTTACTTGGATGGGCTTTAGCATGAGCAATCCTTGCCATGTTTCTCCACACTTCTCTATTTTTTTTTCCCCTCTTGCCACATTAAAACTTCCTGTAGTTCTGCTCTCACAAGCCAGACAGTGCAAAACAGGTCGTCATGACATACTTAAGCCTCTGGGCTATACTGAAATATTTCAGAGAATTTTACTTGTCTTGGTGATGCATAGGTTGGAAGTGTCACTCTGTTGGCTTGAGGATAAATACTTTTGACAAATTTTTTTAGTAAAACTTTTTTTATGAGTGAAGTTTTTGTCATTCATACATATGCCATGTGTGATATCCCTCTGATAAACAGAAATCTTGCTCAATCCTGATTAAGCAGAATTTATTTGGCTATTGCTAGTTACAAGATATGACTTGTTTTCTTGGTAGTGAGTCAGATTCGCTGATCAAGTTGTCCAGTTAGCTGGAATACAGCGTTTGTGGGATGCTGGTGGCCTCATGCTATCTCAGTATTGCTCTGCTTGTCAGTTACTGTGCTGCTGCCTTCAGCCACGTATGCCTGACTTGTTTTGTTTTGTTTTTTCTCCTATTAGTCTTGATCTAAACATGGAACTACCTCAAGGACAGACAGGTTCTGTTGGTACAAGCGTTGCCTCAGCAGAACAGGTAAGCGTTGGATTCAATTGAAATCAATGTTTTCTAGAGAAATGTGGTATGAGAATTAATGCTTCACTCACTCAAAACGGGCTTCCTAAATTGTAATTAGATTTTAGCTGCCCAAAAGAAATAGTGTGTACTTAAAACAGTCTTGCAATCAGAATAATTTTAACAGTACATTTGTGTGCTTAGTAAATCCAGAAAGTTTCGGCGTTTCAGATGTATTTTTACGTAGTTATTTCATGGAGTTCCAAGCAGTTGACTCTCCTACCTACTCCAAATGTAATGAATCCAGCTATCTCCCATAGCATACATGAGGCCTTTGGGTTTTTTCCCTTTAATGGGTGAAAGGTCTTACAGGGCTAGTGCAAAGGATCCCGCGTTTGCTCTAGGCTGATAGCTTAGAATTTCATGTGCATGGGCAGATCCTGATGTCAAGGTTGCGCAGATCTTTTGGTGAGTTGCTTTTCTCATTCTAGGGGAAGATATTTGAGGGAATGGAAGGAGAGCAGTTTATTGCTGTTGTCCTGTCTTTGTGGAGAAGGCTTTAGGGAACCTCATCTTAACTGAACAATGTTTGGGAAGCCCCCAAGTATTCCACATTCTTTGAAAAGTTCAGTTTCACCTTGCAGCAGGCCCTCTGAAACAACTGGACCTACTGCTCTTTCGCTGTAGCAGTTCAGTTGGATACCAGCCTTGGTCAGCCAGGGCTGTGTCCAGATAAGGGTGCAGTTCTGTAAGAGCTGATTTGCACTTGCAAAGATGATACATTAAAAAAAAAAATAAATCCCCAAACCCAACCCTATCTCTCCTTGCTGTGTTCTGAAACTCCTTCCTAGGTACCCCCTGTTGGAGAGAAGATGGCTGTAGGGACCTCTGGTCTCACCTGGTACAGCCATTCCTGAGGTCTCAAGCAAATTGTTAAGGCTTGTACATGAGATAATTTCATATCATCCAGACATGAGATTGCTTGACCGTTGCAGAACTTTTCAAAAATTAGATTTTCATATTCCTGACAACTGGTTTCTTTGTGTTTTACAATTCTGCAGGATGAGCTGTCACAGAGACTGGCCCGCCTACGTGATCAAGTTTAAGTTAAACAAAGCTGCAGTTCTTTGTACGTGCTTTCAAAATACCCTTTCTGTAACTAACCCTTCACTACACTAGAAAGGTGTATACAGTATGGCTTAGGTGTTTGAATATTTGTAATATAGGGTACTTCACTCCTAGCTTGCTGCTCTTTCTAAATACATTAAGTGACCCAAAAGTATCAGCTCTCTAATGTCCTTTTCTGTACATTTTGAAGTTGATATATTTTTCGCAAGCTTTTTTCACGGAATCAAGTTGATATTTGAAGTCAGCTAGTAATGTCGGTACATTCTAGCTACAAGAGAAGCAGAGTGTCGTTGATATATATTTTAAATTATGAAGTGATTTTTTTAAATTATGAGAACTGTTTATGGTTGGAGAACTGATGTGTTCAGTTCAGGTGACTGTTGCAGACAACTTTCTTAAACAGCCAAACTCCGGGAGCACGCAAAGGCGAACAGTGTGGACTTCATGGAAAATACGCTTGTTAAATAAGTGGACTTCAGTCGGGGTTTTTTAGCCTTTTAAAGGTAGGGTAATTGTGCTGAAATGAGTTGTTTCAGTTAAGAAATGAGTTACCAAAAGCTGTTTTCATATAATTGGGAACTTGTGTGTCGTCACTTTAGTACAGGAGGAATAAAATACATTTTTCAACTCTCTGTTAGTTCTGTTGAATGTTGCAGCTTGCTTGTTTAATGTCAAGTGCTGTAGCTTCTCTCTTTTGCTTTCTTCTCGGTATCCTGGGCTGCAGCCAGTTATGCCGCTCGCCTCGATTTCTACCAACGTAACATCCAGTTCCTGTTAATAGGGAAGTCGTGCTATCTGTTTATTTTTATTTTTTTTTTAGGCTCAGGCTGAGAAGCCTTACATGAAGTAACTGAAGCCTGGTTTTCTCCATCCCTTCTCACCCTATCTTTGCTTTTTCTCTAGTCACTTTTTTATACGTAAGGGCAAGTCTCCTGCTCGTATTCCACGCTTCGGTGTTCTTCCATGTATGAGAAATACGGAAGTGCTCTTCCTCAGGTTCAGATCTTCGCAGTCCTCCTTTGCAAGTCAGGGTCCCAACCCTTAGGGCTTCTTCCAACACCCTTAGATCAGCTTTTCCTCCTCCACCCCACGCGACAGGCGAGTAGTGGATGAGTCGAGCTGGCCAGCTCAGTCGAAGGGGCAGGCTGCTAGGTCTGGCATCGGCTGTGTTGGACTGAGAATGGCTACTTCACTTTGTAGGGGGTAATATTGCTTCTTTTGCAAGGTATATTGCTCTCTGCAGATAAAGTAGCATGATTTGCAATATTGCAGCTGCGTGGAGAAGCTAGTTTGTCTTAGTGATCCCTTTAACCTGTTAACATTTCTGCACAGCGAGAGGGGAATCTACCGGCTGCTTTCGGTAGCTTCAAACTCTGGCTGCAGTCGTGAAGTAAAGAAATGGTTGTAGAAATTTGTAGCTGAGGCTACTTGTGAGGTGGTGTGATAAACAGTGGTGTTAAAATTCCCTTTCTGACTTTTTGGGCTTGTGTTTTTGTCTTAACCTTTGCAGGGGTGAGGGAAGGCATGAAGCACTAGGCTTAGAATTAGTTCTTAATTCACTGGTGTTCAGGGTCATGTGGGTTTTCTGGTGTTGGGGAAATATTTGAGGAAAAAATTACTTCGTTTTTTTAGTCAGGCAGGATTTTTTCAGTGAAAACATGCAAAAATGATGAAACATTTCAGAGTGGTTTCAAACGAGTTTTGGAATTTGTTATTCAAATCGCTTTGAAGGTTTAGCAGGATGTTACATAGTGAAGTGTTCAAGGCTACTGTTAAGATATGGAAAATGAGATAGACAAAACAACCTCAAATGTTGTGGAATCGTGTATCTCTCACTGGCAGCCTAAACAAAAACAATTGGTTTAAAATGGGGTCTTTTCACTTGTTTACGTTTATTTTTGATGCAGCTTGCTTTTAAACATCTTGAATGTTCCTCCTGTAAGGAGGAGAAATTGGAAGATGTTTCAAAACCATGTACTCGCATCGGTAGTCTTGGTACAATCCTTTCAAACTTAATAAAACATCTTAGGAAAAGGACTAAATACTCCATTTTCTTTTTTCTCCCTAGCTCCTGAACAATACAACAAAACCAAAATGCTAAATCTATGCAACCAGGTTACCCACAGCCGTGGTAACTGCGTGTGTGCGTGCCTTTGCCTTGCTGAACTTACTTCATTTTTTTTGATATTCAGTTACTTCGTGTCGTGATAGGATTGGAAACTTACTGTTGAGTAATAAATCCACATCTTGAGTTTACGTTGTGGTTGCTTGTTGGTGGAGCTGTGCCATAAAGAACTGAGGTTTTCAGTGTTTGATACCGGACAACTTCAGCTGGCTTGTCTGGCTTCTTTTAATGTTGAAGATTATGCCACTTTTAGACTGTTCCTGGCCATTCTTAAACGTTTCGAGGGGATAGACGGCAATTCTGAGCCCCCGTGGGTTTGATTTGCTGAGTGTGTTGCCTTGCCGTGAGCCTTGGGGCTTTGGAGGAATTTAAAAACAAAGGGAGATGAGATTGGTTGGGTTGCTGCAAAGTAAAGGTTAAATAAGTTTCTCTTACTGGCTGTACACAGCCTGTTTTGTAGTTCTGGTTTTATCCCAGGCTTGGTAACTCCAGTACCGGAATAGATTTCCAGTATCATTTTTTAAAGGGATTACCAAGTAAATGTAAAGGCTTGATTGACATAATTAATGTTACCCCTGCGGGACCATGATGCAGAGAGACAGGCAGGCTTCGCTGACTTGGGGAAGAAATCGCGTGTTCGAAAGGATGCGTTCTTGCCCTGCTGACTTCCCTCTTGAGAATTGCTGCGTAGTTCAGCGGGGCCGGGATTTTGTGTTGGTTACTTCTGTGTACAAATCTCCCGCCCTCTCCTGGGGAAGGGGATTCCTTTTCTCTTTAGAAGCACTTGTGTATGAGAGCTGGCGTTCAGAAATGTTAACAGTTGCATTTCAAGTGTTTATATTTTTCTCAAGTCTGTTGGAAATGCCTAAAACTGAAAGTTACTCTTTCAGCAATATTTGAGTTTCATACCCTCCCTCCCTTCCCGCTCTCCTCAAAACGTTTGCGTTCCCGAAGACTCTGGCTCTCACCCCTACCTTGGTAGTGTTTCTTGTAAGTTGACTTGTTGGTGTCTGTAGAAGCTCATTTCATGTTAAATAAATTATATACACTTCTTACCAGACAATAAATCAATATTTATGCTTACGGACACATCTAAAGGGAAACATTGTTTGAAATGTTGCCAGATGGGTTTGCTCGATGTTTGTTTTATTTTTTGCCTTGGTTACTAAAGCTGCTGGTAGCGTTAATCTTTGTCCATTTGAATTCCAAACCTGGAAGCCATGAAGAGCCTTGGATGAAAGGAGAGGGAAGGAAAGGAAGAACAAGAACTTTTTAACTTTCTCAATTGCAGTGAGATAAATGATGAAGTTGCCTTTGTGGAGGCCCTCAGAGCCAAAAAAGTAGTGAAATTTTGTTAAATCTAATCAGCAACTGTGCACAAAATAAATTCTGAAGCTGGTGACATGTATAGAGAAGAGAATAATTTTTGTAGCTCTGGTAGAGTTCATTTTGAAAACTGCTTTACTCGTATGGGACAATTTGTAAATGTAACTGCAAGTGGTAAATAAAATTGTACAGACAAATTATTTCCGATGTGTTCCGAGGTCGTGTGGCTGCTTGCTGGCGGGGCCCAGTACACGGATAAACAAGCAGATGTCAGAATGGCATCAATATTTTCCCGTGAGAAGGTAATCAGAAAATTAAATCTCTATGCAGACAACATAAGAAGAAAGTAAAGTGGGTACTATTGAGGAGGATTTGGGACAACAATTCAGGGAGTAATTAAGATTAAATATAACAACATAAGATATGACCTATTTAAAATGTTACAGGGTTTTTTTCAATGTTTAGTCTGGCATGGAGCGTATCCCTCATGCTTAAACACCGAAGAGGCTTTTCTGTCCTTACCAGATACAATGAGAGGTCCTGTGGAAAACTGATGGGAGATGGTGCGGTTTTGAGTTTGTCTTCCCCAGAGCTAAACCCCTTCCTTTTCTTTATTTCCCCTTTCCATTGTTTGGGAACCAGCAGAGGGAGCCTCAAGCTTTGTTTTTGTGTAGGTCCTACATATTTTTTTTCATTTTTGTTACTATTAGTTCTTAGAGGACTTTCAGAGTCCTCACTAGCTGCTTTAAGGAACTGTCTCCCCTCTGGAACCTCTGTTTCTGGACAGTATCAAAGCTCGGTGGGACGTGCCTGTGTCGGGGCTTTGATCCTTGACTAAAAGCTGCTCCGTTGCACAAAATGCAACCTGGAAACACGACACAGAGGGCCAGCAGCTGATTTGTGTCAGCATCCAACCATCTTCGCTAAATGCACTTCAAAATGCTTCTTTGCTGTCTTTGGGAATTAATTTGGGACTTGGAGATCTACTCTTGGGAGCACGATAGTGAATAACACTGTGCTTAAAACTGGTTGTAAATTGTTTCGGTTTTAGTTAAGTCCTCTTGGGTTTCTTTAGCTGTTGTGGTGGTTGGGGGTTTTTTTTGTCCTGTAACAATAATTCTTTTTTATACAGAAGGAAACACGCACTGCCTGCCGATGGAAAATGTCTTTTAAGAGAAAATTCCATTCATGTTGAGGTTCGATTTGATGAAGTCTTCACTTTGGTTTCAGGATCCTCTCTGTCCGTATAGTGCGTTGCGTTTTTTGGCTTTAGCATCCATCTATTGCAAAGGCCTGGTCTGACCCAACGGCAGCGCGCTGCTCAGTCTGCTCAGTGCTCTCTTCTTATTTTTTTGGTCAAACAATATTTTTTCAATGAAATCCCCAAGACGGGTCAGTGGCCTCGCTTGTATCGGAAGCCGCTCTCTTCATTACCATTGAAATAAAGGGAAAAAACCCGATGTGAGCAATCTGTAACTAATTTCAAGTGCCAATTGAGCCTTTTTAACTTGGAAGAAGATGCGGTAAGTGAGTCTTACAGGCTCTCGCTTGACCTTTGCTACTCTTTATTAAGCAAGTCATGCTGAATCAGCTGTGGTACACAGTTCAAGATAGGAAATCAATGGGCCGTAGGATCCCGGCTCTTCCCAGTTCTTTGGAAAGCTTTTTCCAACAGTGCCGGTTGGCAGGAGAAGCAGGGAGATCCAGACCATCCCGCGGCAGCCGGGCTGCTTACGAGCTGTTACCTGGACAAGGGTGATGGCAGAGGATGGAAGTACCAAAGTAGCCCACCTTCCTAATCCGCAAGGCGTTTGCTGTTGCGACGACCTGTGCGCGTTGCTTAGGAATAGTCTAAACTCGTGACCTCTGGAGTGAAACAGCCTTTTTGCAAAAGCGTAAAGCAAGACACGTTACGTGCCAACGCACGTCTGTATCTCAGAAGATAATCATCAGTTTAATATAATTTCCCTACTATCTGATTCATAATTCTTTATTACAATCAATTTCTGTCAAAATGAGCTGTTGGGGATAGTAAAACATTTGAGGACTTCATTTACAGACTCTCTTTTTTTAACTCTTTTCTTTATTCAGAGATTAATTTCACATAATCCTGGAGTTTCTGTACAAGATATTTCAGTCAGGACTTTGTTTCTCTTTCTGGAAAATAGAGCTTAATGGTTCCAGTATTGACCCATCTCTGTTGCTGGGGATTTTTCAGTTCCAGGTACCAGCTTGAAGCCCCAGCATCTGACTTGAAATGCGTAGGAGAAGCAGCCCCTCCTGTTCAGAGTGTTGTAAATTAGTTCCAGTCTCCAAGAGACTGCTGTAACTAATTGACATGACCTGGAAGTGGATAAAGTCCATAACAGATCAACTTTTCCTCTGGTAATTTGACAAATAGAACTTTCCCCCCGCCCCAAGTCCTGCCCAGGCTGCATACCCCATTTGTTCTTTTCTGATGGACGTAGTTTCCACATTGAAGTGATAATGATTTTCCAGATTTCTGCTGATTTGTATAGCAGGTGCCGTAAGTTATTAATGCCAGAAGAAGGGAGAGGTCCAACGGCAACAACAACAACAAGAAAAAAAAGATTCCTGGCAGCACCCGTCTATCAAAGTCGTTGCTTATCCGGTTACGTTGCTGTAAGCATTTGCCCATCGCTTAAAAACTTGGTGCCTCTGTGCAAAACGTGTGCTTCTATCGGCTCTTCCACGGAGATAACTCTATTTGTAAGGATAGCGGATGTATTAATTAAATGTATATTAGTGGTAATGACTATGCTTAACGATGGCACTTAAAAAATCCCCTGATGGTAAAGATTAATGCTGGCCAAACCCCAGGTTGTCTCCTGTGTAGCGCGTTTAAAGCGGCCAATACAGAATATCCCGGGTTCCCTTTCCAATGGAATACTTCTGTTGAAGTTCTACAACGTCAGCGAGCCTGTGGTTAGAGCATTAAATAGCCCAGGTATTCCCAAGCTCTTCGTAAAGGCTTACGGTGATGTTTGGGAAATCTGGATGTTTTCCCAGGGTGCTATTTACCAAACCGCGCACGTATTCCTCCTCCTGCGTATGAAAGACGTGCGGGAAGCTGGGTGGTTTGCCGAGTCGCTGGATCTCATTTATTTTCTACAACCACACGGAAATTGGGAAACCTCTGTGTTGTGTGGGGTTCGACTCGTGCAGAGTAAGTTGATGAAAAGGGACCTGTGCAACAGTAGCTCTCAGGAGCAGGCATTTCAGTGCCTGCTTCATTTTATAAGAATCATTTTAGGCGGTCCCTGGAGGGAGATGCACGCTGCCTTCTGTACAGGCGGTGATTTGGGGAGTTTCTTTGCTCCCAGCCCCTTCCAAGCCTGCATCCCACCCATCCTCTCCCATCCCCGCAACCACCGAGTCCGTCGGGCTCCGCAGTGTTCTCGCCGTGAATATAAACTCGCCAGCGGTGACTGGAGGGAGCCCGGCGTCCTATTTATTTGTGCTCCGGTGGGATCTGAACCTTGGTCTTCGAGGGTGAAAGGTTGAGGGATGCGTGCCTTGTTTACCTGTGCTTTTCAGATAACGTTTTCCTTTAATCTATTAAGCAGACGCACCATTTTGCCCCATGGCGTACAACGGGATCACTTAACGATGCGCTTAATTACTACCAAACCGTGTATGAGTGACCGATGCCAGCGGCCAAGAAGAGTCGGAGCCCGGCTGTCAGCCCGGAGGAATTCAGGCAGGCTTCCCCCACCTCCCACGTTTAACAGAAACCTCTTTCCGCGAGAGCCCGCCGCGCCGTCTGCCTGATTTATGCGCAGCTTCGGTGATGGGGTAAAGTCACGTTGGATGGCTTTCGTATGAACTTTGGCTAAAGGGAAACCGGCTATTTACAAGTGGGAATGAGGAGATCCCAAACTATCCGTGGATTTGAAAATCCAAAGACGATTCTTTTGAAAGTTATTAAATAAAAAGCCGTACAGATGCACAAAGTTAATTCAACCATTGCGGCCACTGCTGCCTTTCAACAATGTTGAGGCTTTTGTCTTACCGAAGCTGTTCCTTCTGGATGTTTGCATGGCATTGCATACCAAGGACGGCGTTTGGACTTAATGTTTGGCACTGCTGCAAAACTGTTGTATACATTAATCAGCCAAGGTATCCGGCTCGGTCGCATGCTGCACCGGGGCTGGTTCGCAGACACAATAGGACGGGGGAGATACAGCACCACAGCTGCTAAACATATTTACCGTCAAATAGTTAGTCACACTGCTGGAGTTTTAATTGAATTACCTTTGACAGTGAACAGCAAACCTGGTGGGTGATCTACTAAATTTAACTGATGAATGGGCTCCCTAAAATCAATTAGCATCTAGGGCTGTGAGCATGAACACATCCCGTCGCTCTGCGGGGACCGGGGCGGGAGCAGAATGACAGCAGCAAATGTGAGACGAAGCGAAAGCATGCATCTCCTGCCGCTGCTGACCTCTGCTACCCACATGAAAGAAAAACAGGAGCCTAACAGGAGCTGAAAGAATCTGCCAGTAAATCATTTAAGCTCTGTTTTGCAGGGCTGATAGAGGATGCTTCTAAACTGCTTGATTAATGCTGGGCAGTATATTAAAAGCAAGGCGCAGCGGAGCAAGAAGCTACCGCCGAGCACCAGCTCTGCATCGCTGCACCGAGCTGTAAGAAATACCATCTGGTTCCTGGATTATTTTTCAGATGTTCAAGGTAGCGGGTAGCCAGGAGGCATCAACTATCTTCTGCTCTTTTGCTACAGTGGTAGGGCCCCGCCTGTAGCCGCAGGGAAGCCCTCCGTCTTTTGGATGGCCGTTTGTTATCCGAATAATCAACCGATGGCAAACTGCAGGCTGGAGGTTCCTCTGACCTTTGCCTCGTCGCAACCCGACTCCGTGCACCCTTCAGCTAGAGCATGTAATGAGGTACAGATGCGACAGATAGGATAATTAAATACACACAAATATTCCAGGGACTTTCGGGTTGTGACAAACTGGCGAAGGCAGCAAACTCTCGACGGGCCGGGGCTGCTAGCTTTGGGTTTGGGGGTGGGTGGCAAGAGGGGAGGAAGAGGAGCAAACAGCGCAGAAGCCTGTCACCCTCTTTTGCCAGATGACCGGATAGGCACTTCCTCGGGAGTAAATCCTTGCAAAGGCTGGATTTATTTGGTTCAAATATTGACTTAAGTGAAGACTCAGTTTGGACTAAGCCACATGCGAATTTATTTTTTTTTTTAATTGATGAAATGAAAAGAAAATGTGTTGAGTTCAACGACGCCCGTAATGAAACCTGTCCAACAGCCCTCGCAGGCACTGGCGCGGGGGACTGGGATTCCAAACCCCGCTTTCCCCAGGGGTTCCTCCCTGTACCCACCCTCCCAGGCCAGTGCCCTGGGTACCACCTTGCGGGATGTTCTGAAGTCGGGGCACAGCGGGGCTTTGCTTTCCATGCCTCCATAAGTAGATTGCATGGAGACCATTTTTTTATTTTTAAGAAAAATGGTATTAAAATGTACTTTTAAGGAAAAGTGCTATTAAATAGTACTTTTTAAGGAAAAATTCTCAAGGGAGCTCTGCTCAAGGGCTCCGCCGTGAGCGTGGCTCTCAGGCCCACCAGGCAGCGCTGGCGGAGGTGACTCCGTGAAGTTCTTGCAGGTGAAGAGGAGCGCTCGGCTGGTGCTGCGTCCTCAGCCAAATCCTCATCTACGCACCTCACGTTTCCCACGGGATCTGGGGGCCTGGCTGGCGTTGTTAGCTTTTTGCAGAGTTAAAGTTAGCCCTTCCCTCAGGGTAGGCGTCACCTTGCAGCACCAACTCGTTGCTTGGGAAAAGACGAAGCCAACCGATCTCACTTGATGCTTACCAAGAGCGGCCACGCCATCAGGAGGACGCAGTTCTGGCTGAAGGTCGTCTTGGGCAGCCTCGGGTCTGCCTGTCAGGGATACGTCTCCCCCTGGACTGCAATTCCCAGCAGCCTCAGCCTGGTCTGGTCTTGATGCAGGTTGGATTGAAGCCACCTGGAGGGCTCCCATCAGCTCCAGCAAACACTCATCCAAACCCCCCGGAGCTGTGCAGCAGGAAGGTGCGGTGCCATTGCCGCTGTGAGTGAAGGTGGCCGTGGCCACCTCGTACAGAAAAATAATTCCTAGCAGAGGATGGGAAGCCATCGATCCTCACCTTGCATGGAGGCTCCTAATCTCACGGGAGACCATTCGCCTGCAGTATCCCCCAGCGACGGGGACCTTCAGAGTCCCCACAGCTGAGCTGAAGCTCTCTTGTGAAATTTGGTAGGTCTTACACCCGGCTGCGGTGCTGCGAGAAGAGCGAGGTGTTTGGCCCAGAGCTGGAAGATCCAGGAGGAGATGGGATGAGCACCATCGCACCGCTCATGCGCAAGGCCTGGAGAAAGGCCAGGCTGACCCCGAGCGTTTCATGCCTGCTTTGCAAATGCGACGTTTCTTTCCTGTAAAGCGCCGAGAAGAAGAGGGCGAGATCCGACGCGCGCTGACGCTCGGGTGTGCAGCTCTACGTAAGTTACGTTGTGCATAATGCAAATGTATTAATTTAATTAATGTATAAGCAAGTGGCTCCCGCCCATGCAGAACTGCCCAGAGACTCTTGCCCCGTGCCTGCAGCGCTTTCTCTTCCCCTCGCTTTCCTCCTTTCGGAGCCGCCCCGAGGTTTCCCTCCGAAGCCGGGCCGCTGGGTCGCCTCCTGCGCAGCCCCAGCCCGCGCCCCGCTGCGGAGTTCAGCTTCGAATGCACCATTTTGTGGCCCATCCGAGTATTTGGCTTCAAGACCGAGAGATGGGAAGGTGCCTCCAAACACCCGGATCAGTCCCCTCCGTAAGATTTCATGCATTTTCAAATGATACCCGTCTCAGTTTGGAAAACAAAAAGCAAGGAAAAGACAACAGCTAAAAACCTTCCCAGTGCACAAAGTGAGAAATGTGGCTTTAATTTAGACAGCTAATCGCTTCCAGCTGAACCAGCCATTAAAAACAGTTGAAGAATTACAATGTAAATAGATTAATGCAGACAAAGCAACATGTGCGCTATTCCATGTCTTCTCGTTACCTACAAAATACTTGGGCAGTGACACACTGTTAGTCTAAGCCACTTGTTAGGTTCTGTGCTAATCAGCTAAAATTAAATAAACATGACTGATAAAAATGACTGTTGTGTTTGAAAACTGATGCACCAACAGAATTTACTCCAGGAGATAATTACAGATGATTCAGGAACAAAGAAATCATTCCTACGGCAAAGGGGAACAGCCCGCGGCGCGGGGAAGGGGCACTTCTTCGTGTGCCGTCCCTTTCTCTCGGAGGGATGAGCCGAGGCTGCAGGAAGGTCTCTGGGTGGGCAGAAGCCCCCAAGGGGCCTTTCTACCCCAGGGGGCTCCGGTGACAGACTAAAAAGGGCTGGAAAATCAGTATTTTGCTATTGGAAGGGCACATACCTAGAGTTCACCTCCAGCATCCCGCTCTCCCCGCCCAAGGGATCAATCTCTGTACAAATTCGTCCTTTTAAACGCAAAGTGCTCACAGGCGAACCACCTAAGAGATAAATAAGGTATGTTTTTACATAATGATGTTAATGTAAATAATAAAGCCGATTTCCTTTGTCATCAGAATGAGAGCAGATTAAGACTCGCCTTCTAAAATGGAAAATATTCTTCAGGCAGTCTTTTTTAAATATTCATTCTTAAAGCAATTTATTGGGAGAATAATGGTATTGACTGGCAGCCTAAGAAAGGGAGCGTTTTCCAAAATGAAGAATAAACATGGGGGTTTTTTGCATTTTTTTTCTCCTCCACGAGGCCCGGTGGTAGGAGCTTCATGGTGACAGAGGCATCCAAAGGGCTGTTGGGCTGACAGGCCTCAATAAATGAAAGGTGCCATTTGCAAGGCACGGGGTGGTAATGAGGAGAAGAAAAAGGCCCTCGTTAGTCACAAGCAACCTTCATCATCACCCAAGAGATGGCCTGCCCATGGCGGGGGGGGCGCGAGGGGCACGGTGCGGTGGAGGGGCCGTGTTTTGGTGGGTATTTGCAGAAGAGCGCTGTGCAAAATAGACCTTTAACCAAGATGCCATCTCCCTTCGCGTCTCTCCCTAATGCCTTCCCGTGGTTTCCACGGGTCAGCTCACATCTCAGCCGTGAGGCTACGATGCTTACGTCTATCTTCTTCCAAACCCCGGCGGCACCGTTGATGTAGGTACCTCCGCGCAGGTTAGACGGGCGCGTTCAGCACAGCTCAGCGCTCCGCTCAAAGAGCTCTGGCCATGGGCAACAGCCTGGGCGCCTTCCCAAAAGCCTGGCTCCCGCAAAGCACTTGCAACCCCGCTCACGTACAAAAATACCAATTATTTGCTCCCCTAGGACCCTACTGGGTGTGCGGGGCAGATAAAGCCGTTGTCTGCTCGTCGTTTTGCTGGCACGGCCCGCGGGGAGGACCGAGCCCCTAATAGGTGATGGGAGACTTCAACGCGTGGAGGTGCTTGCAGCCCTGAAAACACGTTTGCTCCAGTGGGAGAAAGCGGCTCCCGCTCTCCTGAGCGCAGCAGCCATGAAAGCAGTTGTTTACCCCATTTTACCGTGATAAAGGGAATATTTAGTCGCAAGGGGCCGTATTATTAAGCTGCCTCCTCTGCAGATCTTAACACAGGCCTTCCTACAGAACTTTTTCGAGTGTTTTCTTTAGCACACTCCATACCCTTTAGCATCGTAGCGAGACACATGTTCAAGTCGAGATTAGCCCCTATGAAATGAAAATCGCTCGGGGTGCGGAGGGGGAAGTGGAATATTATTCTTTATCCTGAATTGAAATATTAGAAGCTGACTTCTGAATTATACTCCAGGTTAACCCAGCTATAATTGAGATTGAAATTGGTCCGCTATTTTTGGTACAGCCTGGAAAGCTCCGAGTCTTATTCCCATTTGTGCCGGTGGAAATCCCCACCCATCATCTCAAATTCTGCTCTGCCCGCACCTTCGGGGTGAGGAGTGCCTCCCTGGCCCCTTCCTCCCCGAAATAACGATAAATGACAGCTAGTCAAAATTGGAGCTGGCTGTTGCTCCTCGCCAAAGAGCCAAGGAGCAGGAGGGAAGGGTCTTCTCCCCCAAAAGCTGATTGACAGGTGGGGTCAGGGTGGGGGAAGCGTTTGCCGGACCCTGTCAGATCATAGGGAGCTGCTGACAGCTCCCGCCGCAGCGCACGTCCCTCGCCGGCGAGATTTATGCTGCGATTTGGAGAGCGCTAATTAACATCTGCTTTGCTTAGAGCAGCCTGGGGAAAAAACAACCAGAAAACCCACCCCAAGATTACAATGGGCTCCTTTACATCTAAGCTTTTGTTCTGCCCGTGCTATGTCGAAATGGTTGGGTTTCCATGGAGGAACAAGTGGCGATGCTTCCTAAGGCTTTAAAATATTAAATCAAAGCTGGTGTGGGTTTGCGTTCCACAAGCCAGCGCCGTACAGCAGCAAACGGATTAGGGATCAGCGCGGAAAGCTGCTCATTGCCTGGGACAGGCGGCATCGGGGGGTGGCCGGGGTGGGATGGAGCTCTGGCAGCTCCTGGGCCGGTCGAGGCAGAGCCGTGCTGTGAGGAGCTCTTGGTTTCTCGTCCAAGTCCCATTTAGAGAGTGCCCAAAGGACACGGACACCGCTTCCAGAGCAGCAGAAATCCCCCGGGAACGCGCTCCACGGGGGTCTTACAGACAGCGGTGCCTATGTGCTACAGCGGAGAGGACAGAAGAGCTGCCCAAACCAGATGAACCAGTGGATGAACGGTTAATGGGAGCTGCTGTCTTTGGGACTGTCCTGCCGTTAGCAGCAAGAATCAAAGGAGAAGTTAATAATAAATTAGTAACCTGCAGCAGTCAACCTTCTTAATCTTCTACTAATTGGGTGCCTTAAAGGCTGAACCAGTACGACACGCTGTGAAACGGCAACCTGGCATGGGATAACGGCAACCTGGCATGGGATAACGGCAACCTGGCATGGGATAATGGCAACCTGGCATGGGATAACGGCAACCTGGCATGGGATAACGGCTCCTGCTGTACGTGGAACATCGTTTGGGCAGAGCAGATGAGGTGGGCTAGGTCACAGCTGAGCTTACAAATCATTTGGGAAGGAAACGGTGGAGGAGTTGGTGGTTGTCAGGATGCGAATATTTCGTGCTTTAGGATCTTTGCTTTCAACCTCGAACTGTTACCAGCACCAAAATAAGGCTCAGCGCACCAACGGGACTGATCCATCCCCCCCGCCCATGACCGGCCACCTCTGAACGCCGAGTGCTGAGCTCCCACCGTCACCTCTGACTCCAGGAGGAAAGGAAGATCTGAGATCACCGAAAAAGCCCTTTACTGCCTCAATCCTGTACGCTTCTGTTGAAGTTATTGGGGTTTCGGCCGTACCCCGGGCCAGGCAGCAACTGCAAGGCATCAGCATCTGCCTTCACCCTGCCCTTGCAGAAACCAGGGGGTTCTTCCAACCCCCCCTCTGGGTGATTTATACCTCCACACCGAAGGCAATGCCAAGATCACTGTGTTTTAGCTCAGTTCTGCTTGCACTCCTCTTAATTTTGGGTGGGGTGACACTACGAGGTGGGGTGTCACCTCGGCCCATGGTAGCTGTCACCCAAAAAAAATCAGGGAAAGATGGGGAGGAAGCTGGTCCTGCTTCTGCCTTTTGCTACGAACCTTCAGCATCAGAAGGGTTGAAAGGCAAACCAAAAGGAGACAGAAAGGAAACGAGGTGGTGCGGGATTTCCCGGAGGAGCCCGGCGCCACTCCCCGCTCCCCCGCGAGCTCCACAGTTTGCACCGGGAGCAAAGCAAGATACAAAGTGAGATTTAAAAAAACCAAAATGAATGTGGGGTGGGGGGAGAAAAAAGAAAAAAAGGCAAATGGTCTGCGATAACCCGGGCCTCGTTGTTAAATGTTATCGGTGTCTACAGGTTACTGGAAAAACAATGGGGCCAGATGGCAGCTCCTCGCCGGAGCGGGGCTGTTTGCTAAGGGCTGTGAGCAGCGCCGGGAGGGAGCAAAATTCCTCCTTAAATCTCAATTCCAGACTTGGGAGCTCCCCAAAGGTGCCCCAGTAGCACGATGGACGCTCCCAGCCTCCATGAGGAGTGGCCGGGCAAGGAGGCCGCTCCGCTCCCCACCCCAGGCTTTCTCTTTTCTGGGGATTTGAGGCTATTTTTCTGATTATTTTTTTTTTTAAACTGAAATTGCTCTTGCGAGGGCTGGAAGCCAAAGGGAGGTGAGGTGCGAGCTGGCCCCGGCTGCGTTCAGCAGTCCTTGCTCTCGCCTTGATGGTCACTCAAGACTATTATTTTTCTTGCAAAATCCCTCAAAATCTGCAGTGGTAAAGCAGGTAAATCAGAGAAATTCTCACCTCTGGCTTCCTGCGTCACAAGGTAAAAATCCTCTATGAAAAAGCGATGCTGTAAGCTAAAATCGATCAAGTTTAACTCCAAGGCTGTATTTCAAAACCAAAGAGAAACTTTCTCTTGCTTTAACCCTCTGAATGAACGAATCGATTTTATCTTTCATTTGCTAGAGCTGCAGATAATTATCTTTTAATGCAATCCGTGCAAAGCAGTATTTTAATAATAAATTGCTTCCACTGCTCCAGTGAAGAGGTGCGGTAGGATGGTGGGGCCAGGATGCTGGGAGGGGGGGAAGCGGGCACCGAGCTGGGAACAGAAAGCACTGAATTGGCAGATAATAAATATCAACAAATTAATGAAAGGCTCGATGGATTCAGTCACGTCACTGAAAGCTGCTAACGAAGCGGCGACGCTATTGCGAAACCCGAAGTGACAGCAGAGCTGATCTGGTCCCCCGGAAGATGTTGAATTCATTTTTTTCCATCATCTCAGAGGGAAGCAGCACTCGGTGAATCCTGCGTGGGACAAAATGCTACCAGGGACGCTAAAGGACTTTTTATGTAATTAATCGTAAAATATGAGAGCGCAGGACCTGCCTCCCAGCCCCAGGGAGGGGAGAGCAGCACTCGCCACATGGGAGAGGAGGTGCGGGACAGCAAGGATGGGGATCCACCACCGGGATGCGGTGCTGGTGGCATCCAGGGAGCAGCGTGGGGCAAAACCCGCATCCTTTGGGAATGGGCACAAATTACGCATGCGCCATTTCTTCCCGCTGACGCGCTGGCCTGGCGCTCAGACTGCCCAAGCAGGCTCACCCAGAGCAGGGGGCACAGGACAGCGGCCAGGCGGGGGGTGAAGATCTCCAGAGAGGGAGACTCCACAGCCCCCCTGGGCAGCCTGGGCCAGGGCTTGGGCACCCTCACAGTCAACAAGTTCTTCCTCCCGTTCAACTGGAACCTCTTCTGCTCCAGTTTGTGCCCATGGCCCCTTGTCCTGGCGCTGGGCACCACTGGGAAGAGTCTGGCTCCGTCCTCGTGACCCCCACCCTTGAGATATTTGTAGGTGGTGATGAGATCCCCTCTCAGCCTTCTCTTCTCCAGGCTGAACAAGCCCAGCTCCCTCAGCCTTTCCTCCTAGGGGAGATGCTCCAGCCCCCCCATCATCCTTGTTGCCCTCCTCTGGACTCTCTCCAGGAGTTCCTCATCTTTCTTGAACTGGGGAGCCCAGAACTGGACCCAGTGCTCCAGGTGGGGTCTCCCCAGGGCAGAGCAGAGGGGGAGGAGAACCTCCCTCGCCCTGCTGGCCACGCTCCTCTTAATGCCCCCCAGGGTGCCATTGGCCCCCGCGCAGCCCCGGCGTTGCCCGGCGAAGCCGCCTGCGCCGCGTGTGTCGGGGGGAGGTGGCCCCTCGCAAGGAAAACACGGGGCAGGTGCACGCCTGGGGAACAGAGCCCTCCCGAATGAAAAACCTGAAGGGATTTGATTCGGCTCGATTTATCGACCGGTGCAAGAAAGCAAAAAGCATGTTGGGTCGAGATGGTTCGGCGCGATGGGGTCTACCAAAGGCACGTCCGAGGAATTAACGTGCAGCTTAGAAACACGCCGCGGGGAGAAGTCGAGGGGAAGCAAACAGGACCCAAAATAGCTTTATCTCCAAATCTCCCGTGAAGCCGAGGAACCCCCTGCTATAAACACAGGCATTGAAAGTGGCCACATGAAACAAAGCTCCGCTTTCAGTGGCACCTGGGGATGGCGAGATGGAAGTAATTCCTCTTTAATGAAGATATTGGTTTGTGTCTGAGGCTTTCGGCGGAGCAGCAATCTCCGCTGCCTGGGAAAAGAGGGGATTAAGTTACAGAGCCGCTCTGCTGGGGGAAGAACCCCCCTGTTTTAAGCAAAACCTTAGCCGGCGTTATCTGTTTAATGTGTTGCACGCCATTTGCGGCATAAACATTTCCAGTTCATTTTAATTTCATATCGTAGGAGAATAATAAAGACAGAGAGTTATTGGTCGCAGCTGCGTGAATGTGGCAAATGGAACTCGGAGAATTATTCTGTCAAAGAGACCGAGCCAGATATTATTGTTTTTTCCCTTACAGTCTTGCCAGCACTTAAATAGGGGATTTTATTAAAAATATTCATGTAATTAAAATCTATAGTCTTGAAAGCCTTTATAGGAACTGGAGTAAAACCAAAATAACACATTTGCATTCAGACGTTGAGGGTTTGTACAAATACGACGCTGCTTTGGGTTAACAAAGTAAAAAAATAAAGGGGTTTTTTTAACCTTAAGTCTTAGGTTTTAAAACGCAGGTAGCTCTGAGACGTGCCGGGATTGATACGGCCTATAGGACAGCCTCTCGAGGAAATATTAGATTGGGTTATAGAAATTCATTAGTTCTGATCTGGGCAACTGGTGTGTCCTGAGAGGGAGAAATGAGTTTGATTCGGCACACGTGTAGTTTTAACAACCAGCGCCTGGGTTTTCAGCCGTTGTCCGTCAGCGTGATGGATCGTCCTTCCCTTCCCTCACTTCCCAAAGCCCAACCCCAGCTGGGATGCAGAATTTTCCCAACGTGAAGGAAATACCCCTGGCGAAAAGCAGACCCAACAGCCACCCCGAGCCGTCTCTTTTTTCTGCTCTTTCTTTTTTCCCCCCTTCTTTTTCTCGAAGCTCCGTCCAGTAATAAACAACGGCTTCAATCTGCCCTGCTGATCAAAAGAAATGTTTTAATCAGTCCCAGGCAAAATATCATGCTATTATGTTATCACTGGAGCAAATCATCAAAAATACAAAACAAAAATATCAGTTTAATATGCTCCAGATCAGGAATGTCTTGAAGCAACTTGCCTTCCTCACAGGTGTGTCCTATTTTAGGGGGGAAAAAAAGGAGAATTAAAGCGTGGGGGCTGGTGCTGGGGTGAGCGTGGCTGGCAGGGCAGAGAGCCTGAGATCAAACCTGACCAAGCCCAATTACCGCAAATAAACCACTCAAAATGCTTTCCCCTACCCCAGGGATGTTTGGTTCATTTTTTTTTTTTTAAATTGACAAATTATCCCCAAATCACTCATCCGTGTTTTCACCTGCTGCAAAGCAAATCCACGGGGAGAGCTGTGGGGATGCTGACCCGGTCCCTTCTGCCTCCAGCCCGTGGCTCTGGCCAGTGAGGGATGCGTCCCCAAGGAAACCCAGAAATCACCAAATTTTGGAGATAATTTTCCCACCAGGGGCCTGAGCAGAGTCTGGATCCGACGCGGAGCGATGGGAGCCATCGGTGGATGCAGGGGCATCCCCACCCTGCGCTAGCAGAGGTACTCGCCATCTCCTCCAAAAGACTACGGTTTGAGCAGATCTCCTTTCCATCCTCTGCTCTGTTCTGTGTCCAGGAGACCTACCCAGTGGAATTCCTCCTTTTTATGGCCCGTGATGCCAACGATACTTGAAAACAATTTAAAAATAAGTGATCGTTCGGTCATTTGGGAAGCCTGAGTTCAGAGCAGGGTGCTGCTGCTGTCTCACCAGCCAGAGCCGGCAACCACGCTCCTCGGATCAGCAGTTAATGGGACGCGCTCCCAGGTGGAGCTTTTATATATGTGGGATTGAAGGAATCCTGACTCTTCATAGGGTCTTCAAAGCGGTGAGAGGAGCCGGGCAAGGGGGAGAGGTCCCCACTGGCACACGCGGTTCTCAAACACCACCCAAAACCATTTGGCCAAAAACCTTCTCAGAAAGTGAGGTCGTCGGCTTGGGAAGGAGGAATGGCAGCTGGGATGAGGTTCCTGGACCTGGCCGGATCCAGATGAGCTCTTCCCTGTCCTCTCCTTGCCGCCCCTTCCTTCAAGGGCTGCTCGTTGCAGTTCCGCTGTCCGACATGGCGAGCGCTGGCGCTTTCACAGCACAAAGGCTTCGAAACGTTGGGTTTCATTTCGGTTGGAGATGAAGTTTGGGGCTTCGCTTTACTTTGGTTTGGTTTAATCTCAAAAATCTCCAGGCAAGAGAGTTCTATTTCTTCTACCAGTCTAAATTCTTAAATTCTGGTAGTATCGAGAAGAGAAAAGAAGAGGGCTGATGTTATCTGTTAGGGTAGCCCAAATAGAGACATGATCCTGCTTTTATGAAAGCCAAAGGCCAAATTCATATTTATTTGAGCTGCAGCAGAATCTGGCTTATATCCTGGACATTACAACATGTTGTTTCAATCTATATTTTTATTAGCAATATTGATAACGTTAGAAGAAATACGATACAGGAAATAGCTTATCAACTTCGATTAATTTTACGGTTAAGACTTTTAATGAAGATAAAAGAAGAATTCAGCAAAGGGCTGAAGCTAAAACTGTTGTCGGTAAATGGAGACGTGCAGTCCCCGCACGTCCCGAGCCGGAGAGTCAGCACGGTTGTTAATCCATGGAAGAAAAATTGTTGGTAAGTGATTTTTTTCTTTTGGAAGACCATTAGTTCTCCACTTTAAGATAATTAACACTTTCGTACTTAACGATTCGCTGCAAGACTGTAGAAATGAAGGTATTTGTGGAAACCTAAATTAAATCTGTTTGTTGTGGCAGTGGTGCCTGTAGCTCACCCTCCTGCTTTTACAGCCCCGGGGGCAAATATTCCAAAGGGAAAGAAGCATGAAATGCTCTCGTTGCAGGGAGAAGACCCCTAATTCCAGCACCTAAACCTCAGTTTAGTCCCATGAGAGGATCAGATCTTGCTTGACTCGCTTGAAGGCGCCTTTGGGACAGGGAGGTTTTGCCTTCGAGTGGTCCCGCGGCTTTGGAGCTTTCCGAGCCTCCAGCCTTCCCGCCTTGCGCTCCATCGCCTGGGATTCTTTCTTAGTTTTAACCCTGTATTACTCTATTATGAACAGTTTAACACTTGAAATGTTGCTCTGTATCTGGATTTATGCTCTCCTTTTTTTAATTTAAAATGGCGGTCTGCGTGGAGGGCGTTGCGGTGCTGTTGAGGACAAACCAGTCCAGCCTCCTGGATCGCTCCATTTTGTCCTGCTGTTGAACTCACACATGCAACACAACCCCACCCCAAATTTACCAAACTGCCTAAAACACACACGGCTTTTTCCTGCGGTGCATTTAGCAACCCATCAAAAGCAGCATCTCCAAGGCGTTTAAAGCAACGTACGATGGCAGACGATGGTCAAAAGCGCCGAGTGCTTGGGGTGGGGTGGGCACAGCCAGGGCAGCATCCGACTGCGCAAACTGGTATCGCGGTCCTTCCCATGGCGATGCCGATTGGTGTTTAGTATCACGTATTTGAAACCCCACGTATTTGAAACCCCACGTATTTGAAACCCCACGTATTTGAAACCTTCCTGGAGAGTGCAACAGCAGCAAGCATCATTTTTAGCAGGGCCAGCTGGGACAGGACAAGGGGGGATGGTTTTAAACTAAAAGAGGGCAGATTTAGACTGGATCTAAGGAAGAAATTCTTTACAATGAGGGGGGTAAAACACTGGAAGAGGTTGCCCAGAGAGGTGGTGGAGGCCCCATCCCTAGGAACATTCAAGGTCAGGTTGGACGGGGCTGGGAGCAACCCGATCGAGTTAAAGATGTTCGTGCTCACTGCAGGGGGTTGGGCTAGGTGGCCTCTAAAGGTCCCTTCCAACCCCAAACCTGAATAAAAAAGGGCTTTTCCAGCTGGTTTCAGGCTGCAGGTCCATGGTGAAGGGATGGGGCAGCTCTCTCCAATGGACCAGCAGCCAGAGCAGAAGGCAGCGACCATCCCCAGAGCATCATCTGAGCAATAGCAAGATTAACTCCAAGTAACCGTGCAAGTCCATTACTCTTTTCTGTCTTTCGGAGCTGAGGCCCCGTTTTATTTGCAGGCCTGACTGGAAGCAGATGGACCTGTCAGGGCTGGCGGGTGCAGGTGAGCCAAGCGGGGCGGATGAGCTGCTAAGTGCTCCCAGCTGCTGGGCAGGGCCCCGAGGAAATTGTTGGAGCTGGGACCCAGCTCAGAGATGAGATCTGGAGTCAGCACCAAGAAGGAAAAAGTGAATTTCTCCGAAAAGCCGGTCTCTTGAAACCTGAAAGAGCGCGGCTTCTAAAATAAGAGAAGGTACCTGAAAGCCTCCTTCGTGCATCTAATATATCTTCAGACTTCAGAGGGCCTGAAACCATCCCGAGCCCCTGCCCCCCATCTCTGGTTTTGTTCAGGACCTGCCTCCTTAGCCAGCCAATATTACTTTTCCTGGGGGTTCTCCCTTATCGCTGCCGTTTTCCTCTCCAGAAAGGTCTTGAGTTTTGCTTGCTGGTTTGTGTCACTTGATTTATAAGCTCAAGGGGTCCTTCACAAAGCCTGGACTACTTCTTGTACTTAATTGCTACAATAAACTTAAAACTCGGTGCTTTAGGATAAGCGATCTGGGAGGAAATTGTTTGATGTATGGAAGCAGACGGTAGGTCCTTCTTGTGAGTGTCACCGAAGGGACGGAGAGACGTGGCTTAATAAATAACGGTAAAGTTCAGAAACGAGACGAGCTCGGAGAGAGCAGAGCTCTGTTAAGCCTGAACAGCTTGCAGCGCAGTACCCAACATCTGCAAAAGCCCTTGCAGCCAGCGTCATTCCCAACAGCCTCCATCGCTGCGCTCCGGCTGTCCGACACCGGCTTTAACTCCACGGGGGCCGGGAGGCTGCGATTTGCACAGACACGGCCGAGCGCAGAGAGGGGTGCCCGGAGCTTGCATCCTAAAATGCAAATCAGCCGGTGAAAGAAAAGGCGATCAACAAGTCGCGAGCTTTATATTCACGTTGCAAGGAAGATTTTTTTTTTTCTTTTCTGTTTCAAAATCACCTTATCAAAAATAACTCTTGAAAAGGTGTTTTTTTCCCAGCGCTGCGTGGCGGCAGCATCAGCGGAGCACGGAGGCTGCTGAGCTGGTGGGGATGGGGCTGCTGCGGTGGCCGGGCGATGCCGGGGCCGCCTGCCATGGCTCCGGCGCCTCCGAGTGACACGGCCATAACGAAAATGGTGAAATAATTCCAGCCTGTAAACGCCCAGGAACGAGGAATCGCTTGCGGCACCGCGAAGTGCGGCTCCAGCCATCGAGAGCTGGTAGCACAGCCCCAGGAGGAGTCGGGGGACGCATCCCCCTGTGCCCGCTACCCAAAATACATCCAGGGGCGGGAGAGCTGCCGCGGCGCCGGCAATTTTAAAATTCTGCCTTCGGATGCTGCAGCCTTTAGGTCGCTTTCCGAGCCACGTTTTAAAAGCGTCCCCGGCGTCTTTTGTGTATTCTGGGAGACAGGCACACGAAGTTGAGAAGAAAGAACACGTAAATATTGCGGGCTCATCTGTTTCCAATAGCGCGTGTTTACATATTAATGTGCAATACAAATTTGTAAACATGAGCATTTGAAACTTTTGTAGGAACCGATACCGGCCTTTTCCCTTTCTGCAGCTTTATTGGAACCGCATGTTGCCCCCGGCCCCCGCCGCACATGTGCATCGGTTCAGCGCTGGATGCATTTCAAATGTTCGGGGTGCTTATTTGTTCTGGTCTGCCTTGCTACCCAATCCTCGTTTGTTTTGCATAATTGTGATACAAATTATCATCTAATTACAGGCCGAACCTCAGCAGATCAAATGTAAACCGAGGCACTTCGATCAGAAAAAAACGACATCCGACGCTCGCTCTACGCCTCTGGCCTCTCCAGTAGAGGTATTCAATTTGGGTGGAACGGGAGAGTAAACTGCGCTTTGATTAAAAACATTATCGGCGGGGGCTTTTTGCCTCCTTGGATTCTTACATCCGCCTCCTGGTGCCTGAGCACCCAGCCCATCCCGTCTCCCCGTGTCGAGCACGGACGCGGTGCCCTCGGTACGGCCGGGTTTATTTGCCGACTGCTGTAAATGGGATCAGATATTCCCGAATAACTTCAGACTCCTCTTGGGAAAGGTCAAACGGCGAAGAGCTAACGTTGTTCCGCAAGTTCAATCTTTTAAAAAAAAAAGCCAACCCAAACCCTTTGATTATTTTCTTCCTGTTCCCATTTAAAAAGAGCACCGTAGTACGGGGTTTATAATTCTATTCACCCACGAAGTCTAAAGAACTGTGAACTTTTGCAGTTGCCACGCGTTTCCAAATAAAGTTAATGGGAGGAAGTACAAAGCCGCGTGTAACCTGTTTGCATTTACAGGCGCGTGGTCCCGCTTGGAATATTGTCCTCGACTCCCCCAGTTTCACCTTTAATAACCAGTGATTTATTTCACTGCCTTCCCCTCTCGAGTTCTGCTGCTCACCTCTCACCAGCAGCCCTTTTACAGAGCACCCCTAAGAAAGCAGCCCCCAGGTTGTCCGCTATTTGGGGCACATTTTGTCTCGTATAAGCAGAACCCTCTGTGTTACAGCGTGAGCTATACATTCGGGTGTATGGAATATACCATTGCGGGTATGGAAAGTACTCCCGCGCCGGGATGGTCGGGGAGCCTTGGCCGGGCCTGAGATGTCAACGTGGGCATCAGGACAGAGACCTACGACCACTGGAAAATTACTGACTTGTTTCGTAAAGAACCACCAGCACCTTTTTATTTGTCACAGTGATATTTGAAAGGAAAAGTCAGGATAGAAAGGTGAAGGAAGCAGAAAGTAACCTCCAATAACCCAGATCTGACAGCGTCTCTTGCGTGCTGACCCCTCATACGGAGCTATTGGTATTTATGGCTCTGTCCTGCCCACGCCGATGAGCGCTGCATCCTCCCCGGAGCTCGGTGCCAGCACCTGCGGGACACGGGCGCCGGTGTCGCCCAGCCCTTGCAGCCACCAGGCTCTGGATGTGCTTTTGCTGTGACTGCGATCGGGGAGGGCGGCAAAACCCAAGCTCCCGCAGGACCAGAGGCAGCAAAACCCAACCCAGTTTCACTGGCGTTGGCTGAGCAATCGCTGTTGGAGCCCATCAGCCCGGCGCTGGGTTTGGGCTTTCACGCCAAGAGGCACAGAATAACCGAGCCCCGTGCCTGGTTGCAAACCTGCTCCGAGTAGGAATGAGGTGGGTCCCGCCAAAGAGGGCGTTTGCTCAGCTGTAGAGGATGGAATTTATCTGATCCAAATTTAAGTATCTCTCGCAGTACAATTGTCGGTGCTGGAATCATCCATCCTACTCATTACCAGTCACGTTTTTAACTGGACAGCCACTGGCCTGCTGGATCACCAGCTCATGGCCAGCAACTGGGGAATTTTTTACGCAACAGCAAATATTTGGAAAATTGGAAGTCACCCATTGCATCCACCCACGAATCCGTGACTTCCAGCTCCCCAAAAGTAAAACCCCATGTGGGGGCTGGTACTCGGTCACTCAGCCCACGGGATTCCTCCCGGGGAGCAGAGATCCACGGCGCTTTGCCGAGCCGGTCCCAGCGCCTGCAGTGGGACTCGGTCACCACCGACGATGAGGGATGGAAATAAGGACTCCCAAATGAAAGAAAAAATAAAAGTTTCTTTTTTTTTTTAATAAAAATAGTGAGAGAAACTGCTAAGAAACAACACAAGAAAGCAGGTTTGTTCATTTTTGCAGTTGTACAGACCGTTTAGCCAGGCAAGCACAGCCCACCATTCCATACTGGTATTGCTGGGGGCTCTGCGAATGCTCAAAGCCGATAAATTAGGGAAACCAATGTTGGCTGATTTTAAGCAAAGTCTCACGAACGTAAAAGCGTGAGGTTTTGTTATGGTACCAGCTTTCGATACCGCTTGTTCTGTTCTTAGTTTATTGTCTGTTATGGATGAAAATAAAACCAAAACTCTGACACCAATTTTGATTCTCAAACCTGCGCTGAATCCCTCTATAGCGCTGCGTTATGTTTGTAAATACGGAATTCTCTCATCTTAGTCCCAAAACACATCGGGTCCCAGTCAAGCGTTATTTTCAAATCTTGGTCATATATCAAGTAATAAAATTGGCTTCAGGTAGGGAATGAGCACTGATCAAATAGAGAATAAAATCTGTGCCCCAGTTTATTGCGAGTTATATTGTGCCCCTGGGAGCTAGAGATTATTTACAGGAATAACAAGAATATCCACAGGTTATAATAAAACAAACAGGACTTTGGGAAGGAACTGAAAATCTCAGCATTTCGGGGCCCGTTGAGTTGTAACTCTCCGGAAAGGTTCTGTGGTCTCTGCTGGACGGAGCCAGGAGCATCCCTGCCCCTTCCCTCGGGCACAGGCTGGCAGATGCGATCCCTGATGGATCTCCTGCGTCCCCCGGGGCTGAGTGTGCTGGGCAGGAGGACCGTCCCACAGGGCTCCCAGAGGCCTTTCATCCCACGCAGCTCTCTGAGATGGATCTCCCAGGCCCCCCCGAGTGGATCTGGCTGCCGTGGGGGAGATGTGTGACACCCCTGTTCCCCGTTCCTTCCCAGCACGCCATCAGCGCTGGTGCCGCTCTGCACTACCA
>JAKFQP010000397.1:286410-296794 GCA_023375905.1 Nycticorax nycticorax | reverse complement strand
TGCAGCCCACCAAGCCCAGGAGGAGCCCTCTGCTGATGCAGGGGCTGAAAGCCCTTCTGGGAGCACCCGAAAAGCTGGGTCATCTGCCCCGCACCCCCCGAGGGAGAGCACACCGAGCTCTGCAGCAGCGGGGAGAGGCAACGGGGGGGCTGAGGGAAGCAGGGAAAGGAGAAAAGGGAAAAAAAGCTGGTTAGTAAATGTGGATGTTTGCAGAAGCTTGTCCCAAAGAAAAAGAGACTTTTCCGTCCCGTGCTTTGCAGTTCCTGGGTGTAATTATAATTCGTGAGAACACGGAGGGTCCCGTGGGTTGTGAAACAGCTCCGGAAGCCCGGGAAGCTCATGGGCCGCTGGAAACGTGACTTCCAAAATGCTATTGATTATCCACTCCGTTTTTAAAAGCTTCGGTTGGGCGATGGCGTGGTGCAGCTGAGCACCATCACCTAGCTGAATGATAAAACTTCCATCGGGTCTGGTGCTTGGAAGCATTTGGGATCCCGGTGCCAGGTCGCATCTCAGTGGCTGTTTTCAGAAAAAGTGGGAGAAAAGAGAAGAGTCAGCACAGCCCCATGTGGGAGAGGACGAGGTCGGGCTTCTCCGGGCTTTGCTTTGCTTGGCGGGGAGACAAAGCCAAAGCAGGGCAGGAGAAGGGCAGCTCCGAGGCACCGGCCTGAAAGCAGGGGGGCTGTTTGGGGGGGGCTGTTTGGGGGGTGCAGGAGGGCAGAGCGGCCTTCGTCAGCTGCCGTCCCGCTGCCGTCCCCACGGCGTTTATTAAAATACAGCTGATGGATCGGCAGGGCGGTCCTGACAACACGCCAGTTCCCATCTCTGCTTCTCTGCCTGCTTTAAAACAGGGCTTAAGCCATCCCTATTTCAGCAAATCCTGATGAGCAGCAGAGGTGTTGGGGAGGGAAGGGAAGGGAAGGGAAGGGAAGGGAAGGGAAGGGAAGGGAAGGGAAGGGAAGGGAAGACTTCGCTGGGGCTGCAGCTGCAGCAGCCGTGCAGCTGATGGAGGGAGCGGTTGCCCATAAACAAGGCACACATTGGGTTAGGAAGGAGGACGGGGCAGCCCGAAGAGGTACCTTCCACTGACTCAAACATGACACCCCTTCCCACTCCGGCCTGGGGAGCAGGCAGGGAGGCTGAGTGCTTAAAATTGCCAGTGATGCCCAGGAAAGGAACACCACCACACCAGCCTGCACCCAAACGCCGTCCCACCAACCCGAATCCCCCTCCGACACCGGCAGGGACCAACCCTGTCCTCTGTGGCAGATGGAGACGGGGTTCAAAACACAGCCGTGCATCCAAAGGCCAGGGAAACCCCCTCCAGTTCTGCTGGATGGCCCAGCTGCTCATTTCTGAAGCTGATGAATGAACACGACCAAAATATTTAGCAGAGGCAGCTATAGGAGCCTGGGTTTTCGGAATGTGTTGCTGCTTCGGTGGGGCTCGGGTCCTGCTCGTACCCTCCCGCGGTCCGCAGCAGCGGCAGAGCTGCCCCAGCTTTGCAGCCGCTTATGTGAGCAGGAGGAGGAGACCGCGTGGGTCCCGCGCTCCGCCACGCCGTGCAGCATCTGGGAAGGGGGAGAATCGCGGCGGCGTGACGAGCAAGCCACGGAGAGCAGCTTAGGAGCCGGCAGGGAGGGCAAAGAGCAGAATAACTCAGCATCTACCACGCTAGTAGGAAATATATTCAAGACAAAAGCTCCGCTCGGGATATCAGGCATTTTCTTTCCCAAAGACATTGCAAAATAATCACTTTCTGCTTTTAATGCCTGTCGTGAGCTCTCCCCGGCCATGCGAAGGACATCATCCCTCCTCCGCATTCGAGCCGGGCTTGTGTTACCCCGTAGTAATTCACTCGCAGTTAGCAAACGATAAATCCTTGCGCAGTTGGTTGAGAAATCTGGGCTAAGAAGGTACGGGAGTGCGTTATTAAATCCAAATGGCTCTGCAGCCCAAGCCTGTCTTACTCACTTCTTCCCAGAATTAACAATATTACGGGGCATGACAAAGTGCAGCGCCGCACTAGCTGGTCCCCAAGCACACCTTAAATAACGTGATGGCTTTTTCAGTGAGGTTTTTAGCCTGATGCTAGCTGAATGTTGGAAGCAAAGAAATCTTTGGCATTTTTCTTCCATTTCCGTGCAATTCCTTTAAGTCCTTTTCGGTTGAGGGTGGCTGGTGGCAGGATGGTGGCTTCGGAGCAAGCCTGGGGCTGCCCCTGGCACCGGTATGAACCAGAGCTTTGCAGAGCAGTTGGGAGCGGAGGGCTGCAATCTCTGTTGCGGGAAACATCCTTTAAAAGGTGAATTTTAGGCTTTAAGATAGGCCTGACAGGCATCGCGCAGGCGGGACCACGGGTGCCTGCGCATCCGGATGCAGGATGCTCAGAGGTGTCATCCCAGTTTCTCATGGCCGGGAAGAAAGGTGTGAGCCATCCCATGGGTGGGTGGGCTCCCCAAAGCCGGCGTCACGCTCAGGTGAGCCGTTGCCATTGGGGACTTATAATACAGAGTGGAAAAGAGCAGAGAGCCACTAAATCCTGGCATTCGCCCCTTATCATCAGACATTGGTGCTGGCTTATGGCTCTGTTTATCTCCCAGTGAGCTGCTGGCTGTATCACTAAACAGTAATATTATCTGTTCAGCCTTTCCAAAAATAGTCTGGGTTCAGGTCAGCACAAAGACAAGAATATTTTGGCCTTTGATCTGGGGGGAGATGAAGGCTCAAGGATTGAAACTCAATGCTTGCGTTGGCCTGACTTGCCGTGAAAATGCGTATTTGTCTGACCCGTTCATCCTCATCTCTGCCCACATTTTATTCACGCTGATATAATCTGTTCCCTCAACCCAGATGACTTCTTTAGAGGCTGAGGGTCTGCCAGATGCCCTCAGTGGGACAGCAGGGCTTTGGGGAAAAAAAAAAATACAGTGAGAAAAACACCAGTCGGAGTTTCTCAAAGGTGTGAAGACAAGCAAGGAGGACGGAGGCGACGCCGGGGAGCTGCTGTACAAGGGCTGAAGCCTGCACAGGGAAAATGGGGTTTGTTTATCTGCTTTGCTGGGAGCTTCTTTTGTCAACGTGAATATCCCGTGCAGAAGGGCAGGTTTCAGCTGGAGTGTTCTGGGTAGGGGAGGCCCCAGGGTTTGTGACCGGTGCCGTACAGCGCTGGCCCCTTGCGAGTCAAAGCCGGAGCATTTCCACCCTCCCAGCCCCAGGGCAACGCTCACACTGAGAACAGATTTGGTGAGGACATGGGACACCGGCACGGAGGGACCGGAGACAACTCCTCGAGCCAGGCTGGGTAACATCACACACTAAGGAACTTAATAAAATGCATTCGGCGGGATACCGAGCTCAGAGTCGTTATATACCTAATTACTGGAGAAACAGAGCACATCCCAGACTCGGGTTTGACTGCCCCCCGCCACCTCTCTGACACACAGGGAGATTATCCACATTTTTTTAATGAAGAAGTGGGGCACAGAGAGGTGGAGTGGCGGAGGTGGGAATCCTAGGCCTGAGCACCCGGGCTTCGGCAACAGCTCTCCCCCACAACGTCGGCGAGGGAAAGGGAAGAAAAAGGATGAACCGGCTTTTTGCTTCTTTATGGCCTCAAGTTGCGCCAATGGCCTCAGGTTGCACCAGGGCAGGTTTAGGTTGGACAGCAGGGAAATTTTTTTCAATGAAAGGGTTGTTAAGCACTGGAAGGGGCTGCCCAGGGAAAGGGGTCGAGTCCCCATCCCTGGGGGGATTTAAAAGCTGGGCAGACACGGTGCTTAGGGACAGGGTTTAGTGGTGGGATGGCAGGGGTAGGGGGATGGTTGGGCTTGGTGATCTTAAAGGGCTTCTCCCACCCAAACGATGCTATGACTCTATGATTCTATATTTTTGTGGAAAATCCTGGTTCTGCTGACATATAGCGAATGAAAAAATAGGAATCAAGGCAATGAGCCCCATAAAACACCAACTTTCTGCCCAGAACTCGATCTATGCCCGATCCAGACTTGCTACGAGGTTTACGAGGATTTAGGTAACTTTTTCAAGGTCTGTTTTTGCCAGCCTCTGCATCTTTTGGCTTGGCTCGAGTCCAGAAGGAGCCACAATGAAGCCGCTGGATGGTGTATGCGTTTGCAAGGACGATCGCGGAAGGACATGGCTGGAAGTTTGTTTGCCAGCTTTTGGCATGAATAGCCCATATCTGGGGAGCTGCACCCTCTGCTTTCCCCGGCACGGCATCCTTCTGCACGCATTAACCCTGCAAAGAATCTGCTCATGTGTCAGAAAGGCCGGTGACTTTAGCGGGGCATCCTGCAGGAGCAAAGGAACTGCATAAATAAATGATTGCAGACTTGGGATTTCACCTAGGTGATAGCTGGGATTCTGGGGTTTCTGGGGATCAGGTTCAATCCTGATGTCGTGACGTTCACATCGACAGAGTCATATAACAGCTGATGCCACCCCAGTATGTTTTTCATAGAAAACACCCATATTTTGGCTTGGGTTTTCTGGCTGTCACTGCTTTGTGCAGCTCCGTCCTGCAGAGCTGCTGGCCCTCACCTGGGTCGGGGTAACCCCCAGTATCAATACAGGCTGGGGGAAGAAAGGATGGAGAGCAGCCCTGCCCAGAGGGACTTGGGGGTGCTGGTGGATGAAAAGCTGGACATGAGCCGGCCATGGGCGCTGGCAGCCCAGAAGCCAACCCTACCCTGGGCTGCATCCCCAGCAGCGTGGCCAGCATCGAGGGAGGGGATTCTGCCTCTCTGCTCTGCTCTGGGGAGACCTCCCCTGGAGCCCTGCGTCCAGCTCGGGAGCCCTCAGCACAAGGAGGACATGGAGCTGTTGGAGCGGGGCCAGGGGGGGGCTACTAAAATGCTCCGAGGGCTGGAGCCCCTCTGCTCTGAGGCCAGGCTGGGAGAGTTGGGGGTGTTCAGCCTGGAGAAGAGGAGGCTGCGGGCAGAGCTGAGTGCGGCCGGTCAGGGCTTCAAGGGGGGGGGGCCCATAGGAAAGGGGGGGACAAGCTTTTGAGTAGGGCCAGCTGGGACAGGACAAGGGGGGATGGCTTTAAACTGAAGCAGGGTGGGTTTAGACTGGATCTAAGGAAGAAATTCTTCACAGTGAGGGTGGTGAAACCCTGGCAGGGGTTGCCCAGAGAGGAGGTGGAGGCCCCATCCCTGGGAACATTCCAGGCCAGGTTGGACAGGGCTGTGAGCAACCTGGTCTGGTTCAAGGTGTCCCTGCTCCTGCAGGGGGGTTGGGCTGGGGGACCTCTGGGGGTCCCTTCCCACCCAAAACATTCTATGATTCTGTGATTCTATGATTCTATGATTCTATGATCTCTGCTTGGCAAAGCACTTAAGCACGTGCTTAAATTTTAGCTTAAATTCACAGGGCTGTATCTTAAATCAATGGGGACATTCAATCAATGTTTTTTTTCTCCTCCGTAAGGACTGTGGGGCCAGGATTTAATATGGAAAGTCACGGGGGGTTCTCCTAAAGACTTAGTTTATAAAAATGAATATTATAGCATTGTTTTCAAGCTTATTAACTGTGTCATACTGGTATTGCCTCCAGTCATTTTTTTAGAAAACAAATAAACAGCAAGTATTTGTCAATCTCAGCAATAAACTATAGTGGCAGCAAACTTAATCTGGTGTTAATTAGGCTTGTGGAAAACTAAATCAAGCATCAGAAACCACAGATTATTTTAGGCTTCCTCTAGCATAAACACAAAGGCTTGAGGATCCATAACATATTATTTTTGTTGACAGTTTTCCACTTTCCCCCCAATTTATTTCATGTATCCGATAGGCTGCTCCTTGATTGCTTTTAGCTCTGTCTTCTTTTGGCCTCAGTGTGGCAGTTTGTTAATCCTTCCTATTTTTGTGTATTTAAGCAGGATTACAAACTTCAAATACATTGTAAAAGGAACCTGTATACAATCTTTCAAAATCACTTAAGCGGGCCAATGACAGAAGTACCAGCCCTGCAAGTAAATACAGAACATTTTGGAAATCATCCCCGGTGTTTATTTATAAGCCAATTTTAATTACTCAGCAGGAATGAATGAAAGACCTAGAAAATGGAAAACGACAGAGGGGTTTGCATTAAGTTACAGCTCATGGAGAACAAGGGAGCGATCGCCGTGCTTTCAAGTCTAGATAATTTGGGTGTGTAATTGCGCCCTGCTGGTTTATGGGCAACCTAATAAAATTAAACTGCAAACTGTTTCACGAATGGCGCGGGGACCTCTTGAAAGGCTCCACGCAGGACAGAGGAATAGCAGATATCTCCACCCGGGGAGCAGCAGGTAAAGGAGAGAGGGAAGTCACGGGGGCAGAAAACTCACTGAAAGATGAATTTAGGGCCGTAACAGTTGAGAGAGGCAAGGCCAGAGCTTGGCCGCTCGCTCGGACGCAGACCCAAGGGGAGGGTGCTCTCCTTCACCCTCGGCACCCGCCTGAGGATGCTGTGGCGTGGTCCAGCGCTGCGCGCCCGGCTCCCGGCTCCAGCTGCCCACGGTGCTACCAGGACACCATGGCACGCCAAGACCTTGCCAACTCATTGCCCATAGCAAAGAGTGAGGATTTCAGACAGACAGATGCGAAGGCAGCTGGTGTAACGACAGCCCCGAGGGGAGGCAGGACGGTGGGGACAACCCAGGGACAAGCATCGTCCCCGGGGGGGGGTTAAAACTCTGGCAAGGTGCAGCTGAGCAAGGGGATTGCAGGAGGTGAAAACAGCGTTCCGAGCGCTCCCCAATCTGTATGAAACAGGAACCATGAAGCTTCAGAGCGGGACCGCAAGTAAAATGGAGCTGTCAGTGTCTTGGTCAGCAACCGTGGGGCTGCCAAGCCATAAGGTGTTTGGGGTTTCTTCCATCTGCTTCCCAGTCTGCAGCCTCCAAAGCGATCCTTGCACCCGTGGCTGGAATCTGTCGCAGGTGCCGCTCGCTGAAGGGCAACCCTGCCAGCAAGTTTTAGAATCGAATCATAGAATCACAGAATCGTTTGGGTTGGGAAAGACCTTTCAGATCATCAGATTTTCTTCTGGGAAGGGCCGCTAGTGTGGTACTTCAAAATAAATGCAGACACAGCAGCTATTCAGGGATCTCAGCAGCTCCCAGGCACTGGCTGGAAGCTCTCCGGCAATTTGGTGGTGCCGTGGCACCAAGATGGGGACAGGGACCATTGCAGAAGACAGCCTGAGCAAGGTCGGGGGGTGGCAGGTTTCCTCCAGTTAGAGAACCCCTGCCCTGATGGGAAAGGGATCCCTTTGGAAAACCTCTGCCCCTTCCCAGCATCAGAGCAGAGTGTTTTGTGAATTGATCCCAGGAGCAAAGTGATGGAGTAGGCACGTGAAGTGTTGGTTTATGTCAAAGCGTCCCTGGAGCTGCATCCCCGAAGCCTCCATGGCTGCAGCATGGCCCAGCAACAAACTAAACATGGTTCATGGCATCACAGGAATTCAAGGATAGGTAAGTGGGCAAAACACATAAAAAATCCCAGTTTACATGAGACTGATGAATAATTAATCTGTTACAAATTAAAGTAAAAAAAAAAAAAGTGAAAGAAACTCAACCTCATTTCTAAAAAAAAACGGGCTCAGAAGACAAAGATGAAGAGCAGCACGTTCCCACCAAGCATGAGCCAAGCCCGCAAAGACTTGTCCTGACCATTAAGGCAAAGGATGGGAAATCTCTTACAGATGACGGTGGTTTACTCAACAGCTTGAACACATTCCTTGTCTTGTTATTCAACAGCAAAGCTGGAGGTCAACCTGCCTCAGATGAGCCGACGTGTTGCAGAGACGGAAGGAGCAAAGTTCTCCACGAGTCACTGCGACTTGCTGGGAGAGCACGCTCCAGTACGCTGGCGGAAAGCAAAATTCAGCGCTCGCTGTCCTTACACCATGCCTGTTATCATGTTTGACTGCGTGGTTTTATTGGTCATTTATAAATAAGTGCATGGCTGGAACTGAGAAGTGCCGTTTAAAGCTTGTTCGTTCCCCAAAGCAAAGAGTCAATACTGTGGCTCCTTCTTCAATTGGTTTTCCCACCAGGCTGGAGGGTGAATGAGATTAGTGGCGATGAAGCCAAGAGGAATCCCAAATTATCACCTCCCAGGCCAGGCAACGGCCACCCTCACACTGCGAGGGCACCGTCGTTGCTCCTCTGGCTTCCTCCGAGCCATCTTGTCTCTGCCCAAGCATCACATGGTCCAACTCCAGATGGGGTTAATCCATGTCTCATCTGTTACCAGATACCGTGAGAGCAAACAAACATCAGCATCTGAATTAGATGTTGGGAATTGCAAAGGTGATTAAGCATCTTTAAAGGTTTTCAAGCCATAGGCCATAAATTTTATGGGCTGGAAAAGGCCAGAGGTACCCACGCTTCCTTGGCACACGCGCACCGTGTTGAGTTCATCCCTCCGAGCAGACGCCCTGGAGAGCCGAGCCACTGCCATGACTGCCTAAAAAGCTGCAAAAAGTGATGCAAAGAATAATTTTGGAAGTCTATATGCACGTGCACGGTATGCTCGCCCGCCTTTAGGGCAGTCGTCTGGACAAGACTGTGAGTTCTGCTTGGCGTATCCATCGGGAACAAATGTGTGAGCACAGGAGGCTGCGCGAGCAGGAAAGAGAGACTCTGCAATGCTGCAGGTTTAGCTAAAAAAGTGTTTTATCAGCAATTCCCCCAAGAAAGCACAAGACAGAGCAGGCTGACACAGCAGGAGAACTCCAAGGGCTGAGAGCTCCACTCCAAAACCACCACAAAGCGGTGGTTAATGGTTAAGTGGTTTGTAAGGGTCCCTGCAGGTTAGCTGTCAGAGCAAGGGGGGGTCCTCTCCGCCTCCCCTGATGGTGCAAGGCCATCTGCCCAGCCACAGCAAGCTGGGCTCCGAGTGCCCCGGGAGCTCCCAGAGCACCCCAAAAGCACAGGAGGCCACGCCAACCGTTTTGTCTGTCCCGTCCTCACCAACCGCACGGCTCTGGATCTGCTAAGATGACCCTGCAGATCCACAAGCTGTTTTCCCTGCTCACGACAGCATCACGAAGCACGCGAGGGATTTTCTGGCAGCTCAGCTCTTTCTTACGTTGTCATATCTGACCTTAACTCTGCAGTTTCAAATTCATAGCCCTTAGGCTGGAATAATTAAAATATCCCTGCTTTATAGTTTATTTTTCTTTGCTAATACAATCTCTCAAATACAATTCTGCACTAATGTCGGCTTTTTTGCATAACGATTTCCTTTTTTTTTAAAAAAGGTCACTAAACTTCTATGCACAAATGCCGAGCAATGACCCAAACAGAACAGCATATGCAGTATTTTCAGGGGAAAAGAGACTGGGATCCTGGGCAAAGGGGCCTGCAAAGAAGTGAGGGGGAAAAAAACCCACCACAAACCCACAGTGGTTTTAGGCGAGGAGCCCTGTGCCCTTCCCTGCCCACGCCAGGACACTTGGCAAGGCCGGTGGATCTGGAGAGCGGTGTCAGGCGAGCTGTGCATCTCCTCGTTCCTGTTATTAGACCTTCACATGTGACATTTTTTAATGTAAAAAAGTCATGGTAGGTCATTTCTAAGAGATTTGTTATGGCAACCCCTGCTCCCACATGTTTGATTTGGGATTACCAAGGTGTTCAGCTTAATGAACCGAGACCTGCAAAGAAAAACATCCAAATAAAACAACAGAAGATGTCCAAGTATTTCTAACATTGTTTATCCCCGGGCCAATGTGAACGATGAAGGAGTCACCCCCACTTCCCCGGCCACGCTGCATCGAGGGTTTGCAATGGGTAGGAATTTCTGGCCTGACAAAATCGTATTCCTTCGGCCTCTAGGGCACACGAGGCGGCGACAGCACGCAGCGATGGAGATCCGTATTGCACACACACCTTCACGTGGGCATGGTTTTCTTTGCAATTCAGTCTGTAAGAAATTAGGGTGAAGCAAGGGAGGCGATGACAAGCGGTGGGGCAATTTTTCACCTGAAGCGATATCCGATTTTTGAGGCTGCTGCTCCTTTGCTTCCTTAAAAGCCTGGGGGATATTAGCCCTGGAGATGGCACGAAGAAGAGAGCCTGGCACAGATAGCTAGTTCCCCTTTCTCAGCGCCAAGGGCCCAGCTTTGGAGACCCCAAAAGGGGCGGCTGCAAGGGTACCTCCACAACACCCGCACGGACGCTGGACATTAACACTTGCGTTCAGACCAGCGCCACCATTACAGACCTCGCTTTTCCCCAGTGTTTGTTCTTCCTTGAGTTTCTCTTTCCCATAAAAGTTAATATTAGATCGCCTCAGAAAGAACAGAGCGTTCATTTATCGGGACAAGATGATTTTCAAGCTGATTTGCATTAATTTTGAAAGTAAGGGGTTTGGTG
>JAKFQP010000397.1:274666-285853 GCA_023375905.1 Nycticorax nycticorax | reverse complement strand
CCAGCCAAAACTGAATGCCAAATCCTATATTTTTGCAAGAGCTTTGTCATACAAACTCACTCGAGCACTATCGTATTAGACACAAACATTCCAGAGGTCAGGATACTCGGGAGATGTCACAACCATCGCAGTTCTTCCCACTGCTCTAGGATTGCAAGGGGATTAAATGGAATTTATGCCGTATGTGAGTGAGGTGACCCCTTGGTTGTCACGGAGGAGGGGAGCTGGTTAGGGGAACGCACGTGCGCCCGGTGCCAACGCAGCTTTAATGTTACTCCAAGAGCAAGGAAGCCATTCCCCCTGCCCAGCACCGCCCGCCCTTCTGCTCCTGCTCGGGTGAAGCTCGATGGGCCCGTCCGCAGCCTTACAGCATCGCGGGGTCCTTACAGCCGAACCGGCGATAATGAAGGGCAGGCAAATATTAATTTCACATTAAGTGAATTTGCTTCACTTTGCCACAAGGTGGAGCCTGGAGATTAAACCATTTGTTTGAGGTCTGGTTGTTATTTATGAAAATGAATCCACATTTAAAGATGTGCATTGAATTGTCTCAGGTGATTATCTGTCTTCTTTTAATGAATCATATTTTTCATCATCTCTTATTAGTCAGATAGGAGGAAACTCCGAGGACTCTGCCAAAATAGGTGCCACTCTGGCGTAACTCAGCAGAGCAGTTGAACAATGCGGCTTTTCTTCTTCAATAAGAAATTGTACTCCAATACCCTGCGATATTCCGGGAGGGGATGAGACGGTAGAAGAAAGAGCACTTTGTGAGAAAGCCGAGGGATGAACAAGAGATAAAAGGAAGACATTTGGGGAGGCGGAGGGGTTTTGGTTTTTTTTCCTTGTGGTTCAATTTTGCTTCTGCAAAATCCCCCAAGAATGATAGAAAACCATCGCTGCAAATACATTACCGAGTTTCAGTGGTTGCTACCAGCAGCAAAATTTTGCAGGGACAGCCATCCCAGCAGCACGCTCCTCCCTGACCTTTGTCAACGGGCACTTCCCCAAAATATAAAGCCTATGTGTATACATTTCATTTCGCTTTTGATTTCACTTCCCTTCAGCCTGGAGGGGTTGAACTTTTTGTTTTGCAAGTGCTTTTCTGGTGGGTTGTTGTTGTGATTTTTTCTTGTTGAATTTACTGCAGAAAGACTGGGAAAAAAAGTGAGGTTTGGATTTTTCTCTGAGGGTGTTTGAGCTCTAGAAAAGTCTCCAAAAGTGGGTTTTACAGGGAAAAAAAAAAATAAAATCTGTATTTGGTTATAGGCTGAGAGCCTGAGTTCCCACCCCTGCGGGGACGTGGGCCAGCATGGGGAAGAGCTGGAGGAGAAAGCGCCATATTTCGAGTCCAACTCAGGGTTCAGCAGAAGGCAGGGGCCTGATAAGGCTCGCTTTGCTCTCCACGTGCTTTTTTTTTTGTGTGTGTGTGTGTGTGTTCCGGACTGACAAGAAAATGCCGAAATTCAGTGAGGGAAAGGCAGACTGGCAAACATTGCTGGGAAGACAATAAGCTGATGAATAACCACGCAGCTCCAGTCTTCGCTGTAAGAGAGCAGTGCCGCCGGTTTCGTTGACCACGTTGAAGTGTCCGTGGATCTCTCGTCACCCTCACGCCTCTCTCTGGTCTCCTATCTCCTCCCGCGCATGGATCCCAAAGGAATGGGATGGATCAATGGTCTACCTCTTGAATTCCACCCTTAGCATTGCTTTATGTCTAGAGCAGAGCAGAGCTGCAAAGGCCTGAGCCCCGGCCGCTTGCTAGGGTGTGAGTGAGGTGCTGGAGCAGCACATCCATTGCCATGGTCAACCCAACACTGGGCTTCACTACTCCATGGTCAACCCAACCGTGGGCTTCACTACTCCATGGTCAACTCAACGCTGGGCTTCACTACTCCATGGTCAACCCAATGCTGGGCTTCACTACTCCATGGTCAACCCAACACTGGGCTTCACTTTTCCATGGTCAACCCAATGCTGGGCTTCACTTCTCCATGGTCAACCCAACACTGGGCTTCACTACTCCATGGTCAACCCAATGCTGGGCTTCACTTGTCCATGGTCAACCCAATGCTGGGCTTCACTACTCCAAACTTCCCAGTACTCTGCAACTCAGCCTGCTGACATCCTTGCAGCAGAACGGTTGGGTGACCACTGCCTGACTCCCTGTCAAGCAGTGAGCAAATTTATCCGGCCAGTTTTTCATATGGAATACGCCACAGCCCCCTGCCCATCGCAAGCCAAGAGCACAAGCTCCAGAGCGCAGTTACGCTGCGAGAGGCCGGGCAGTGACGCGACGGCAGCATCAGGCCGGCTTCCCGCAGGCAGCTGCCTCCCCTGCCCACGGCAGGTCCAGGCTTGGGCAATCCCTCTCCTGGGAGCTCCACCCTCAGAGAGGTCTTTGTCTTTTTTAGATAAAAAGCCAACACCCTTTCGTGTGGTTTCTTGTACCAGCTCCTTTTTACAAAAAGAAACCCAGCTGTAAATAATGACTCAGTTGTAGCTGTTCCCAAGCTGCCATTTTCGGGCCTTGTAAATGTTTTCTTTCCCTCTATCTGTTTTTTAATTGCAAACACCAGTGCTTCCTCAGTAAGACAGGGCCTCGAGGAGAGCGCGATGCGCTTGGGTACACCGAGGATACTTCCTCAGCATAAGGAGGGCTCCGAAACTGCCCTCAGTCCAGCCTGGTGGCTGCAATAAGTCGCAGAAAGGATCGGAACAGGTCAAAGAGCGCTGGCTTTTACATGACAGCAATACCTCCTTCCCCCTTCCCCTGGAGCTGCCCTGCACCACCTTCCCTCCGTGCCGCTCATTTTTCTTGCCTCCCCAGCTCCTCGCCGTGCCCAGCGCTTTCCCAGCCCCTCCTGCCCTTGCTCTTCAGACTGATTAAAACACAGTGAGCAACTTTATTACGAAAACAACAATCCGTGCAGTATCTTTCGAGGAACAACCATTTCGAATGTCTGCCTGATGGAAACCAGGACTGAGGCAGCACCTTACCCTCTTAGTACAGTAATTGAAGAGAAACTGGCCTCAGTTAATATTAATTTTCAATAAGTCTTGAAATGAAGCAGACACAGTTTTGCTATTTAAGGTGAAAAAGCAGCTCATCCAAGAAATTGAAGCAATGCTTTCAGCAAGCGATTCCGAAGACATATCTGTTTGTTACATTCTGCGTATTTATTATTCCCAGGAGGTTATACACGATATAAGTGGAAGAATTTCTAATGCTGTCATTAATTTCAGTGGCATCTTTGCATATCAGCACACACCATCCATCTCTGCCGAATGAAAGTAGCTACATTTCAGGCAAGGGGTGATGCACACTTGTCACAGGGTTAAATTTGGATTGAAGATGGCATCACCTCCAGGCCGCCAGCCTATGACATGGAGGAAGGGGTCACAGTAGGGGAGATCATGTCCTTCACTAACGGGAATATTCACTTGGGAAGAAGTAGAAGAAAATAACCTAGAAATAAGGCCATCGTCCTCCTGACAGCCCCATGGGAAAGTCAAGCAGTGCTGAGACTGAACTAATTTTCCTGCTGGGCATGACAGGCACATGGCTGCCACTTCACATGGCAGCAAGAGCAGGAGGCTGCGAACAGTGGAAGCAGCTCTGATTTCTTTGGAAAATATGAGAAATCCCAAGAGGGGACTCTGCGAAGGGTCTTTGGCCCTTTGGGCAAACAGCCCCGTGTGAATTCCCAACACATGGATTTCAAGATTATGGTTGCATGAAGCCAGGACATAACTTGGTTCCTAGTTTATCCCAGCATTACCAAAAGAGGAAACGTTGCACCATAACTGTCGAGAACTGCAGTTCTCTCTGAGATGCAATCCTCAGAGAAGTGGAAGCAAACACACTGCTACCTCTGCATGGCTTTTCCTTTAGGGTGCCTCCACTGCCGCCTCCAAGAAATGAGTCTGAGCACTAAACCGACTGACATTTAGGAAGAGCTACTAACATCTTAAGAAATGCCTAAATTGCAGAAGAACAGAGATTGCCTTACTTGGACAAAAGGGACACATTACAGTTACACACAGTTACGGAAATGCCAGAACCAAATTCCTGTCAGCAGCACCAGAAGATGGAAACAAGGTGCAACGGCCACAACTTGTGGCTTCGGAGACACGGGTTGGACATTAGGGGAAAAGAAATTAGTAGGAAGGTGGTGTAGTACTGGACTAGGTTACCCAGGCAGGCTGGGGAGTCTCCGTCCTCGGGACTTCTCCAAGATTCGTCTACAGAAAACCTGACCCAATGTTGGTGATAACCCTGCTCTGAGTGGCAGGTCGGACTGAAAACCAACAGAATTCTCTTCCAAAAAACATCCTCATGTTTCTGCGATCCTCAGCTCAGGCCAATGCATGTCTTTGAGATTAACTGGGCGAGATTTCAATATATCCTGCATTGTTTTCCGTAAAAAGACTAACTTTTTGCTTAGGGACAGGGTTTAGTGGTGGGATGGCAGTGTTAGGTTAACAGTTGGACTTGATGATCTTGGAGGTCTTTTCCAACCTAAATGATTCTATGATTCTGAACTGGGGGGGCTTCATACAGAAGTGCAATAGAAGATAACTACCACTTTTTAGGGATTTCTTAATTCCACTCCTTCAAAATGCAAATGCTCGTCACTCCGCTGTCTGCTGGAGAGCCAACACAAGCAAAAATAGCATCGCATGGGGTCCCATCAAAGACTTCTAACATCACCAGGTGTCTCCTCAGAATGAAGAGATTTCTTAGAACAGGAAAATAAAGTACTGCAAGTTATTTCCCATATCGTGATGTGGTATCTACCACATGAACAGAAAACACCTTCTGCAGCAAAACCTAAATGCCTAAAAACCTTCCGCAGTAAGCCCTGCAGTCTGTGAAAATGCTGCAGACAGTAGATTTCCTTTCCCTTAAAATCCAAAGCCATCTTCTCAAAACAAATGTGCTCGTGTCTGTCGGAGCACGCACGCGTGCAATGGTGTTTCTTCCTCTCTGCACTGTAGAGAGGAAACCTGCCTGTGCGTGTTTGTGTGCGATCACAGGCTTCTTCCTCACTGCGTCGCAAAGAGGAAACGCAAGCTGGGCTCGAGAGCCCTGCGTCTTACAGAGCTGGCTTTCATCTTCACCCAGGAGCAGACGCCGCAACTCTGCTGAGGTTTGGCCTCTCGGAGCCGTCAGTCCCTTTGCTCGCAGATAAACACCGTAACAGGATACCGCTGTCACCTGGTCTGCTCCTTAACAGAAAATCTGCACCGCGTTGTGCAATTTGCCTGACAATCTGTAGAGAGAAAAAAAAATAAAAATAAAAAAAAATCAACAAATCTCTTTAACTGACAACATTTTTCCTCCAAGCTGCTGTTAGGACAGGTGTTCTGCGGTATTTCTATTTTTGACAGTATAGGCTGCACGCAGATGAAAAGGGACACCTGTATTCTAAACAAACGCCCATAGGGGCAGGCAAGGGTGAAGGCAGGTTCCTTTTCCAGAAGTGCTCCTTTTTCGAAAGTTCCTGTTGTTTCATCAGGTAAAAGAAAGCAAAAGGGCAGTGCAACTGGCTGCAAAAATTGGTAAGGTGTTCTTTCTCAAAGGCAAGTATAAGGGTGATTTTTGTTAGCTAGGTAAGGGGACACAACAAAATAATTTGTTCTTTAGAAGTCTTACAGTTTAGTTACATTGCTGTGATATCTAAAATACACAGTCTTCTTTAGGTGGAAAAGTGACGGAAGTAGGGTGCTATTTGCTGGAAAGGTGGCTTCATAATTGCGCTGTAACTTTTTACTAACTATGTACTATCAGTTCCAATCCTGATACACCTCTGTGTGATTAACAAAACTCTGCTGAAGGACTTGGAAGATCCCCCTGTGATTTTTCACCCCAGATCCAAAACCTGTTACAGTCTCTTAGTGCAGTGCTCAGACTGGGTGCCTAATTACATCATCCTGTAAATGAGAAAACGCTCCGGCTGGAATGTCGTCTAGCTATAAATCCTTTATTAATGTCATATTAACAGCTATAGCTACTCCATATGCAAGGGGTGTGCATGCAACACACACGGATGTAAGCAATCAGACCAAGCCAGAGCTCTTGTTTCCTTGCCTTTTTTCAGAGCTGCGTCTTCAGTGGAAGACGTAATCGACGTTAAATGGATTATGTACCTACCCAGCAATCATTTATGTAGTTTAGGAGTACCATCTCTATAGGTACTACTTTCTTTATGCCCGACAAGAGCTGCCCCTGTGTGCGCAGCCATATCAACACGTTGCGAAGTAAACCCACGCATAACAAGTCAAACGAGCTACGCCAGTCGATGCCCAGTTTTGACGGCACATTAGGGATCTCTGCCAACACAGTTCTGTTGATCTGGGAACATCCTCACACAGCCGCAGCGGACGTACAGCTCTGGCTTAACTGCATTTGTAAGGCAAGCGCATGCCGAGTTCAGCGCAGTCTGGGACGGCGCAGCCAGACAAGATGCACCCGTGCCCACGCTCATCATTAAACTCAGTTCAAGGTACAGCTGTGGTCACAAGCATGGTCAACACCGGATTGTTTTGCTGCTGTTGGCATGAGGCTGGCTGTTGCAGAAATGTCGGCAGGGTCTCAGTGGCAGGGTGTAGGTGTGGGCTCGGCCGCTGCCACGCTGCATTCCAGCGGGCTGGCTTAGACGTCACCCCACAACTGGTACCTGCAAGTAGAGATGAGGACACAGAGAAAATGCCCAGGATGGAGGGGTGGGGTTAACCCCAGCACTTTCCCATGTAGGGTGTCTAACAGGGAACAGCCCCTGATCAGCCCATGGTTGCTGCTCGGGCCGGGGGTCCTCGCCTACAGCGGCCCCAGGCAGGTGAAGTCGCAGCATGGTGCCACCGAGCAGCCGAGCGAACTGAGCCTCCACCAGCCCACCTTGCCAGAGGGAGAATCACCGGGGCATGCCGTCCATCAGGGCGGGTGTGGGGGGAAGCGTGCCTGAAAGGAAAAAGGGGGAACCCGAGATGACACCCCTCAATGCCAAGGTAAACATTAATCTGTGTCCGAAAATGCGTACTTGGTCAGTTCAGTAGAAAACAGCTTGAGCTTTGAGTGTTTATTATTCTTCCTCTAATAGCAGTGCTTTTTCAGACCTGCCAAGGCTCTGGGTTCCTAACAGATCTCTGGTGTCATTCTGCTTGCCTCACTGCAGTTACACCAGAGGTGAATTTGGCCCTTCAGTTGTTTGGGGTTGCTGATCACCCTGGGCGTGCTGCTTGCTCGGCAGATTTTTCTGGAGGACCGGAATTTCTTGTGGAATTCTTTTCTGTGAGGCAATGACTGTGTGGGCAGCCAGTCGTCTTCAACATCGGTCGGAGCACAGTCATTAGGGGATGTGCTCTTGACGCTGCTGCTTTATTGGGAATCTCCTCTTCTTCTCTGGCTCCTTCAGGCTCACTTTTCTGCTCACCGCTTCCACAGTTTGTCACTACGGAGAAAATGGACTCGTGACTGAGCGTAAACAGGCTATTTCCCGTTTAACTCATACTCCTGGTCTAGCATTTTGTAACAAGGCAATCAGTAGCAGTAAGTAGCATATGCTTCCTCCGCCACAGATATTAATCTAACGCTGCTGCAGCACAGAAAAGCACGCCAGGCAGGAAGGGAAGTTGGTGGAGCAAACACAGCAATCGCTGTCCAGAAACAGAGATCCTCATTCAAGGGCCCAAATTCATCTCAACCCAGTGGGAAAAACTTTAGTCTACAAACATTTACGTTGGCAGCTCTCAGCATTTCGGTTTCGTAGTCTGAAATGCTGGCAGATTGCTTATCAGCAAGCCTTATGAACAAGAGCGAGGCAGAAACGCAAGAGGTCTGAGGGTCACTGATTAGAGAAGAAATGAAGACAGTGATATCGGAGCTAGAGAGCGAGGGAAAAGAGGCCGAGGAGGTGATGAAGGAGGAAGAGAGGTGGAAAAGGAGCAAAAAGTAGAACTTCAGACATCTGGATAAACATAAAACTTGGGGAAGGGCTCCTTTCGGAAAGGAGAAAGTTTGTAGTTTCTCTTTCATTTTTAACAGTCCTACGTGACGCACTTACAGTTTACCTTTTGCTTGTCCTTCTTTCAGCAATTACGTGACTCGTAAGAAATTCAATTGACAGATACAGTGCCTATTTAAACTTATCATTAATTATGTGTATTAATTACTGTTTCTTTACATGTGCTCCCTTGACTCTGGGCTGGGGCTCAGCTGTGCCACGCTCTGCGCACGTCTGAGGCTCTGCGTCGGGGACAGCCCCCGTGAGCTTGCGGGACGTGCGGCGAGAGTAGCAAGCTCGTGCTCAGCCCACCGTGCACGGATTCAGGTCGAACAAAAAACTTAAACTGATGCTTAAAGTTAACCTGTGAGCAGCCATTGAAATGTAAAGCCTTGTGCTTACATGTCTTGCCAGACTGTAGCTTTGTTTGAACTAGAACAAAACTGAAGCAGGGTGGGTTTAGACTGGATCTAAGGAACAAATTCTTTACCATGAGGGGGGTGAAACCCTGGCAGGGGTTGCCCAAGAGAGGGGGTGGAGGCCCCATCCCTGGGACCATTCCAGGCCAGGTTGGACGGGGCTGTGAGCAACCTGGTCTGGTTCAAGGTGTCCCTGCTCCTGCAGGGGGGTTGGGCTGGGGGACCTCTGGGGGTCCCTTCCCACCCAAAACATTCTATGATTCTATGATTCTAATATACACGACCGAAGATTACACACATACATAGTACCTTCTACTTCAAAGTCTGCCAACGCTTTACAAGCTAGAGCAAATATAGTATCATGCTGTTCCCGAAAGGTAAGGAAGTATTCTCCCGGCATACATGAGAAGGAGGTAGAAGAAATGTGAATGTATTTTAAAGCTTGGGTTTTTTTAGAAAGTACATTGGAATATTAAAAAAATTCCTGCACAGTAAAAATCAGGTTTAGAGCTACGCGGGATTACCCAAAAAGATGCTTCAAGTGGCATCATCTGCTGAGCCAGTGACAGGTCCAATGAAAGATACCCCCTTGCCTTACAAACCCTGTTCTTGAATATTCTTAGGCGCCTTGGGCTACTTGCACCATCACTACCACTAGAAAGCGAGGTGTCCGTGTTTCATGTCTCTCCCAAGAAATACAGTTCGCTCCTCTTTGTGAGTAAGCTTAAAGGTAACAGAATCACAGCCGCTACAGCACATCAGTTCACCCTGCTTTTTGGCCAAATTCCTCCGGTCTCTAGGACAATCTAGTCTATATATCTGTTAAAATTTTGAGTGGTGTTGCTTTAACCTTGCAAACACCAGAAGGATGAAGAGGATAATTAAGGGTAAGGGGATAATCTCTTGCCTTTTAAGGCAATAAAATCATAGAATCATAGAACCGTTTAGGTGGGAAAAGACCTTTAAGACTATCAAGTCATAAAGATGACCTCAGAATAAACGCCAGTAAACTAAGCCCAGGGTATTTCAGTTGAAGGGAAAATCAGCAATATTATGGAATTCAGAAGAATAAGTTACTTGTTCAGATGTCTTGGGATTTCCAGGCCTAAGCTACAGCCAGCATATGGCAGAAGTCTGAAAGAAAACTGGGCCAGTACTAAGGGGCTGGTGCAAAAGCATGAGAGTCACCTACGGGGATCTCTGATATTTCTTCAGCTGAACAGCCTGACCGTTTCAGGATGGTAAAAAAAACCCCAAACAAACCTGAATATTCTTATGCCTATGCATCTCTGGGTGGAATTTGTCTTCCCAGACCTGGTGCTTCGGATTACAACTGCTCTACAGAATACAGTCAGGCTATGGTAGGAGGACCTTTAGCTGCAAGGATTAGTGACTGACTGAACTGACAGTTATTATCCGGCGTGTAAGGATAAGAGAAATTGTTTGATGATACTGGAATGACTTTCTCCTGGATGCTGCACATTTTAAATAAGTTTTGAACACGTTAAGATAAATACTTGTCACAGATGCTACAAAGAGAAATGCACAAGAAAAAAAAAATCATGACAAATCTTATGAGAGTTCCAGTTTTTCAAATTCAGCGAGTGCAGACACATGTCAAAAAAATGTATATTTTAAATTTTTTATCCAAGCATAATATTTCAAGGTGTGTCCAACCCTTGCAACAGATCACAGGACACAGGCAGCGAGCAAGCCGGGCTGTACAGACACTAGTCTTGATAAACAGTGAGGGTCTATCTCAGTTTTATTTCTGCATTCCTCTTCAAGTAAAGGTGTTGGGTAATTGGAAGATAAAGTCCATTTGTTTAAGCACAAAGTAATTATACCAGACTAAGATACTGAAAATGATTCATAACATTTGAAACTCCCAGGTTGCAGACCACAGATATTGCATTGGTCATGCAGGAAACTTACTTAATCTGTTTTTAAATCTGTGTTTCGGGGACTTGGATGAGAGTATGGTGTAACTTACTCCTAAGATGTTAAAGCTTAGGAAGTATGAAAACTCATTTTTCACCAGTTTCTTGATAAAATGAGGTAAAAGCATTTTCTGTTACTAGACAAAGTCAGGTTAAATAGACATAAAAGACTTTGTTCTTCTCTGACTGAAGTCAAAATTCTTATTAACATGAAAGGGAGCAATATCAAACCTATGATCTTGAGAGGAAGTAACAGTGGTATTGCATCTGTAGAATAACAGGAACATGCTTTGAATGCTGGAATACATGCTGCATTTTGTTTACACTTAGAAGAATTACTTATTGCAATATTTGCATAATGTTCAGTTCTGTTTAATTACAGCTGCCTGTGAGAAAGAGTTCAATGGTGTAGGCACCAGATTCAAAGCAGATTTCTTTCTAGAGCCGTAAAGTCTAATTCCAGGGAGACGGACACAAACTTTCATCCGTATGAAAGCGAAGATTGTTTCAGACAGTCTAATATATGAGGCCTTTTCTTCTTCTCCCCCTTTGGAGACATTAAATGAACGGTGATGCCTAGTCTGTCGTCTTGGCTGTTAAAGATCCCTTAGGCTGTATTTCACGAGAGAAGGGAGGCAGCTTGAGTGAAAATATCCCCCTCCCTGTGCCGTACTGAATGCGGCCCAGAGACACCTCCTTTTCACCAGCGATGTGCTCCTGGTGTAAATACACGGCATTAGACGTGCGTGTGGCTGTCTGCGTGAATACAAGGGGAAAGGGAAAGAAAATGACTGATGTGGAGGCAGGCTCCAGAAACGTGCA
>JAKFQP010000397.1:241870-266561 GCA_023375905.1 Nycticorax nycticorax | reverse complement strand
CATAACTGAATAAGAAAAAGTGTAATTATAAATGGATTACCACTATAATAGAAAACCTTCAATAACTGGGACATGAAGACTGTGATGTCATTTATGAAAGCTCCAGGTGTGTCAGACCTGTGCTTTGTCATAGTGTAAGTGTTAGAAATACAGTTTTAAAGCAACGTTTGCTGTAAAAATAACTAGCCTTGCTCTGGCTTTCAGCATAAGGTGTATCGTGGTGAAATGTGTTACTTTGAAAATGAAAATCGTGACCGTGCGGCAGAACCTTATTTCCTGCCTATTGCTGAAGAAGCTGACATTCGAGAGGATGATAACATAGCCATCATTGATGTGCCCGTTCCAAAGTTCTCGGACAGTGATCCAGCAGCGATCGTTCATGACTTTGATAGGGTGAGTATATGTGAAGTGATAAGAAATAACTAGTCTTGTTGCTCACTGGGAAACTGGAGCGGATGGTAATCATAACAGCTCCAGGGCTTTCATTCTTGAGACCTTTAAAGCTTACTGTCGATGCAAGCTTTTCTTTGGGGATGGGTTTAAGTGTGGGAAATCTGATCCTTTTAACTCTCTATTAGTAGACTTAACTTCTGCAAGGGAGGAGTGTTACAAGAATGTTAGATAGTTCACACCCGCGGTGACTCTGACTGCATCTCGGTGCTATGCAACTTTAAATATTGTTGCCCATAAGATGTCTGGAAGTGACGCTTGCTATTTGGTCAAGAATCTTACGTAAATGAAAGTGAGGGTAGGAGAACATTGTAAATGTGAGTTAAGAAATGAGGATTCGGTCTAAGATTCTGCCAGACTGTGTTACAGCAAAATATAGAATTCCAAACAAGTGTGGGCTCCTTCTCCTTGGATAAGCGAATTGAAAAATCACTTCAAGTGGCTAAACCCCAGAACCTGAAAATGCTGTGTTACTTGCATGTAGTTTCTCTAAAGCAAAGATGAGAGGATAGCTTTCATTTGAATTTTTTTTATTAAAGTTGCATTAATAGGATTAACAGTTATACTTAGTCCAGTGCAAAAGCTCTCGTAGGTTGTTTGTAAATCAAGCCTTGGCAATGTAGATATAGTCAGGGTAAAGACATTAGAACTGACCTTGGTACATGCTGCCTGTAACAGTAGCGTGGACTGCCAAGCTGTGCTAGCTGTGTTCGCGGTATTTGCAGCTTTTATCTGCGTTGTCTTGACAGAATCTTGGCTGTAACTGAAAGGATTCAGGCAATGTAAGAACTTCAGTTGATTCTGGCTAAGTGCTGTGCAAAGTCACAATAAGCCAAGTAGATACATTGGTAGTTTTAGTCTCTGCAGTTTTTGCAGTTGGTGGCAGTGCTGATGTGACTTTCTGGAAACTAATACTTTTTTGAAGAACTATTTACAGGGAGTGATTGCTTATCAGCAGTTTTGTTTGCACTGTGCTTAATTGGACTTCTTCAGTTAGGAGAGCATACTCCCAAATACTTTGTCTGTATTAATACAAATTGTACTCATTTAGAATTATGATTAAAAACTGCTTTTATAGTCAGCTCTCACTTCTGTACAAAAGTCCTGTTGTAAGCTGTAGCTCTAACCACTTTGTTTGCGGAAGTGGTAATAGCTGAGTTCTTACACTGGCCAGTTCCCTAATGCGTCGCTTTGATACCAGCTGTGCATCACCTCCAGCTTTTTGAGCTTCCTTCCTGGTCCTTGGAGACCTGTGTTCTAATAACCAAAGGCCATGCTTAATTAATTGAAAGCTTGTTTTCAAAATAGCTTTTGACGGCGTATCTTGACTTGCAACTGGGTAACTGCTATGTGATTCCACTGAACACGTCCATAGTTATGCCGCCAAGAAACCTGATGGATCTCTTCGCGAAACTGGCGGTACGTGGAAACTTTACTGTTTAGTTATGCTGACAAGATCCCTTTTGATAAGAATGCTGGGTGTTCCTTCCTGAGTTACAGTCCTCTTGCCATCGAAGTACATAATCCCCCTGGCTCAGTCGTGTGCTGAAGTTAAGGCCAGCTGTCAGCGTATATTACGTTGAGTAGATTCACGCTTAATGCTCTCATTAATACCTAGCTTTATGAAAGCTGAAAGCAACTAGCAAATAAGTTAAATTTAGCTATTATAAAGGTATTTGATAAAGCTCCAAATATCATTGAAAGCCGAAACCTGGAAGTTCCTACCAGAAAGCTCACTTGCCCCGTGAGAGTTTTAATGAAAAAAACAATGCCTACTTGTTCTTCTGTCTTATCGGCACTGTAGTTATGAGCTCACCGCAAGCGCTTTGACTCTTCAGTGACTAAAACTGGTATTTTTCCAAGAAGACTTTATCTTACGGGTCAAGTTGATAGGATTTGCTGCTACTTTCAAATTAAATGCAATACTGAACTATCACGTGTCAAATGTCCTTTTCAAAAAAGTCATTGACTCCTCTCCACCTACTGCTAGGGGCCACCTGATCCAGCTTAGCTTGTTTCATTTTCTTTAGTTTCAGGAAGACAAGCTTTAATGTGTCTCCCTGCCGCTGTTTCTGGGAGTTGGTTGTGAGGGGTGGGAAGTCATTTCAATAGTGCTGCAATTTTGTGGTGAAGGCTTAACTTTTGTGGGTCCTGCTGCTTTTTTTGTGTTAGAAATATATTGCCTCAAACATGGACGGAAACTTTTGTAATCCTTTTTCTCCTCTTGGATGCAACAGAGTTTGCAGTTAAAAATGAACTCAAACAGGTTCTATTTATGCTCGCTTCCTGTGAGGCAAGCAATATTAAGGTTAACTGCGCTTTGTTTGGACGTAACTGCAACTGTTTGTTTGAAATAGCCTTTGTTAGTTTTTAACTTGTCTGGTATGGAGCTGTTCATAGCATATCTTAGTATTAAAACGAAAGAAAGCTGAAATCTAGTGCTTGAAGCCCTTCCAAAGCGAAGAGTAAAATGTAGTGATGTTTGTCTGCTGTTAGCAGAATGCTGTATCTTAAGGGTTGGGTTTTTTTCCTCTTCCAGACTGGCTCTTACTTGCCTCAGACCTACCTAGTCCGTGAAGAAATGGTGGTCACAGAGGAGATAGATAATGTGTCTGATTTGGGTATCTTCATCTACCAACTCTGTGTTGGAAAAGAGACGTTCAGACTTCAGCGTAGAGACCAGATAATGGGTAAGTCCCCTTCAGTAAAAAAAATAAATCTATTGTTTGGGTAGGGAAAGGGTAAATACTTAAACCTTTGGAGCTTTTAGACCTGGAAATCTGTGGGTCTTCAACATGAGCTGAGACTACTTTCAAGTATGTCAGTATTATCTGAAGTTTCATTGGAACATGGTGAGAGAGTTTCGGCTCTGGAATTAGAGGTCACATGCCCAAGCCAATTCCTGTTCCAGCTTTTCGTTGAATCTGTAAGTCAGTTTGGCCCCAAAACTCTCATAATCTGTCTGATAATGTGAGTCTTTGTAGGTGCAGCTTAGTCTGTCACTGTCTTATCTAGAACAGGGTTAGAGGAGCACCAAGTAAAAGCATTATCTTCTGGTTCACTTGCTCTGAGGGGAAAAAAAGAAAAAAAAAAAAAAAATTGAGCAACTAGCTCCAGATATCCCAGAGTTCCTCTCTGAAAGAGGAAGAATGCTTCATAGAGAGCTCAGAAGTTCCTTTCTTTATTGCCTGTCTCCTCATGCCCCCCCCCCCACCATTCTGTGAAAAGGATGGAATTTGAGGTGTCAGTGGTTTGACATACTGGAAGGAGGCCTGGAGTACAGAAATCTGATGCCATGAATTTTACTTCACTGTAGTTCTCAAAGCACTTCATAGTTTGCTGCTCTCGCCAAACAAGTAGCGAACTAATCCTTTGTCGGTTACAGCCTTTCAGAATGCAAATGTTTGGCTTGTCGGAACTCTCTGCTCTGGTTTTCCTGCCAAGCTCTTAGGCAAGAGTTTCCTCAGCCCAGTTACAGCTTGCAGCATCACGAGCTACATCTGCTGCTTGCTAGAGACTACATCCTCTTACTAGATGGAAGGCTCTGTATGTGGGAGCATAAAACTGGTCCTGTGTGGCTAACAGTGTAGGGCACACGAAGAAACAGTAAGCGTTGCCTTTACAGGAGGCGGAGGCACGTGTCTCTTAGCTGTTGTGAAGACGCTCTTATGAACAAGTCTAAATTGCCTGCTGCTGTGACTGGAAGACTGTAGTCCACAGACAACACTGCGAAGACTGTTTTATGATGTTTCCTTAAATTGTCTTGCTGTAGTGTGTTGTTGACATCTTCGCTGCATAGTAAAAGACTTCTACAGGATACTTGCACAAAAGCATTATTCACTTACTAGAATCCTTCTTGGTACAATTTCTATTCTGTAACTAACTTTGTTTGCCTTTGGGGAGGAAGGGGGTGGGAAATCCAGTCAAATGGAAGTCTGCTGCTGAGGAAAAAATTATTCAGGGCCAAGGCTTGTCTTGCCTTCTGGATGAAATTTTTAGCACGCCTTTCTTGTGTGCACGACCCATGCACGCATAATTAGGCTAAAATGGATAAACTCCTGTAACTTCTGTGGAGAAGTCTTCTCATTTAGCTGATGCTGCAGTGGCCCTCAGATTTTGTAGAATTCATGGGTTCGTCTGTTAGATCAAAGCAACCCCAGGTTCTGCAGCAGTTCCTGGAGCTGTAACTGAAGGCGTGTGAGAAACAGGACAGGTTATCCTGACTGTTCAGTGATGTACCCAGTTAGATACCCACTGGAAACTTCTTAGCTCATACAGGCATTAAGATTGAGATGAATTGGAGGGCAACTTGGATTTTAAGCTTTTATAAATTAAAGCAGTGCCCTGCTGGGTTTGGTTTAAGAGCTAGTACTTCTAGACTTAGATAGCTTCTCTTGCTTACCCTGAACAATCCTCTGCTTATTAAACAAGCTATAAATCTTTCTTCTCTAGCTGTTGTATATTGAAGTGCTTTAGTTGAGCAGCTTGTCTTTGATGGCAGGACTACTATATTCTTGTCTCCTAGTAAAGATTCACAGCTGATACAGGTAAACTGCCTGTGTCGGATCCAGTGGTGGTGTGTCCCAAAATAGAGAAAATCACTTAATACTGTTAGGAAAAACTTCAGTAAGATCATCAGCTGAGTGGCAAATCCTCGCAGGGCTCTCAAAGTGAAGGCTGCTGGATAGAAGCACACTCTGTCTTAATACATACGGGGTGGGGGGAAGTGCTGGTAAAGAGCTAGGGGAGGTTTTCTGTACCTCTTCTGAGTTTTTAAACTCCTTTCCTGCAATTTCAGTCTGCTTTTGCCTTTCTTTTTCTTTGTGGTTAGGAAGGGCTATGAGAAACTTTGCCATAAACAAGTGGTGTCTCTTTTGTCACTAAAATGGTGTCGGAATACTGGGGAAAAAAGTGCTTGCTTGCTTTGTCCCCTGTGTTTGTATGTGGGCCCCTCTTTTGTTGTTACCGTGCCAAAAATGAAGGAGGCTTTCTGATGGAAAACAAACTGATACCAAGCTCAGGTGGCAAGTCATGGCTGTAGAAACACTATGTGCTGAATGACTGTATCTTGCTGCTGTTCGTCATGATACAAAACTTGTTAATACTTGCTGCTGGGTTCTAGATCTCCTTTACTTAGGCTCTCATCTTCTCTCGTCCCCAGGTCTGCAGAAACGTTCAGTGGAGAACTGTCATTCGATCAGACACTTTGAAAACTCTTTCGTTGTTGAAACAAAGATCTGTCAACAGTGAAGGGTGTTGGATGGGAGGTGACTAGTTCACACCTTCATTGAGAAGTCTGAGCATTAGACGTCGACTTCTTAATTAAAATGTGCAGTGATAATCAAAAGCCTTATGCATTTTCTGTGTATTGCTTGTATTTCAAAAGACAAAGTCACCATTTCAGCTTTCTTTGATCTTTGGTATAACTTTTTAGTTGTCTCATGTAAAACTTAAATTTGAGTAAGGTTTTTTTTTTTTAGAAGGTTAATATGAGTAAGGTTTTCTTTTTTTAGAAGGTTAATATCAGTTTATCTGTTGAATGTGTTTGATTTAGTGTAATCTGGGAATGGCAGAAAAATATATATATAAAAGTTAACCAATTTCTTGGCTGGAACCAATTCTGTTCACCTTAACTCACAGAATGATTAATAGTAATAATCTGTGGTTTGCACATCTTGTGTGGTTCTGTAGAATAGCTCTGCACTCCGTATCCTGGCTAAAAAGAACCTTTTGATGCCTATCATTAAAGGTTTATTTTAACTACCATGTGTGAAGCATGTAAAATCCAACCTCAGTGATCATAAACCTCTAACACTACCCTCTTTCATTTTGTGCAATTACTGTATTGAATTCGTATGTATATTTGGAACCTTCCCCGAGCTTATGTTTAATTCTTCTACCTTTGTTTGATTTTGTGGTATTTGGTTGTTAGATTCAGATAGAGTTGCTCTTAAAGCTTGTCAGTATTTTTGGTTATGAATTGGTTTATCCTGTAACTTCCTATTTCAATAATCTGTTCTGGTATAGCTCACTTGTGAATGTGACTGTAGCTGCAAACTTAAACTACTCTGGCTTATATAAACTTTTTAGATCAACTTTTTATGAGCAAGTAGCATTACCACTGCAGTCGGAGCATTGTTCCTTTTTTTTGAAAGCTGCAGTGTCAAGATAACGAAGGGTTAGTGTCCTGCAGTTGATGAACTTGAGAGTTTTATTAAGGGACTTTATATTGGCATAAATTCTGCAACCCTATAATAAATGTTTCTCTAAAACTTTGGTGTTTGTGTGACTTCATGGCGTTCGGAGGCGAGAGCACAGTACGCTGGTATATGGCCCACGTGGGGGCAGCAATGGTTACGGGCCTGCGGCAGGGTGCAGTGCTCTTCCCTCTTACCCTCACCTCTTTTCCAGCTTCTGAAGTCAAATTTCCTCTTCCCGTTGCTGTGGAAATGCTTTGTGGTACAAAATGAACTTGGGGAACAGAGGGAAGAAAAGACATCTCGCTTCAAACGCGGTCCCCCAGCAGGAGGCAGTTCTCGGCGATGTTTAGTGCTGTGAAGTGAATCCATTGAGCGGCGTTCCTGGCGTGCGGGCGTTAACTGTCAGATGTGGTACAGCAAAGGAGGGAAGCGTTCTGCAATTCATCCCTTTGAATGTTGGTCTTGATAAGGCAGGTGATTCAAGGTATGCTTGTCTTGGTGAATTTATGGCAGCGTTAATGAGAAGTCTTTTTAGCATATTGTAACAGACCGAGACAGTGGGGGTTTAATCAACAACTTTTTGTAACGCCTTTCAGTGTTGACCAGTGGGATTTGCTGTGCTTTAAGCTCAGGGCTATGGGAGCGTCGCAGTGAAATTTCTATGACTGGCTGCTCAGCGAGCTAAAGTGTGTATTGAACCCTTCTGGCTTTCCTGGGAAATAACTTGGATTGTACAGCTGGAGGTACAACAGTAAGCAGGCTTTCTGCACTAAAAACTAGGGGGCGAGAAGTGACTGGGAGTAGCTGCTCACAGCCATTGTTTATGGAGCTGTGCGGGGGAAAGGAGGAGAGTGCAGCTCCTGGGCAGCTGGGGATTCTGCTGCCTTCCCTTGGAAACTAAGGCAGCTCTTCTCCCAAGGTGTGTGGTGATGCGACGCAGAGGACGTGCCCGAAGACTAGAGCTCTGGTCTGCTTGGCTGTAAAATAGTACGTGTGGGAGAGTACTTCATTACGTACTGTACTTTACTGAAATGGAATGCTGTGGAAAGCTCTGATGGTTGTCACTGGGAGCCAGGTATGCTTTACTGACACAGGTATGTGTTACTGGGGGAAGTAGCTGCACTGACAAGTTTCTGCTACAGACTTGCTATGTGCTTGGGCAAGTTACTGTTGTGATGATCTCCTCCTCCTCTGGATTGTCTGAGAGGATAACGAGGGTGGGTTGGCTGTCTCATTTGTTTTGGTAGCCTTGAGTGGAAGGGTTTGGAAATGTGTTCATTGCAGAGAGCCAGAAGCATCTGCTTGCAGCGTCGAGGTTTGACTTTGACAACAAAAAATAGAAATTCTTCCTCCCAGCTTTGAGCGACTCTGCGGTGGATGGCTCTCCACTATCCAAGCCTTTAACTGGCTTGGCTACCTGAAGACATGTAGCAGGAATGCTAGATGTGCTTCCAGATGGGCTGAAATGCTTTCTCTTACCTTTGGTCAAGATTTTTTTTTTAAAGAAACTAAGTCAGTTCCTGAAGAGCTTATGAGATGTTCTAGGCAGCGAGCCAGCACACTCAGAGGAACAGATTGTTCTTACCTGCTTGGTGCTCTTGCGTTGGGAAAGTTTGGGTCATGCATGCGGTGTGCTAGGCTTATTATCTGTGCCTGATCGCTTTGTGCTGGGGGCAGGCGTTCAGATCCAAGGACTGCAGTTTTAAGATTGCTTTTATGAAAACGGCCAGTATTCCCGGGATCCTCTGATGCTGTCTCCGTTTGAGTAGCTCCTGTGTTCAGCTGGTCTGTAGGAAGCAGGAGAGAGGGTGCGAGTCAGAGGAGTCTTTTGCACCAGTAGATGGCATAGGCAGCAAGCGCTTGGGAGTAAAGCTTGCGTAAATGATAAAAACTTGGTGCATGTATTGTAACATGTGGGGTTTTCAGTTATTGTGCCAAAATGAAACCTGGAAATGGTTTGATGAAAGCTTCCTCTAGGTGGTGTTTAGTGTCTTTGCTTAGATTTTTATCTGTAGTAAAGAACGCTTTCCTAATATAATTGTAACCTGTGTAAAAACCCTCTTAAATATCTGGGTAAGACTCTGCTTCAAACGCAGGGGTGGTAACTGGAGGGGTAACATGACCAGGATGCAAATGCAAACTCATTAACTGTAGCAGCTTCTGTTTACGGGCGTGTTTACTGAAAAAGCAGCCAGTGCGTGCAGGACAGTCAGCAATATCTGTGCCCTTGCTTATTGACAAGCTATCTTCATGCTACCTTGCACGGTATTTTTCTGCCACCGTATATTTAGGTACAAGCTTTAAATACCTTTCTGAACCTTAAGATGACAATTCAGTCAGCTTGGATGGATCCGGCAATCCAGTGCTTTGGAAGATTCATTTTTCCAGGATTACAAGTGAGGTTTTTTCAAGTATAAGCGCTCTAATTGAAGACAAAACTCACCGTTAAGAGCAAACTTTAATTTGAGACTTGGAGGAGATGCCGTTGACCTTTGCAGAAGCCTGATAGCTTTCCGTCTGAGTGTGACTGGTAAGGCATGGGCTGCTGCTGGTGGGGTGTGTGCGAGACAGACGCTTCCATTAGAGTAGGTGTTAGTCTACACTAGAACCGCAGAGTTTTTTCCAGCCTGACTTTGTAAAAATTCATAGGCATAAAACTGTTATTTGCCTATATAAATGCCTTGAGATGAAGATCCAGGTAAGAAAAAACGGGGACAGCATTGAGACCTTTGCAAGGCATACTGAGGCCTCATCCTGCTGTGAAACAGAGCTTTAGCACCTCAGGCTTGATAAACTGGTTGTCTAAAAGTGAGACATTATGCACCGCAAGCTCAACTCTACGCTATGGACTGTTGCAGCACAGCTGTGCTTAGTGTGATAGTGAAAAACTCTCACCTCACACCCACAGGAAAAGTCACAGTGTATGTGCAGACGCCTGGAGGATGAAGCGCCTGCTAGGACTTCAGCAAGACTGGGCTTCCTTTGGTGGATGTCGTTAGTTCTTGGCAGCACGGGGAAAGCTACCGAAAATTCAGACGTGCTCAGAGTATGTGGTGAGTGATGGCAGAAATATCAGAGTGCTGAAATCGAGTATATGGTGAGTGATGGCAGAAATATGAGCACTGAAATCGGCTCTGAATTTCTCAGAGAAATCCTGGTTTACGTTTTTAAATCATCCTCCTGTGTCTGGGATTCATTCTTCCCCAACTGCAGCAGCTCTGCTTGCAGCAGGGTGGGCTGAATGGGACAAGCCCCCTCGCTAATGATCCAGCAGCTGCCAGCTTCAGATTTTGCAGGTTGATGCTTTTGTTTCTTGGTTTCTTGGTTTCTCTGAAGTACTCAGGAAGGCTAGAAAGAAAGAAAACATTACAGTGTTTAATAAAGACAGCCTCTTCCACCCCATCACTTCCCCATCTGTTGCATCTCATCTCGTGTTCTCCTAACATGTCCCAAACAAACAAACAAAAAATCCTAGAACGGAAGAGAACATTTGTAGGGCCAGATAAATGTGCTGCAGGCCATGAAGGCTCCGCAGTGGGATGGTAGCTAGCCACGTGGCTGAATTACCACTCCAGGAGGACCACATTCGAGGTCAGGCTCAGAAGGATTAAAGCCGCTTTGACTGTCCTAATTTTAGGCCATGTGGGGGATGGCTTGGCTGCCAGCGATGGCACAGGGCCCAAATGCTAGCACTGATTGAAGCTTTGAGACTGCAACCAAAATAATTATAATATGTATAATTACGGTCACATTATTTCATTAAAATTATTCTTCATTATGTGTGTATGTTTGTGATATTACCTAGGCAATATAAATGGGCGTATTTCCTGTCTTGAGAGTAATTAAAGACTCTCCACCTAGCACTTCACCTCCAAAGGAAATTATTTATTACAGTTCAACTATTTTGTTTACTTAAATGTTTTTTCTCTTTTTTTTATACTGTGACACGTCAGAGTTCCATGTGAACAAATACGAAAGTGAATTTACGGTCTTAGAAGTCATTCTGACGGTGGATGTGGATGTTGTGTGTCTGTTAAGAAGCGTTCAGGTTCTTGTGAGCTGTTCCATTTTAGGCCTTGTTGATGCTCAAGGCTGTTCTGGGTTAAGCCCGTGTGTGGACACCTGATTTTGGGAACAAGGAACTTCCTTCCCACAAACCTAATCCCTTGTTGGAGTGCAGCCAGGTGCTTTTATTCTGGAGTGAGAGCACCTGCATGTGGGATTCATCGGGAATAGACCCATGGATGTAGGTAAACCTACAGTTTCCTGTTGATGATCAGAAATCCCTTGGTAGGGAGGGGTTGTGTAGGGGTCTCTGGTTTTGTGGGGTGGTGATACCAGTGGTAATGGTGCGCTGTCACTTGACAGTAATTCAGTGCTTTGGTTTCCCAGCACTTGGTGGTTGTAGCTTGGTTGTCTCACATTCTTAGCCCCTTTCAGTAGAGAATCCTTAATGCGTAGAAAAATAAAGAGGGGTGTAGAAGCCACTGTTCAGGCTGCTGTACCCTTACTGCCCAGGGTGAAGTTGGAAGCAGCTATGGCTTTGCCTTCTCAACTCATGTTTATTTTTTGAGAGAAAAAAAAAAAAAGAGAGGTGGTATCAGGGTGGTATCAGACCTTCACACAGAATAAATGATAGCGCATCCCCGGTTGTGAGCTGAGCTATGGCTGCTGGCTTTTCGCTTAAGGTTGTAGTCTGAAAAGAAATGAAAGCATTTCTGCTTATCTTGTACATCGGTGCTGCAGCATAAGCTGCTTTCCTTGATGTCGGAGCGCGTTCTGCTCTTGTCAAAGCTTCAGTGCTAACTGCTCTTGACGCTTCACCAACCACTGCTGAATGGGGTGGATGTCGGGATGGCTGAGAAGCCACAGCCGCCACCTCTGCCTGCCCGAAAGCCTCTTCTCTGGTAAAGGGCTGCTTGGGTGGAGGTGGCTGGGGAGTGGGAGGGTATGGGCCGAAGGGAGCTTGCACCGAGAGCTGCTGACTGCCGGTGGATTTCTGAGGCCCTATTTCCACCGTAGATTAAGACCCTTGATTTTCAATAGGGAAATGACTCATAACTATCCGGAGGGCAGACAAAGTTTCTGGCTGAGTGCCCTGAGTGTCAAATGTGAGCTCCAGATCTCAACAACTTTTGTATTTCTTCTACAAATATCCTATCTGTGGATATACTGGATACCTGCAGTATCTATTTGCAGACTCACAACACTTGTTGGTTTTTTAATGGAGCTAATGGTTTCTCTCTACAAAGCTCTTCTTTTTTGCTTTCTCAGCATTGTTTGATTTTTTTTTTCCTCTTCTGTTTTCATTTATATTTAAAAAAAAAAAAACCCAAACCACAAAACAACTAACCTTTGAGCAGATGGCGTTGTGCTCCCCTATCTCTTATTTCTACCAAGGGCTGCTTAACTTTTTTTGATGTAAACGGAGGCATATTTGCCCTCATGAGGCCCTTACACGTGCTAACCACCAACCCCTGCAGGCTGGGCACCACGCTGTGGAAGCCCACGGGTGTTTTGGCCCAGCATTGGTCTTAGACCTGCCCTTGAGCCAGCATGGGAACACCTTCCAGCTGCCAAATGTGCCTCAGAGTAAGGTTTGGAAGCACATGGATGTGCTGTAGCGCAATGGACATCTGAGGGCAGAACCCATCAGGAGCAAAAGCGTCAGCAGGGCTTGAATCTGGGATTTCTTCTGTGAGTAGTTCAGTGCTCGTGGTGCCATATTCAACCCACTTATTTCTGTAGCTTACAGTCAGGTTTTTAATTTCTTTTTAACTTCTAAACATCTGACTGGTTGATGTCAAGTTGGCTTTAGTGTCATGCTGACGTGGGTGCGGGCAGTGCTGCTGGGGGGGCAGGTCCATCTTCAAAGGGATTTCAATTCCCAGAAACAATCTTCCCTTATAGCTGAACTTGTGGGTTCTGACCAATCACCAAACGAAGAGCTCTGGGGTAATGGGGAGAAGACCTTAAAAACAAGTGCTCTGTACTTGTTACGTGACTGCAAAGGGACCCGCAGGAAGCGAGGCAGTTGTTTGGGGCTGGCGTGTATCCTGGCTCGACTTGGCTGTGGGAGGTTTCCTGGAATTTGTAGCCCTGTCCTGCAGCCAGGGTGTCCCCTGGAGCCTGGGGCAGCCCATGGCTTTCTTTGAGTGCAGCAACGTAATGCGGGGCTGGAGGGTAAATACCTCCCTTGCTGCCCCGTAGAGGGTTTGGGTCATGCCCATGCTCCCCTGGCTGCTGTAGAAGATTCCGCTAAACCAGGCTGCAGCCAGAGAGCTTTTGAGCTCGATGCCACCAGGGTTTGATGTCCCATGGGAGACACCTAGGATGGGTCAGTCAGGGGCAAACGAACCCAGAGGGAGAAACTTTGGGTGAGGGAACTTGCGAGAACGGCACCGCGCTGGCATGGGCAGCGGTGCTGCTGTTGTCTTTGGACTTGAGATGGTGCTGCTCTGGGTTTTGCAGGCTGTTAACCAACAGGAACAGGCTGGGATGTGGGGCTTTGATGGTTAGCGTTAATTCACTTAAATAAGAAACCTCTCATTAAACTAGAAACTCAAAGCCATATGAGCCATTTTAGCTTCTGTTTTACATAGGTCTCCTGGGAACTTTCTCTAGCTGCACAGACCTCTGTCTGACCACAAGGAGTTACCATTTCTTTAAATACCGACTGTGTCATGTAATAGTGGAGTTTGTGCAAGATAATGGCGCTGAATCACAGGACTGATAAACGGGCTGACAGCGGATTAGAGAAACGAGTCAGCTGAGACCACAGTTTGGGTGGATTAAAATCTTCAGCATAGAGTTTTTCCCTTGGGACTCCTGGGAGGGCAAGCGGGGCTTGGAGCCGGCCGCTGGTGGCCGCACATTGTGGTTGGTAAAAGCCACAACTTTCACATAAGCTGGAGCTCCACCAAGATGTTCCCTTCTTTTTACATCATTGTTGAGCCCACTGGGAAGATGGGTTGGCAGATGAGTTAAGAGATGTGTCAGTGCTCGCAATACGTTATGACAATTGGCTACATCATTTCTGTTCATCCTACCTTTGTTGGCTCTTCTGGGGTTTTGTGTTTTGTTTTTTTTTTTTTTTTCTCTGAATTCTAGGTTTAGGAGGAAAAAAGCAAGGGTGGAAGAAAACTTCAGCAGACAGGCATCAAAAATTGTAATCTTGATGATCATAGCTCAGCCACTTGCTGACCATGAAGGTACCTGACCTCCGAGAGGCTTCATTTTTCCTCTCCTTTTAACTTTGTTGGCACCTCTGTGTATGCCCAGGACTGAGACCAGGCTGTGACTGGGATGAGGGCTTTTTTTCTGAGGTCTAACTCATGCTGAAACAGGCTCTGGGGGCATCTGGACCTGTTGCAGGACTGGCTTTCTTAGAGATAGCCGTTGCTCAATCATCACCCACACGCAGACAGGATGGAGCTCCCTTAAAATCGAGCGCTAACTGCCACCAAAAAAACCGCACCTCAGCCCTGCCAGCAGCTGGTGTTGTTTATGGAGTGTATCCCGTGTTGGTTTGACGTAAGATACCGAAATAGAGCTGGAAGCGGGAACAAGCACCCAGGTCTTCCCCTTTGAGGAGACGGCACTAACCACCAAAAGTTGTGTTCCTGTCTGTTCCCCATACCCAGGACCGGCCTACTGGCCTGCAGTCTTTTCTTTTTTCTCCCACTGCCTTGATGGAAGAGCAGAGACGGTCCTTGGTCCTCGTGCAGACTAGCCAAGGGCATGTTCCTAGCAAGGAGAAACAGGCATTCAAATCCCCTCTTAAATGGTTAAAATTCCTCCCTAATTTTCCTTCCTTCCTAGGCAAGGACAGCACTTCCAGGGAGGGGCAGTGACAGCCTTATCCCTTCCCTGTGTTTTAGAACCAGGGGATGCTCCTCCCAGAGGGATTCAGGCGATGCTGAATTGTTAGAAACCCCAGTCCTATGTTAAACCTAGCCCTCGGTGTATGAGATGGATGCACCTGACCCTGGACCAGGCACCTCCTCCTGTTGCCTGAAGGTTGCTCCCTGAGGAAGAGGATGCTGACAGTCCTAAAAGAAGATGTATCGATGCTTCAAAAGGGTCTCTGTTACAGCTGGAGATTATTCCTAAATGCAGCATCGAGGCTTAGGAGCCTGCTGGGCAAACAAGCCATGCCATCTCCTTGCAGCTACTGGAAGCACGATGAGGACGGACGTTTCTATCGCTTTTCTCCTCTGCTGGCCCCGGCTCTGGTGGAGCAGACCCTTGGACAAGGGTTGAGCCTTCAGGAGACTGAACCAAAGTCCCTTCATGTCAGCTGATCTAATCCAAAAATATGTGTCTGTCCCTGTTTCCTCCTGGGAAGGTCAGTGTTGTCGTTAATGGAAATTAATGATCCTGCTGGCGTCAGCGGGAGTCTTTGCGTGGAGTTTCGGTCTTGGGAAATAAGGAACAATATAAAAAGTAAGAGATGTTTTTTGGGGGTAATTTTTCAGTATTGAGAGACTATGGATGAGCAGAAAACATGAAAGAAACACTGGAGGAAGGAACTGATGATAAGAAAACAAAGATCCCTGTACCTCTGACTGTTTCAACTGGGATGTCATGTTTTCACCCCGAGTTTCCCAAATACTCTCCTTTGTGGCATATTTTTCTTTCAATTTTCAGAAATTTGTAGAGCCTTCCTCTATTTATTTCAGCAGTGTTACTCGTGCAGTTAAATTCTGAAGTGCAAACCACTGCGTTAGAGAGGAGGGTGAGTGAAACTGGTTAACCCGACGGTAGTTGCTGGTCCCAACAAACTCATTACAGCAGTGAGTGGTGGTACCAAACCAGCTGTTGCAGATGTGGTCTGGGGTTTTTTTTTTTATTACTGTTATTTTATTCATGATGGCTTGAAGTACAGGATCTTTTTCAAAATCAGATCTTTTGACCTCTATGTGGATCATAGATGATATTTACACAGAGCTCAGCTTACCAGCCCAAATGCTGGAGCTCCTCTGCCCTGACTTAGCTGGCAACGTGAGCCAGGCACTGTCCAGGCAGCTCCACCTTACCTGCTCTCTGTCAGCGTATTTATCAAACCAGCTCTGACAAGATTTTATCTAATATTTTCTTGTTTTTTGTACTGTTTTGGATTGACTCGTATTGGTCACTTGCTGTGGGTTTGTCTTTCTTTTTTTAGTCACTGAGGTCTGAGGAGTGGTGTCCAGCAGCGCTGGCCTCTCTGGCCAGTGAGCTGGGTTTGTGATGCTGGGAACAAAACTAATTTTTAGCCTCTAACAGCAAAGTGAAAAAGGAAGCAAACAGTGAAGTAAGAAGTGTGAAAGCTTGCTGCTGGTGCAGCCTTAACCGGAGCAAGAAAATCTAACACCAGCTACCAAGAAATGGAGAGTCTTCTCAGGACATTGAGCAACCAGATGACAAAATGGCAAATAAAATCTAGTGCTGGTAAAAGAAAAGATGTGTAAGGGGGAAGAAAAACTCGGCTTAGATAAGAGGAGCTGCAAACTGGCTCTTTTCATGAAGAAAGGAGATCTTTTGAGTTAACGTGGGCAGCTTGCGGGCAATGGCTGGGGATGGCAGAGGAGATGAAGAGGATGTTGAACATGTGATGGTCTATGGCCGTGGAGGACCTGAGCTGCGGCCATCAGCCCTGCTCCCACCCAGGAGGTGGCTGGGGGCCCGGAGCGTGGGTGAGCCCTCCCCTCCGCTGAGGCATGAGCCGTGCAGAGGAGGAGAAAAGGGAACTGGTCTCTCGTGGTGCAAGAGGAAGGAACACCGAAAGATGTTGTCAGGTGGCCGGCGCAAAGCAACAGCGATACGCTCCCGAGCAATGTAGGTATAACTAAACCAGGGAATTCATTGCCATGGGAATCGGTGGGTGCAGGTGGGTGTTGGTCAAGCAGCTTGGAAAAAAGCTTTTCATGGCTCTGGAGAACGATGGTTTCAGTGCAGCTGCAGGAAGCCCCACGACCAGTGGTTGAGGACGGCCGTGCCCGGGCGGGATTGCTGCCCACAGCCTGGCGTCCAGCGCGCTCCCCAAGCTTATGAGCTGCAGCCAGTGAGCTGCTTTGGCGGTCTCTGGTCTGGCTCAACACAACCCTTTTGCAAAGGTGTAAAGAGAACAGGAGGAGGGGCAGGCGCGCGCTCCCCCGCTTCCATAGTCTTCGCTTGCAAGTACAGTTTTAAGTCTCAGCATGCAAGAAAAAACCAAAAAAAAAAACCACCAACAAAAAAACCCACCCCCATTGTGTGTCTTCTCATGCTGACAATGACACAAAGGAAGCTGTGAGCAGCGGTGCCCGGGGCGTGATGCAATCGTCCCCAGCTCTTGCAGGCAGCGCCTGCGCTTTCCAGGGCGCGTGGGTTCGGAGACGTGCGGCTGCGGGGGAGTCAATGGAAACGGGGGCTGCCACCGCGCGTGGCCCTCGGAAACTCGCCGAGAGCTCTGCTTCCACCCAGAACCGTGCCATCCTCCTTTGCCTCGTGTTGGGTATAAATTAACACTTCCCCAAAAAATCCTTGTCTTGATGCTGTATCTGGACAGCTTAAGGTCCTCAAGCGTCCCCTGAGACCTTCCCTGGGTCTGCGCTGTTGCCACAAATGGCTTTTTTGGGGGGGATTGGGAGGGATGCAGCCTGCCCTGGGTGTGCCCCTGCCTTCCAGTTTCAGGGACGGTCCTTGAGAGAGGCTTCTTTGGCTGCCAGATACAGAATAACTCCTGAAACGTAACTGCTGCTGCAAAACAATAAATGCACCTTTTCTTTTGGCCGAGCACAAATGAAACCTAAACCAGTGTCAAAAAGCCACTTGTCACTTCAGCACAAGGTGTGCCTAGCGAGGTTGTTGGCAGGGACTGGAGTGCTTTGCTTGGGAATAACAACCCCCTCCGGGGAGCGGCGCTTCCCGAGCGGCCGGAGGAAATGCTTCCTGCAGAATAAAGGGGATGGTTGGAGGGGATGTGTGTGTGTGTGTGTGTGTGGTTTTTTGTTTGGGTTTGTTTTGTTTTGGTTTTTTCTCTCCATTACGTTCTCATTCAGATTCCCAGTCCGGTGCTGCGGACCAGATTTATTACTCAAAAGGCTTTCCGGAGAAAAGATTTCCATGGGAATATTGGCTTCTGCTGGCTTCGAACAGGCTAATGGAGAACGGCTGCCAGAGCTGAGCGAAGCCCAGGTGAAGAATCGGATCCTGCCTTGCACAGAGCTCAAAGCTGGGCAGAAAAACGATCAAACAGCAATTGCTCCCTGCTGCTGCCATGGCTGGGCATTGCTTGTCTTCTCCAAACCCTCTGTGCCATGCGCCATCCCCACCTGAGGCTTTCGTGGGTGGCAAAAACACAGCAGAGCATCTCTCTGCTGGTGTGTGATCGCTCCGGGGCTCGAGCGTGGGCTGGGATCGTGGATCCTGAGCCATCAACAGGGCATGAAAATACAACCTAAGTAATATCTTAAAGGGTTCATAAAGGGTTGTTGAGCATTGGAAGGGGCTGCCCAGGGAAGGGGTCGAGTCCCCACCCCTGGGAGGATTTAACAGCCGGGCAGAGGCGGTGCTGAGGGCTGGGGTTTGGGGGTGGGATGGCAGGGGTAGGGGCATGGTTGGGCTGGGGGAGCTGAAAGGGCTTTTCCAACCTAAAGGATTCTGTGATTCTGTCTTGCTTCTCCAGCTGTCCATGGCAACATCAGCCAAGGGCTTGGGAGACCTCTGCCATGGAGAGTGTGGCCCAAGCAAATCCCTCCTGGAGCAGAGGGGCCGTGGTGGGGGCAGGGGAGGGCAGGGCAGATCTCTCCTCAATGCGGCCCATGTGAGCCACCGCGATTATTACACCAGACTTCCTGTAAAAAGAGACCGTTAATGCTAATATGAATAAACCACGTTGCTGTGGCAGCAGGGGAAACAGCTCGTGTTGCACCCACGGTGTTTTGTAGGTGGGAAAACTTAAGCTAATGAGGTTTTTCTCATTGAACAATTTCTGAACTTCTGACACCACTTTGCGTAACATCTTTTCCCCCCAGAAGCGAAAAGTAGCTCTGGGGGATTGTACGGGGCCATCCTCCTCCTCTCCCACGGGGCCAGGGACAGCGACCTGAAGGGACGGCGATGGGTTTGTGTCGGTGCTGGGCTTCAGCTGCGGGAATTCCCCATGTCTTGGTGAACCTCTCGGGGAGGGGGGGGCAGATGAGCCGCTGCAGCTCGCAGCAGTGCGTTTTGTCCCTTTGCAAGCCAGCGCTCTGCTTTTCCCCCCCCATGTAAGGAGGTTAACATCATTTTGAAAAGGCATCTAAAACGTTCTACAGGTGCTCGAGAGGTGTGGGCAGCCCAAGAGCTGCCAGGCGTTGGGTCCGTGGAGGCGTGGAGTGGTGATGCAGGCAGGTGGGGAGGGGAGAGCAGGCCGAGAATTGCACTTAGATTTTTTTGTCATATACAACAGGAAATAAAAAAAGTATTTTTTCATTGCTGTGAACAAATGACCACGTGCTTCGTGGTTTCCATGAATTAGCAGTGCTTACTCCGCCAACACACTCCGGTACAGACACTGGCTCAGACTCCTGTAGGGATGAGGTGGTGGAGGGGTTTTTTTTATTACATAGAAAGGGTTTTTAAAAAGGGGGGAAAAAAAAAAAAAAAGTCTTTCCCGCTCTCTGGGATTCACAGCATTTTTCTACAAAATATATAACTTTTTATAAATTAAATCTATAAAACAACATTTGCATTAAATAAAACCTCATACCGTCACAGCATTTTTACATTTCAAAATGTAACATTTCAAATGTTCACAGAAAAATACATTTTACAAAAGGTGCAAATGAAATGCCTGTTGAGCCCAAAGCTTCTGTTGACCGATTTTAAAGAAATTCTTATTAAAAATACACGCGCCTTTGAGCCTTTCTTAACAAATCTCTTGTAGCCTGGTGGGTGGCACCTTTGACTCCGCTTACACTGAGTTCCCGTGACAGTGAAATTCAGAAGGGTTTGGTTCCTCTGACTGCGTTTTAACCAAGCTGCTGTTACCGAAGAGTCGATGTGATGGCGCAGGGTCAGTTAGCAGTGAAAGGGAAATAATTTGCCCCATCTTTGGTGAAAAGAGGACCTGAAGGGCTTGACGGTCGTCTAGCCTGAATAAATACCCCCAAAGCACAGCCCCGTGGTTAAAGCTTATCCAAGGCAGCGATACGGCTTCAAACCACGTGCCTTGCAAGCCACAAATGGGAACTGATGGCAGAAAAATAGTGTCTGGGCGCTTCAGTGGCTTTGTGATTTGAGGGTACGTCATTCGCTACCCCCCAAAACGGAGGCTCGGTTAATTATTTCACTGGCAAGTCCTTTGGGGCCACCTTACGTTCCTCCTCCGTGGTTAACATGGCTTGAGGCAGGCTCTCGGCACTCTCCGCAGAAATCAGTCACTGCTGGATCATCCATGGCTTCAGAAATACGTAATACTGCGTCACCTTCTCATTTTTAGGATTAAATTCTTTCTGCACAGCAAGACCCCAAAAATCTTGGCTGCCTCTTGCTGAAGCCAGGGCGGGTGACCAGGAATGGGCCGGGTAACAGCCCCGCCGGTGACAACGGGGCACAGCATCACCTCTCGCCACGGGTCCTCCTCCTGCTGCCAAAGCTACCTGCTCCCGGCCGCCCAGCTTAGAGACAGGGCCTATGGGAATTACGTGACGTTATTTATATCCAGAGAAAATTCACGACCAAAGTATTTAATCAACAAATCTTTTGGTCAGGTTTGGGGTTTTTTTTTGGGGGGGGGTGTTGTTTGGTTTGTTCCAACCCTCACTGAAATCAGCAGAAGCTTGTCTGAGTTGTCGCTCTCAGTGTCCGGGGGGGGGGAAAAACCCCCAACAAACCCAATGGGCCAAACCCCAAAATAGAGCGAACATTTGAAGTCCTGGCGACTGTTTGGGGAGGGCCGGCGCTAGTAGCCCACGGCGTCCTCCCTGAGCTCGTCTCTGGAGTGCTTCCTCACGTAACTGAGGTTGTGGAGCTGAATGCTATCTTGCAAATCCTGCCTGGAAAGGCGTCTCCTGAACTCATCCGTAGTAAAGTAGTAGATGACTGGGTCCACGCAGGAGTTCAAGCTGGCGAGGCACAAAGCTACGACGTGAAACACTGAGATGACCTTCTGGACACACCCGTTCTTAATCTTTTTGGTTTTGACAAAGAAATCCAGGGGGAAACTGATATGATAAGGTGCAAAGCAAATCAGAAATACCAGAGCACAGGTAAGAATCATCTTTAAAGCCTTTTTTTTCTCTCCGAGGTCACGTGAAGCAGAGTTTTTTTCTTTTAGCGATAAGATAGTTTTCCACGAGCAGTATAGGATGATGAGTAGGGGTGTTACGAACCCCACCAATTCACCTATCATCATCATTGCAATGGAGGTGGGAAGGTCAACTTCCTTTACGGGGAGATCCACAAAGCACGTGTTTTTAGCATCCTGGTGAAGCCTGAGAAGCGGGAAAGGCAAACAGCCAACGCAGACCACCACCCACCCGACGATGCTGATGTACACATCGCAGATGCGTTTGCAGTCGCTGAATTTCAGCGGGTACATGAAAAACAAATACCGTCTTACGCTGATGCAAACCAAGAAGTAGATGCTTGCGTACATATTGACGTACTTCAGGTAGAAGCAAAGCATGCAGAGCCCTCCTCCAAATTCCCACGTCCCGGTCAAGTAGTAGAAAATCCTCAGGGGTAAGGACAAAACCTGCGATAAGTCGGCAATGGCTAAATTGATCATAAATATTACGGCCCTTTTAGTCTCTTTCATGTACCCGTAGAAGACCCACAAAGCTAACGTGTTTCCTATTAGTCCGGGGATGAGGATGCAAGTGTACGTGATGGCGTAGTAGGGCTTGAGGTCTGTCTCGGTGCAGGTCGAGCTGTTCGTCATGGTTGTGCTCCAGGTCCGTGCTCAGCCCCGGCATGGTAACATGTTCCTCACTTGCGTCCTCCAGCCAGGTTGCCCTCAGGTTGTCGCTGCTTAAATAAAAAGGTTCAGCCCTGGCATCCGTGTCTGAGGCTTCGGTTACCAGATCATCGCGTCCGCTCTGGGGAGGAGCTTCGTTAGGGGGTGAGCGAGTTAATTAAAGTCCCGCTCGTGTGCTTTGCTCATAATCTTTGTCAGAAGTTTCCAGACCTTACGCTGGTCGCTTGCAGGATTGGCAGGGAGGGGAGCCGCACCGAGAAATGCATCGTCACGTGCCGAAGCAGTCGACAGTTTGTGACCGGAGCAGCACCCCTGTCACCTTTTGGGTGGCATTTCAGCCACTTCTCTCAACCCAGGAGTTTGGCAACCGACGTGGCCTCGCCGCTGAAAGACAGAAAGGTGCGGTTACGACGCTGTGGGGAGACACAGCTCTTACAAAGCAAACGGTACGGGGCAGCTTGCAGGAGCTTGCAGAAACCTGCCGGTGGCATCGGTGGTGGTCAGCTCCTCCGCCGCCTCCCAAGCGCCGTGCCTTGCCCAGTGAAGGGAAGTGCAAAGCCACTGAGAAATAAATAGAAAATGTGTTTTGCTGCTGCTACAAACCAGCCTCCCATGCCGCACCGCCAAGCAGAAGTCCCCCCCGCTAGCAGGGCGTGTTTAACTTGCTGCCAGGCTTTTGCAGCTGCCTGTTTCCCAGCTCCAGCTTTTCCACCCGAATCTCCCTTTGCCTCCGGTTGCGTTGGCCTCCCCGCGCCCGAGCGCGCGGCCGGCGCAGAGCCGTTCCGGCGAGCACCGTGCCTGCGTCCCTGCCCCGCCGCGGGCATTGGGATGCTCTCGCCTCGCACAGCACACGCGAGTTTAACGCTCTGCTTTCCCAGGAAAGCCCTTCAGAAACCTCCCGCCCGCACCACGGCTCCAGAGAGCCGAGAAGATGACGGAACGAAATGTGCTCCTTATGTAAATGAGCCTGACGCATGCGCCTGAGAAATGAACATTTTCCACCCAGGGCGGTGGCTTCACCAAACCGGGGTCAACTTTTTCATTTGCCTTTCGTAAATAGAATATAAAACGTACTTGCATGCGAGGAGGGGTGACGGCCCCGCTTACTACGTGCTTTTTGCTGCAGAGCTACCTGCATTCTGTCAAATTTGGCTTTCTCATGACTGCTCTAAGCCTTTCCTTTGCCCGTCTTGCACACGTGACTGCTGCGGCTGTCGGAAATACCGGAGAGCATCACTAAGGTGACTGTAGGTGGACTTTATTTTAAAGCTGTTTGCATGGTCAGCAGCTGATATTATCTGAACCTGTCAAACAACAACAACAAAAAACCCCTCAACAGATCTGGTGATACAGAGGAAATTCAAATTGCTGCCCAAACTCTCTCAGGTTTGCCTTTTGCTTCAGCGTGAAGAATTAACCCGCAGGTCCAGGTGGGGGAAGTCTGTAGGTACCAGCCAAGACGCCCAAGGCACATTTATAAGGGCAAAATTATATCCCGCTGCAGTCCCTGAGGGTTTTTCCCATGCTTTGAGGTACAAGCGTTAAAGTGCAAACATCTATTAATGAAGCCGATGGACAACACCGGCCAGGGTGATCGCACCGAGACTTTGAAGTAGCTTTGGGTGGAACCAGAAAATCTTCGACAAAAGGAAACGGCTCGGGGGGCCGCTTTTCTGCGCCTATTTGCATAGTTTCTCTTGTACGCCATTGAGTAACGAGTCCAACGAGACCAAGAGGTCTTCCTATCTTCCAGGGAGCCAGCATCTAACGTAAGCAGTAGAGCAAAAATGGCTCGTGAAATAATCCCGTTAAACTTCAGAAGCGATGATTAATGAGCCGGAGAGTTAATGAGCCTTCTGTGCAAAGACTTAACGATTCTTTTATTAATTCTCCGCCCAACCCGCACGACTCATTCTAGAAATGTGAGTAATCTCTTCGTCATGCAGGAAGACTCATTGGTGCTCACCTACTCGTTGGGTTTTATCCATCGCTGGTGGGTAACTTGGGCCAAGGGCTTCAGTTTCCATTTGCTGGAGCTTGACCAAGGGCTTCGGTTTCCATTTGCTGGAGCTTGACCAAGGGCTTCGGTTTCCATTTGCTGGAGCTTGACTGGCAGACGTAACTGGGAGGGGGTTGTGGATGTGGCTGGTTTTTGGCAGTACCTGTCACGCCCTGGGGTTCCCTGGGGCTTCAGAGCTCGCCCTCGGCAGCAGGGTAACCCCTTTGGGGCTTCCTGACAGCGGCGCCCGCTCCGGGCAGGTTCCTCCCTTCTCCTCTCTGCTGGGATCAAGCCAAACCAGCTGGCCAAAAACCAGTACATCCTCCCTGAGTGGTCAGAAATTGCCTAGCTGGGCTTGAAAAAATGCTGAGGGTAGGGACAGGCAGAGCTGGCTGTGCTGGGAAAGCATCCGGGGCCGCGCAGCGGGGACTGGTGCTTCCAGAGGTGTAAGGAGGCGGGAGGGACGCTCTCTTCCACGTTGGTGTTCCATGGCGATGCCGAGGCCCAGGGAAGACATGCCCGTCTTTACTGCTACAGCAAACTCCTCGGCACGACGTGTCCGGGCTTCCCATCCACCTCCTGCTCCTGCCGGGGCGTCCGAGCAAAACAAGGGTGTTGTAGGTCCCTGGGCTGTGCCCGGGCGGCGGGAGCGGGGCACCGGTGGCCGGGTGCATCCTCTCACACCGGGGAGCTCCTCTGTTCCAGGGCACGGGCAGGCTGTCCGGCAGAGCGAGGGCGGCTGGCGAGGAGCTGCACAGCTTTGCCTTGGGTCGATTTTCACTTTTTTCACCCAGAATGTCTCAACTTCCAGTGATTTTTTAATTTTATTTTATTTTATTTTTTTTTAAACAAGCTTGTCTCCTCTCATCTCTTTCCCAGGGACTTCCATCACCCAGCCAGCGAGGCTGAATCGTGCTCCTTTTCCTCTGGCTGCGTTCCCGGGTGGGTAAATCCACCCCTACCTCCCATCACCACGCCGTGAGACACGCGAAGGGCAGGAGAATCATAGAATCATAGAATCGCTTTGGTTGGAAAAGACCTTTAAGATCATCGAGTCCAACCGTTAACCTAACCCTGCCATCCCACCACTAAACCATATCCCTAAGCACCTCATCT
>JAKFQP010000397.1:214688-226899 GCA_023375905.1 Nycticorax nycticorax | reverse complement strand
GGGGGGGGGGGGGCGGGGAAACCCAGAAAACCACTTTTGGCTTGAGATAAGTTCCCGACTTGAAGTAGCAGAGGCTTTCTGGCACTTGAGTCTTAAGCAATAGTTTTGTTTGTTTAATCCCGGCACTAAATAGGAAACATGTAAACAGAGCTGGTCGGTTACGGCAGCTTCTGTCAGTAAGGACAAAATGGCAGTATTTGGGGTAAAACAGGCGTTCCCCGTGCCCCGCAGCCGGCTTGGATGCACCCAGCTCCCCTCGCCCACCCCTCGGAGCCGGGCGAGACAGAAACACACGGGCACAGCCAGAAGCCGCTGAGGATGTTGCACCAGCTTCTGCCCGACAAGATCTCTCGAGCAAGATGAAAAACAAAACAAAACCCCAAGAAGCGATAACGTCGCTCAAAACTGCACTCGCTTTCATGTAACGGAGAAAATGTGCAGCCGCGATCGCGCTTACCTTCCAGTGACTCCCATCCTCCGGGGGGGCGACATCCATGCTAGAAAGCGGGAGGAGCGAGCTTTCTGCTTTTATTCCCCACCGATTTTCGCAGCAATCCCAGCCCCGGCGACTCCGTGTTAAACTTCCACATGTTTTTGGAGCACTGGAATCCCGCCGGCATCTGCAGCCCCGTACGGTGGCTGGTGAACAGGAAATCCTGTATTTTAATTCTCCTCGCTGCATAAACCGAGGCCGGCTAATGACGCTAAAACAACTGGGAAGGCGATGACGTCGTTCGATCCGGCTGCTGTGCGATGGAGACCTCAGACGCAGATTTATTTATTTTTTTAAATTTTTCTTTGCACAGAAGTCGCGTTAGGCGACGGTGTCCTTCGGCCGAGCTGCTGCTGCTTTTATGCACAGCCACTTGCCGTTTGCTTGCTAAAAACCTATAAAATGCAGAAGGAAAAACCTTCCTCGCTAAAGGAAAACTGAAAACTGTGCCAGTGTAAGCTACTGGAAGGAAGTAATTTTCCTTCCTTTTCTTGGAAGCCTGGTTAGCCTCAGACTATCAAGACTATATGCTAAAGCCAAGGGTTTGGCTTTATTTCTGCAATAATAGGATGGTTTAAGGTGGAGATTTTCCCAAAATACTGTTTAAAAAAACCCCAAAACAACCCACCCCTAATGTGCATCGTTACCAATTTCTTTTTTTGCCTCCTTTAATTCCTTTCCCATATATATACATGCATAGATGTATAATTTTGAGGGTTTTTTACTGCTGGCTAAGTACTGCTGTCTTTCTGAGTTGCTGCAAACGGGCAGGCGTGTATTTTAGTGTCATTTATTCCGAGCTGCCTTATTTCCAGCTGAATGGTTTTAGTCGATACGCAGCGTCGCATCTTACGGCCCAGGGCTTGGGAAGGCAACACGGTGGTTGGCTTCTTTCCCTTTCTTACCCCGGGTAACGTATAAATAGAACTGTTCTTGCTCTATTCATATATTTTCTGTAATTAGTCCTATGACCCCGCAAAATTAGCAGAAACATAACTGTGGAAGAGAAATGAAAGGAGGAAGCTATTACCGCCTTTGGCTGCAGAATAAGTCACCAGCCCAGGCTCTGGGATCAAGCGTGCATCTTTTCCCCATGGCATCGGAGCCCGCTGGCTCTGCCGGCTGCACAAGTGCTGGGGTTTCTCTGTGCTGGCGGCAATGCTGACCACGGGGACCTGAGTGCGTTCCCGTGCCGTGAAGTGGTGCTTCACGAGAGTAGCATTGAGAATGGAGAAGAGGATCCTTGACCTGAAGTGTCCTGTGGTCAGTGGAGATGCAGTTACCGAAATCCGTTCATCCTCGTGAGGGCAAAGCCAGGACCAATTTATGAACAGTTTATAGACCAGCCTTTAGAACCATAGAATCATTAAGATTGGAAAAGGCCCTCCACGATCATGAAGTCCGACCATCAACCCAACACCACCCTGCCTACTAAACCATGTCCTGAAGTGCCACAGCTACACCTTTTTTGAACACATCCAGGCATGGTGACTCCACCCCTTCCCTGGGCAGCCCGTTCCAATGCTTGACCACTCTTTCAGTGAAGAAATTTTTCCCAATGTCCAACCTAACCCTGCCCTGGCGCAACTTGAGGCCGTTTCCCCTTGTCCCATAGCCCGTTACCTGGGAGCAGAGCCTGCCCCCCACCCCACCCCCCGGCTCCCCCCTCCTCTCAGGCAGTTGTAGGGAGCGATGAGGGCTCCCCTCAGCCTCCTCTGCTCCAGGCTGAACCCCCCCAGCTCCCCCAGCCACTCCCCATCAACCTTGGGCTCCAGACCCCTCCCCAGCTCCGTTGCCCTTCTCTGGACATGCTCCAGCCCCTCCATGTCCTCCTTCAAGCAAGGATAAAGATGTTAAACAGAACTTGGCCCAGAACCAAGCCCTGGGGGACACCACTTGTGACCAGCCGCGAACTGGATTTAACTCCGTTGACCACAACTCTCTGGGCTCGGCCATCCAGGTGGTTTTTTTACCCAGCAAAGAGTACGCCTGCCTAAGCCGTGAGCTTCCAGCTTCTCTAAGAGAATGTTGTGGGGGACAGCATCAAAGGCCTTGCTAAAGTCCAGGTAGAGAACATCCATGGCCTTTCCCTCATCCACTAGGCGGGTCACCTGGTCATAGAAGGAGATCAGGTTGGTCAAGCAGGACCTGCCTTTCATGAAGCTGTTTATAGACATATCTGTGGACTTCTTCATTACCCCTTGCTTACCCAGCACGCAAACATAGCCTGCTAGCAAATAAGAACCTGTGAAGCCCCATGCTTCGTGTCTCAGCTGGCAGCAAAGTGATTTGGAAGATGCAGGAGCTGTTCATCATTCCAGGTCGTCTTCTTGTGCATCTTTTTCAGCAGCTGATGCTGATCCTTGGAAGAAAGAACAGTCCTCGTGTATTTGAAAAACCTTCACACGTTTGCAGAAGGGAGGCTGGCACGGCGCCCCGTCCCTCTCTACAGGTTAAAGGTTCATCCCAAAGTGGCTGTTTTATCAGGATATCCTGCCTAGGACATCCTACTTCTGTGTCCAGCACACATCCAGCACCATATCCAGCCATCTCTGAGCCCTATTTTTAGGTTTGTGTTTACAGCAGGGCTGCTGGGGAAGGAGAGGTCAGTGGGTGTTGGACCATAGCGAGGGTCAGACTCCCGCCTCTGGGTTCATAACCACATCGAGTCCTTCCTCCGCTCATCGGCTTTTTGGAGCCCTTTTGCAGAAGATCACTACCTTCCCGGTCAGGAAAGGGTGATGGACTGACAAGCCTCAAGCGTTTTCCTTCAACATATATTAATCAACCTCTCCATTCCTCTTTCAACTGCATGCATATTTTTGTTTAGCATTTCTGCTCCTCTGGCTCACCACCGATGCTAAACATGCATTTTGCCCTATGCGATGTTCTACTTTCCAAGGCAGAAGACACAAAGGAACTTCTAAATAACTGTGAGACCTTATCTAAGGCCTCCAGATAAAGGTCGTCTTCGCCTTTAGCCTGGTATCCTGTGGGCAGAAGGCCAAATGCATACAATCAGCATCTCTTTAAGCACTCGGCATTTAGAAATATCTGACAGGATGCACCTGAAGGATGTATGAAAAACAGGGCCGTTTGGGAGGAGGAGGAGGGCTTGCTCACACAAAGCAGCTCACCCTTGTGCAGGGACTTGCCTTGGGCTGAACGTTGGCCCGTGGCCGGCGGGGCTGGGTGAGCCCCCGGTGCCCTATGGCACATGGTTCCTCTCGCCGCTGCAATCATCTCTACAGGGGCAGCGTTTTTAGGAAGCTTTCATTTATTTTACAGCAAACAATTGTTGGTTGCTCCCTACATTTTGGGGCTAAGCCCTTTGCGTAATCCACAGACCCAGTGGTTTTGGTCAAAATGCACTGGTCACAGCCCCAAAATCTGTTAAATGCAATGAAGGGTTTTCATATTTTTGAGCTGGCTCCTAGTTGTTGAGCTGTTATCCTGCCTTTACAGCTTGTTTTGTTTTCTCTCTGCACAGAGAGCTGGTAATTTCATTTAAGGGAAGAAAATGAAGCTGCAGTACTCACAAGATCCGGCAGCTCAGAACCTGAGGCTGCAGAAAGGCATTAAATCCCATGGGGTTTCTTTCCAAATACATTTGCTGTCAAGCACAGGAGGGCCCTTTCTCAAGAAGGAGAGGAATTACCAGACCTCTGATACCAGTGAGGATGGGGTGGCCGTTTGCTGGCGCTGCAAAGCAGCACATTTTCTCTCGCTAACAGGCGAATGGCTCATGTGCTAGAGAAGGAGGACATGCCGTGCCCTGGTTTTGCCCAGGGCTGTGCCATCCGGGGACGTGCACCGCTGTCGGTGCGGGTGGCTTGGAGACCACGCCATGTTTCCACCCTGAGCAGTTCCCTTCGGGGTGAGGCTTGACGCAGGGTTGCTCCAGCACCAGGTGCCCGGGGAGCCCTTCAGGTCCCTCCTTCACAAACCTGCGTGGCTGTACCCAGCCTCTTGATTCCATTAACTTCTGCCTTTCTGTGGCATCTCTGTTGAAAGACTTTGTGTGTGTGTGTGTGAGCCCAAGAAGGATGAAGCTGTCATCTTTTTAGAGCTGGTGAGCCTGGGCAGTGGGACCAGCACAAGAGATAATCCAGGAGCAACATCAGCATGAAATTATATTTCCTCTTGTCAAAATAATAAACGTGTTTTATGGGCACAGGAAAGGGGGTGAATTACAGGAACTGGAGCCGGGCACATTGTGCCTTTGAAAGCGTGAGATCGCTGGCAGGCAACGCCAGCACCTGCAGCCCCAGGTCTCGTGTCGGATCCCAGCCTCAGTTGGGAGGCCCAGATCCCAGTGCCTCCCAGCCACGAAGGCGGACGAGATACTGTCCTCCTCGGCAGTAATGAGGTCTGTTCTTCTCGAGACACACTGCTGAGGTTTTGGAGGACTTGAACTAAAGGCTTTGAGTTTCACACGTGGGTTTGTGGAGGCCAAATTGATGGTCTTTGACTTTCTACGTGCTGTAAGAAAATTATAAGTTTTCCTTGATCTCTTTTTACTTTGCACTGTTGATCTCTGGGCTAGCTCGCCATCGTGACCCTGTTGGCTAACTTTCTGTCATGGTTCAACCCATCCAGCAGCTAAGCACCACCCAGCCAATTTAACTCCATCCCAGCCCAAACCAGTATGCTTTCCCACACGCCAGAAGAGACCATTAGACTGAGCTGTCTAACCTGCACGTCAAAGTGACTTGACTTGAAAGGCTGAAAGTGTCGAGCGTGTGACTTTTCCTCGCAGGCTGGGGCTGCAGTGTACAGAAGAGCATTTGGGGGGGGTCTAAGGGAGTTCAGAGGGCGAGTGAGGCAGGAAGGTGGGGGAGGAGCACGAGCGAGGCGCATGGCGATGCCGCCATGGTGATGGGGAGTGTAATCCCTCAATGGAGCCACCAAATTCCTTGTTAAGGTTAAGGGGGGGGAGAGCCACCGTCACTCTTTGGACCTTCAGATGGTGAAGCAGGTATTCCCCTGCCGGGGCCACGTTCTAACTTTCAGTGCGTAGGGGACAATAAATACCGATTTCTGCTTTACCGGTCTTGTCGTAAATGGTGTGAGTGCTTTTTTAAGCCGTATAGATTTGGATCTGCGAAGTGATTGTTGGATGAGATATCGAGAGATGGTTTCTGTGGTCCTTCCTGCACATAAAGATGATGGCAGTCGCTCCTCCTCGCTGGTCACACACCACACAGCTATTGCCATGGACGCCCTTTCTCTCCCCAAAGCACCCCTAAATCCAATGCAAGTGTTGTAGTTAAAAAAAAATAAACCCCAGTCGTATTAGAATGGGTTGGAACCTTTCTGTAGACAAGCAAGCGATCTGTTTAAGAATAACAAATGTTGATGCACTCCATCCCTTGAACTCCTTGATTCAAGGAGGAGCTGATCCCCGTTTTCTAGGTATAAGTCACAGCTATGAAACTCTGCCTATGTTTGCAAAAATGCATTTATTTTTTAAGCATCAGGTTTTGGAAAGGAAAATGTAGGACAAGCTACATAGTTACCGCAACGGTGCCTTTAACTTGTTTTCACCCGATAAATTGAGAGCTCTATGAGAAAGAAATCACAGTAAACAGCTCCCAGCTGCCTACTAGCTGATCAAGGTCCGCAAAAATCCTCAAAGCAACCACAGAAACTAAAGTCTCCTTCACTGACAACATTGTACAGGGTCTAGGTTATGAGAAAACTGCTAAATTGACAGAAATGTCGTTACGCCTGCTTAACTGGGTACCTGAATCATAGAATAGAATCATAGAATCACTTTGGTTGGAAAAGCCCTTTAAGATCATCGAGTCCAACCTTTAACCTAACCCTGCCATCCCACCACTAAACCCTGGCCCTAAGCACCTCATCTATCCTTCTTTTAAATCCCTCCAGGGATGCCTCAACCCCTGCTTGCATTTTTAAGGGGACGCTTGCAGTGTGCAAAGGTGTAGGCACATCATCGGCGTAAGGAGCTGCCAGTCCAGTGGGAGAAAACACTTGCATTGGCTTCAGTGGGAGAGGGACCGCTTGCCTACTCTGCAGCTTTCTCGCCGGAAGCCTGCAATAATAATGCTCTCTCCGTGGAAGTTACTTCCTCCAGATAGGCATATTTTGGTATTTTCACGTATCTACGTGGAAGATTAAGTTCATCGTACTGCGTCTCAGAATCGTCTTCTCACAAACGGGAGGAGAATGGCACGAGCTTCTCGCATTAAACCAGAACATCTTCGCTGCCTTTTCGAGGCACTCCAGCACAATGGTTATTTAAACCTGGCTATTGTTTGCTTTTTCCCATTTTATTGTAAAACAGTCAAGTGGGAAAACATAATATGCAGAAAATTTTTGGCTGACTTAACATGTAATTAAGTGGAATTGAGTAGTTAGACTTAAAATATACCTAGCAAGCGTTTCTGGTATTTCTGCTATTTTTGTAGCAACGTGTGATGCTGGCACTGCTGCTTACTGGGAATTGTACGCATTCCTTTTGGAAGAACACAGGTTTTCAAAGGCAATCAATCAGTGCCTGTGTTCAGCCAAAACAATCCCCAGGTATCGTGAGGGTACCCTTGAAGTTACACAAAGTGGGTGACCTTGGCCAGAGAGCTGTTACTAACTTAAAACGAGGGATAAATGGCATCCTTTCCTGTAACTGCTTTTCATATCTTCATAGCTGGTGAAGTCATAAAAATGTAAACATTAAGATCACAAGAGGAGCTGGTGGGAAAAAATCACACTGAATAATTTACGTAAGAAATTAGCCTATGCTCAATTAGGGCAATCACCTTGGCAAGGGCACCTCTCCTTGTGAAAAGTTTTGCCAATTGAACCCATTGAGCTGAGGTTTGACGGGGAGGATCCATCACAGGTACCTCTGAGGTGGAGAAGCCGCATGCAGAAGAGAGCGAGGACCTGAACGGTACCACCAGCATCATCCAATCCACCTGCACCGAGTCCGAGTCTGGCTGTGCCCAGCTCCTCGGCACGCTCCTGGTGGTCCTGCCCTTCGGTGTCCAATGGTGAAGGCTGATGCACCTCTTGCCCCTGGGGGCAGCTCGGAGGGGAAGAAAGTCACTTGGGGCAAGGGAAGGTCCCACTCTCTGGAGTGTTTACGGAGCTGTCAGGAGGATTGGTCCTGCAGAAGGGTCTTGCAGCAGCTGTGGGTGCTCGTTAGGCGATGCATCAGCAATTAAGGAGCAAACTTAGAGCTGGGTGAGGAGGAAATAATGAACGAGAATGGGAGGGGGAGCTCCAGGAAGGTGAAGTAGAGGTGAGTGGTGACCAGTGGGATGCGCTCAAAGCCGGGGCTGCCACGCTGAAGCAAGCTGCCAACCTCCATGCGTCTGCAGCCCGGACTGCAGACACCAAACCTGCCGCTTATTATTACTGGCCATTTTCAGGTTCTTGTATGCTTTGCGTGTTTTTAGCAGAGATGACACTTGCAGATGTCAGCGTATGGATGTGGGATTGTCTTTGGCTTGATCATAGAGCCATGGCATTGGGAAAATAGAAGAAAAGCTCCTGGGATGTTTCTACTTCCCAGTAAAAAAATTGTCGTTCCCTCCTGTATATTTTCTAGTCCAGCTAGGTCAGGCGTGGGTGGCAGAGAGGCAGGTGTAGTTGCACCAGTTGCATTGCTCATCAGCTCCCAACACATTGGTCTTACAAACAGTTTTATCTTCTAGGTATCGAGAGATTTCCACTGCCACAAAACTCCCCCAAATAAACGTGCAGGATCTTCCACGTGGAGTTGGTAATCGAGTATCACAGAACAGTCAGTCCCAGGTTTCATATGAAATATCTTCATTCTTTTAAGCTGGCTTTCTTGTCATTCCTTAACTGATGAGCCACTCTCTTTGCTCATGAGCCGACTCCTGATGACCAAGCTGCTGTGCCTTGATATCTGGTCCTGAAACTCTGAAGTCATAAAAAAATACAGGATCGGATCCAAACAGCAGTCCAGACTTGCAAGACTTAAGCAGAAGGGTTGGGTGTAGAGCGTGATGGTACTCAGGAAGCAGTCTGTAATGACATTTTCTTTCACCAACATGTAGAAAAAGAAGTTGATGTGGTACGGTGCAAAACAGACGCAGAACACAATGGCACACATGGAAACCATCCTTAAAGCTTTCCGCCTCTCGCTGCTGTTTTCCAGCGGTAACTGGAAGCCCCGGAGAGAGTCTTTTGTTTTCCAAGTACAGAACAAAATAACTATGAGAGGACCGATGAACCCGAAGAGCTCCGCCGTGCCCATCATCAGCACAGTGGCCGCCTTGCTGTCGATCTGCCGGACGTGAAGATCTGCAAAGCAGGTAGTTGTGTTTTCGTTCAGGCCGTAGCTGCGCATGATGGGGAACGGCAAGCATGCCACCCCAACGACGAGCCACACCGCAGCACTGATGGCTATGTCGTACCGCCGCTTCCAGTCCTTGGCTTTGAAGGGCTGATACAGGAAGAAATACCTCTGAATGCTGATGCAGGTGAGGAAGCAGATGCTGGCGTACATGTTGAGGTACTTCAGGTAGAAACACAGCAAGCAAAGGGGTTTCCCAAAAGGCCACGTGGAGTTAATATAATAGTATATTCGCAGTGGCAACGAGAGGACGTGAGCCAGGTCGGCCACGGCCAGGTTGATCATGAAGATGACAGCTTTGCTCTTCTTGCTGATGAAGCGGCACAAGACCCATAGGGCAGCGCTGTTGGCCAGGAGGCCGGGGATGAATATGATGGTGTAAGTGGTTGCATACAGGCTGTTTTTGAACGTTATGTTTTGACTGGAGCAGGTCTGGTTGCTCTGCGTCATGACTGGGCTGCTGGAAACATCTGTTGTGGTGTAGGGTGAGTGGGTCATTCCTGTAGGGAACAAAAACAGGGACTGTAAAGGCAAAGGCACGGCAAGAGTTACTGATATTCACATTTGTGTTTCCCATTTGACTACTCAGTACAAAGTAGAGGTTTGGAAATGTCTTCTGTATAAAACATCCCGCTACCTTCTTCAAATCTGCCCTTTCAGAGGTCTCCCACTATTCATGCAGAGGTGGGGGACCATTCCTGGTGTGTCAGTTCCCTTGCTGGGCTGTCTGAGTGCCAGAAGCACGGGTGAAGCTGTGCCATACTGCTAATAGAGGAGTAGGAGGAGCTGCCTATCCTTTTGACAGCTCAAGGTCATCTGTGGTTTGGTCTCTGGGTGGCAGGGGAGGAATACATGGAAGGAAGGTGTGCCACAGCCCAGCTTCTGCGTGTGAGCAACCACATGGCTCAACAACCAAAACTTGGGTGCCAACCACTGCATCATCCCTGCCATCAAGTTGCATGCTAGGCGTTGCGCGGGTGGCGTGTCTCCTGACCCCATCAGTGGACCTCATGGACCTGCCTTTTCTGACGTGATGGGGACAGGCCATGCGGAGAAGGGTGGCAGGGAGGGAGCTTGGTTTAAGGGCAGCCAGTGCTCCTGAAGCATGCTGCCATGTATTTAAGCTAATGTAACAAGCGGATTCCTAATCAGATCACCAACTTCCATTTCTCATCACCCTAGGAGCCCTTGGTTTAACACTTTTTTCCATCAGATCATTTTATTTTTAGATGCTTCCATTTTCTGGCTCTCCTTTGATTCAGATGAGTAGGGATGGCAAAATGTTGCATGTTGAACTGTTGGGCCATCTTTTTTTTGTCAGCTTTTGTAACTGGGACTTGTCTTCAGTAAGGCAAGACAGGCAGGAGGAGTTTGGTTTTATGGGGTATTTCCCCACAGGATTATAACTCTCATTACAACGATTCCCTCCCGTGTCTAATACAACAGTTAAAATTTAGTATCAGCTTCCTATTTTGTGGGGCACTGCAGACACTGATTCATTCCTTCTGACTCATTTCTTGCACCGCTGGCAAGGGGCATTTGCCAGAAAAAGTGTCTCCATTAGGTAGATATTAGTAACTCGTACCCCATCACTAATGGGTTTTTTTCCCCTCCATGTTACAAGACCAGAGCAGTGTTTAGAGCTCTCAAGTGACAAAGAACACAAACAGCTGGTTTTTTCAGCTTGTTATTCGTTGTGGTAGAATCATAGAATCAGAACGTTTTGGGTTGGAAGGGACCCCTAGAGGTCATCTAGTCCAACCCCCCTGCAGGGAGCAGGGATGCTGCTAACTAGATCAGGACACCACTAACTAGATCAGGTACTTGGTACTTGGACTTGGTGGTCGGTACAGACACCGTTCAAGGCTGCTTATGGAAGGGTTGTAACTCAGGCCCCAGAAGTGCCCAGACATGGCAAGGTCTCAGCGTGGGACGCAGGCCACCCTCGCCGCGGGTGCAGCGGCTCTGGCTGACGCTGATGGTGAGCAGGGCCACCTAACCACTGCTCCTGCCGGCTCCCTAAACAGATGCTGCTGCCAGCTTTCTTGCTTTTCTTTTTAAACTTATCTTTCATTTTCTCACACTCTTCGAAAAGCAAGGTCTGCATGTTTATCTCCTGCAGCACCCTCGGCTTTAGCAACTGGGCTACATCCTGCAGTTGCACCGAAATTCAAAGAAATGCTGCAGTCGAGAAACCTAATCCCCCTCCTTCACCAAGATGGCATGAGGCCAGGTGCCTCGGAGCACACCTCCCAGGCTGGCTTGGATCCTCCAGGGCGATCCCTCCAGTCTGCAGTTCACTCCCAGTAACCCTCACCCCAAGGCAGCTCTGGGACAAGGTGCTCTGACCATGGTGGGGTGTCCCCCGCTGCCCCCATCCCTGGACACCACAGCCTTGCTCCTATCACAAGGCCCACTGGCTCAGAGGACTCTGGGGGGGAAAGATGCATCTGGCCCATGGCCTGATGGCCACCGACCTGAGCAATCAACGTTGGACTGGGTCGAAATGGGTTACATCCCATTTCTTGAGAGTGCTGTGAACTTCTGGCACGGGATGTTTGTCATCCCTTTCCATCTGGTTCGCCTGCAGCTCCGGCTGGGCGTGCTGTCTGCTGCCCTTGTCCAGTAGGAGCCACTGCTCGCTGCACCCAATTTCTGTTCCGCCAGGTGACCCCTCACTTCACCAAGAAGCCATTAAAGAGCCACTTTCAAGGCTTGCTAGCTGCCTGGTTTCCCTTGGGTGTCAAGGTTAGACCGACTGGCTGGTGCTCCTCCATGAGCGCTAGATGGCCATTGAAACCACGGAGGATTAGGTACATTTGCAAAATGTTCTATTTTAAGGACACACTCTTATTTAAATGCTGGCCAGTGGACACATGTTCTTCAGTTCAAATGAGTCATAACAGACAGTTTGCTTACCGAGGTCCCTAGATACAGTTGGCCCTTATTTACATTTCATGTGACAGCTCAGGACCAGACCGCACCGTCAGCAATCAGAATAATCAAGTTCAGGGTGCTGACTCAAAGTTGGCCTCTGAATGGGGCCATTTAGGGTAAACCGAGATGTCCAGGATGTGACTGCTGGGACACGAGGGTGATGCTGAATGCACACGGTTGACACCAGAATTCAGCCTTCGCTTTCTGATTGCAGCAGGCTGCGCCCAGGCGAGCACGGGTCTGCAAGGGCTGCAGCATGCCTGAGACCAGAGTGGAGCCCGCAGCATGGAGAGGTTCCCCCTCCGCCTTCATCTTCATCTGCTAATTGTCCACAAGGTGTCAGAGTTAATCAAGATTTCATTTCTTTGCTCTCCTCTCTAAGGTATTTTTCTAACCCCCAAGGGACTAGGGCTGGAAGCAGAGGCGGTGGC
>JAKFQP010000397.1:169442-213406 GCA_023375905.1 Nycticorax nycticorax | reverse complement strand
AAAAAAAAAAAAAAAAAGAAAAAAAAAGAGCAGATCTGGATGGTCTGATCTGTTGTGATGAGATGTTTTCGTTTTGCAACACCAAGCTAATTCTCACTTCTGAAGAAGCTGTAGAAGCAGGGCGTGCACAGGCAGCAGGATGCCAGCAGCCTCATCGGAGCGCTTGCTCCAGGCTGGATGAGGGCCATCCTGCGGATGGACTTCCATCACGGCTGCATTTCCCGTGGGTGGTGATGTTCGCGCTGGAAGGGCCCAGCACTTTCACCCAACGCTAGAAAACATGCCCTCAAACAAATATCACACTCTTACTCACACATCCTACTGCTCCAGCCTGCTGCTGAAGTCCTCACCTACAAACATCTGCAGCAAGCCGGGTTTGACATACTGACTCACCTTCCATCTGATTCCCTTCTGACCTGCTCTAAGCCCTTTGAGATGCAGGGGCCACCCGCTATGAATCCCATCCGTAATTGCCAAAGCGCCTCTCTGCTTGCGTTGCTGAGCTCCTGGCAGAGCTGAGCTGCCGCGAATGCAAGCCCATCAGCAAACCACCTTTCACAAAGTACAGTTTAAAAGCTTCAGCCCACAAAGTTAAGTTTTAATCCAGACCTGCAGTCTGAGTTATGAATTGAAACTGCCTCAGGGTTCTCATTAACAAAAACAAGTCCAAGCAATCTTGCTATTTTTGTCATGTCGTGTCCCCCTGGCTAATATTCATTTCCCACTGTTGCAATTCAGTCAAAAAGCATGGGATGGCACAGACAGGCAGCATGTAGGGGGTTTTTTATGGTAATATAAATCACCATTAGAAAAAACAGATTTGCAAGTTTCCCTTACCGTCAAGTACGATTTCAAAATAATAGATATTCCCTGAGAAATCAGGCAAAGGAAAGAAATCGTGCTGAGCAATGACACCGGAGAACAGTTGGAGAACCGCTAATTGCCCACGCTGTAACATTTTGCTTTCTCTGTTAACAGCAATTTCATGCAGCCGCCGTTTCAACTCCTCCATGTGTTCATACAGAGGATTGGCGCGCGAGGGGGGCGGCTGTTTTCTCAAGACTCAAAGCACCACAGATCTCCTCCTGGCAAGAGCCAACCCCTAAGAAAAAGCCCGAGGAGAGCAACCTTTTTTGTTGGGAACGGCATAGGCTCGGTAGCGTTGGTTCTAGGTCAGAAAGAGAGAGCTTAAAAGCAGCCTTACCTTTTCAGGCAGAAACCCCGCTAAGTGCAAGCGTGCTGTCAGGAGGAAGTGGAGTGTCCCGGCAGCACCGCACCAGCCTTGTTTACATGTGCACAGCGACCTGAATGACATCACGGCGTGCTGCAAGGTGCTGCTTCGCCTGTGGCTCGGCGCTGGGGTGGCCGCCTGGCTCGCAGCCCCTACCCGTGTTCATGGGGCTCGCTCCCTCGGCTTCCAGGACTGCCGGGCTCAGCCCTGGCCCGGTGTACGCACGGTTGCCCCCAAATGGGGTTCGTGTGCCTTTGTCCTCAGTGTTTGCTCTCCCGCTGCTCCGCCAGGATGGCTCGGCACCCCTTGGGCTGCTGCGGGACAAGGTTCTGAGTGGAGCTGGGTGATGCTCTGTGCTGGGTGCCCCTTCCTCCTCTCCCACTCCTCCTCCACTCCAGGCACAGCTCCGAGTGGACCATGGAAATGCTCCCGAGGTTTCTGCTTGCTCCTCCGTGGGAAGTTCAGCTTTGCCCTCGCCTCCTGATGGAGGGGCTGTAGACAGTCATTGCTTTGCTTGCCCTGTTTCTCCTAGTGCTATGTCCTCTTGCTGATGAAGTCCAACTTCCCAAAGGCTTCTTACAGAGCTTGTGTGAGCCTTGCTTGACATTTCCCTGAATTAGATAAGTAGGCAGCTTGGTTTCCCCTTGGTGGAGTTCGCTGCCAGTGATGTCAAGCCGTGGCACTTCTTAAATTGTTTCAAAAAATGGGGTGAAATCCAGCCTCACCCTTACCCCCGGGGGTAAATGTGTTAGCAAGGCTAGGACTTTCCCCACTTAGAGGATCAAATTGTTTGGATTTTCAGAAAGCCACCAGGGATCTGACCTGCTTTGCCTCTTCTGGATCGGCCTCTGCTGGCAGCACACGACTGTCCCTGCAGCTCAGTAGTTAAACTTTCTGCTCTGTCATGGTTTAAAAGCATGAAGTAGAAGGCAGCTACTACCTGCCTTGGGGGACAACACAGGTGTTGATGTCTGACTGCAGCACCCCCGAACTAATGGCCCTGATTCAGACGGGGTGCCCCAGGGTGAATACCCCCTGTAACGCAGAGCCGTGCTTTACAGGCGGTCCTGTTTCCACGAACTGTCAAAGGAGGTTGGCAGAAGTTGGGAGACTGTCAGATGTTTACTTTAAAATTATTTATACGGGCTTTGTGAAAAGCAAGAGCGAGCTTTTGGCCGATGGCGCAGTGTTTATCAGTACATCCTGTTCAGCTGAATTTTGAAGCTGTTTGTCAGCAATGGGAACTCATTTGCAGGAATTTACCCCATCACAAAGTTGTCTTTAACATTAAATCAGCGCACGATACTCTGCAGCCCGGCAAGTTTAAGCAGGGCCTCATTTGGGAAGAGCAATTCAGCAGCAGTTCAGTGACTGGCCCGGCTAGCATTTGTGGAGAGCAAACATCATCAGCTCTTCTGCAGATGCCCTCTTGTCTGCATGAACTTCCATCCGTAACGCTTTCACCCTTCGCTCCCACCCCGCACTCATAGACCTGGCCTGAGCAAAAGCCGCAATCGCTGTAGAAAGGAGAGACTGAAGTGAATCACGGCTGCGCTGTGCGTGTCGCTACGTGAAACATTGCAGTTCCAAAAGTAAACTACAACAATAAAAAGGCTGTTTGTGAAAATGCACTGTATACTTAAGGACAGGTTACTTAAGGAAGAGATGTGGCTACCGTCGCTGCTCTATACCTCTGCTCCTAAGTTGTTCTGGCAGCCTGGCTTAGGGCAGATCACTCTACAAGAAGTGTAGGACCAAGACAGAGATTTAAAGGCACGAGTTGTATAAAACCTGCAGAATAGGTTCTTCTTCTTCTGCTGAAGTTCCTTGTGCTTAAATTTACCCAGTTGCAAAGTGGGGATAACAGTTTTCCTGTCTGAAACTGGAAGATGTTTGCTGTCTGGACTTTTGTAAGGCTCAGCTAGAAGGTTGCACACATTCAAAAAACTTCTAAGTGACCTGTCCAGTACCACTCACGCTTGGGACTGGAAGAGGACGGTGGTAGAGCCAGCCTGGAGGATTCGGAACTTGCTTGCCGGTGTTGCCTATCAGTTATCCTGCAGGCAAGGAGCGAGGAAGTGGCTTTTTCTGCTGATCAACACAAGGTCGCTCTTGGGATTTTGCAGACAGTGACACTGGTTGCAGATGTACTTTCCCTGCAGATCTATTTGCCCTAATTATGCAGGTAAAACTTTGATTTGCATAGGATGCCTAAGACTGTTCCGGCTCTTGGTTATTGCTTACCGGAATAATGAGCTTGCCAGGAATATTTACTGCCATGATTCCTTATATCAGAGGAGAGCTCGGCTCCTGCCGAACAGCACGGGCAACGGTCCCCAGCATTGGGGGGGGGGGCTTGACCTCAGCTGCGTTTGCGCTGCTTGGGGTCAGTTCCTTGTGGACCTTCCCCGGGGTGGTCTGCAGCATGACTGCCGTGTCCTCCGCTTTAGGAATGAGAAGCCTGTGTGGAGCAACCTCCCTGGTAAGAGGAGGCCCTGGGCCGCCGCAGCCGGCAAAGCCCGCCAGCCCGCCTGGCAGGCAGAGGGATCGAAGGGCAGCAGCGGCCCGGAGGTGAAGCTGCCGCCGCAAGTCGGTGCCAGCGCGGCCGCCACTATGCGATGAGTAATTGAGCAATACACGCTCTCACGGCTTTCATGCAAAAAAAAATAACACCACATCTGCCTGTTTGTCTGTTAGGAAGCTTGTTTCAACGTGCAAGAGTGACCACATGCAGAAACATGTTACTGTGGCTTTTTCTTGCTTCTGCTTCCTTTCTGAGTCCTTTCCAAAGTCCAGAGTTAGGTTGCTGCTATGTGTCTGACCAGGCAATAGCAGCATCAGTGCGTTTCAGGTCATAAAATGTTTGCAGCAGGTCTTTTGAGATACGCGTGTTTTCCACATGTGCAAGGGGAGGAGTCGGGCGAGGAAAAAAACCCAATCACCAATGAAACAAATTACAGCCCGTTAGTGGGAACCAGGGGACAAACAACTGCGTGTCTAAATCATCATTAGTATCGCTAATATTATCTAATTACTAACATTTGCCTGAAGTAAAGACTTGGATTTCATGTCGCAGCATGGATAGCACATTTATTTTGCTGTCAGCTCAAGCCTTCCGAGTACGGAAAAGCAGATACCCAGTGAAAGATACTCCCGAGAAGGTACATGAGTTTTGTCAAAAGTTGTACTGTGACAAACCGAGAGTCAATATGTGTAGCCTGATGGTCAGCCTTCTTACGGAGAATTAGGTGGGCTTATTTAAAGGAGCACAAACACTTATAGTAGGAAGTGAAAAGCATCTATGCAGATTAAAGTACGAAAATACGTTGTTTATTCTAAAATGCTCTTGCATGCTGCAAATCAGATAACAAAAAGAGGAACACAGAATGGCAAAACATTTCAAAATTCTGTACTGTTATCAATGCATTTGGGGGCCCAGATGGTAATCACTTTTTCCCTTAAAAAAAAAAAAAGAAAGAAAAAGCAGGCATATTGAAAAGGGAAAAACTGGGAGAAATACTGTGGGAATTAATTTTGAATCACCTGCCTGCATTTTTCTATCAGCTGAAATATCATTGCTCATTAGTGACTCTTTTGCTGGTACAGAGCTAAAATGACACAGCATAGTTAAATCATGTCGTTAATAATTTCCTCTGGCCCTAGTACAGGCGCACACGTTACTTTTGTCCAGAAGAATGGCAGATTCTGTTTGGAATAGATAGGGTTTTAATTCGAAACAGGAGCATTTCCTAATAGAGAAGCCTGCTGGTTCTTAGTTCATCACTGACTACATCCCACAACACCCACTCCCTTCCGTGGGCTCTTGAAACCGTGAGCAGATAATGAACTGAAAACATCCCCATCCGAGTGTTCCTACGAAAATATTCCTCTCTGTCAGCAGAAGAAAGGAAATCTTGGAATGTTTTCACAGAATCCCAGAATGGCAAGGGTTGGAAAGGACCTCGGGAGATCATCTAGTCCAACCCCCCTGCTAAAGCAGGTTCACCTAGAGCATGTTACACAGGACTTCATCCAGGCGGGCTTTGAATATCTCCAGAGAAGGTTTTGGAGTCTGAGGTACCCAAAACCTTGGAAGCCGACCTCAGGTTTTATTCGGACCGGCTGAGCGCCTTGAACCTCTGGAACTGGTTGAAACTCTGAGAAGATTTTCTCATGGGAGATTTGGGGCTTGCCAGTACCAGCCACAAGAAGCACTTACCCATCAGAACCGTTGCTCTTTTGTTATTGTTATTTACTTCCAAAGTTCTGTTTTTCAGCAGAAACTGAAAAGGAGGAAATATGTCTTCTACTCTAACACACCAGAGCCTCTGAGAAGTATTTTCCATGTAACCGGTACTAAAAATACCTTCATCAGTTGTCTTTGCTCCTTCAGCAGTTGTATTTGCTAAAACTTCTTTGCCATCCTTTACAGTTCAGAATCCCTTGACACGCAGAATCCAGTAACCTCTTGGAGGGGATAACACAAAATTTGGTGGAGGAGGGACCTGGAAGGGAAGGCGTGCTTAGTTTTGTCAGTGGTCGTTTTCCTTTCTTTGCCCCATTTGCCCAAGGGGCTTGCCAAAGTTCTCTTTCCAAGGCGGTCTCTATAGCAGCGGGCAACCCTGTAGCAGCTGCTGCAATCCTGCAGATGTGATTCCTTTTTCATATCTGCACAGCGTCTGGAACATACCCTGTACGTGCCTTTAGGAGCTGTGCTGAGGGCCAGTGCTCACGACCTGGTGGTGTTCCTGGAGGAGAAAGACTGGCACAATCTGGTGAGATCCAACTAAATGTAAAACCTATACAATGAACAGGCTTTAGGGCCCTCTGCCTGAGGATCTTCTAGTATCAGATCATACTAAGGGAACCAAAAATCAGCTTAGAAGCTCTCTGCTGGCGTTATGTCAACTCTTACAGGCTGGTGACTAACCCTTTTTATACTGGCAAGCCAATTGGAAGAGTAATGAAAGTTTGCGCTAATGGTGTGAAATCGTACATCCTGAGGTTGTTGCCATTGGGAACCTACCTGAAATGTAAGAGCTGGCTTTCAGGAAATGAGATTTTCAAGCTCTGTTGGAACCATCGGGGCATTCCCATGCCCGCAGCTCACCTTCCCACCCAAGCCAGCAACTGGAAAGTGCGGTAGTGCCTGGGTCAGCAGGGGAAAGCTCATGAAACTGGTGTGGGAAGGTCCACGGTTTTGAGTTCAGGTATTTGCATGTTTGCAGAACTTCCTCTCAGCAGACCAAAGGAGTTCCCATCCATTACGTGACATTGCTTACCAGCACAGGAGCGCACATCATGATTGAACACACATGGAGAGGCAGAGAAGTAGGCACCAGGGAGGAAAACAAGGCTGCTTGAAAAGCCATTGGAGTGCCAATGGCCCAAATGTTGTCTGCGATGCTGTGGGCTGCTGCACCCTGCCCATGGTGGCTGCAAAGTGAAGGGCAAGCCCTTCCATGTAAACTGGAACACAAAAAGCAATGAACTCCGGCAGGGGATTCCCGAGACTGGAAAACACCCTCCTAACAAATGTGAGCAACCTCCACTCGTGTTCTTCATCACATTTGCTTCATGAGGCTGTGCTTCCCCTTTCAGACTGCTAACATACACAAATGAGGTTGGTGCACAGAGCAAACCATACAAGAGCAAAAGTAAAAGCAAGTCAACTAAACTCAGTATATCAAAGTATTGGTAGGGGCTTGGCACTAAAGTTAATCCCCTGTAAGCCCCTCTCATATCTTCTGCCCTAAACCAAAGCCAACTGCAGCTGAAGGAAGATGAAATCCTTCGCAACTTTGCCGGCCATCCTTCAAAGCAATAATCAAGCGTGCACAGCCAGCAGCGTGTGGGCTGAGGCCCAAGCAGCCGTACGTGCTGCTGGCAGGCCACAGTGTGAGCGGGAATCCAGGCTGGAAAGCTCTCCCTGGTGTCCAGGCAGTACAGGGGCCAAGGGGGTGCAGAACATCTAAGAGCCACAGGAACAGAGAAGAGTAGGACTGCAATGGGAACACCTTCTGTTCATGCTCTGTAGGACAAGACCGTGCTACAAATGGGCTCTTTCCCAGGGGAGGTTAGCAGGTCTCTGCACCCCCAGAAGTTGTGCGGAGCTGGCAACATCATGCTGGACTGGTGGGGGAAAAGGCCTGCCAGGTGCCCCGTAGGACAGGCAAGGTGTCTTACAAGCATGAACACGGGGCTAGGCATGTGTCTAGGTATCAAGGTGTAAACCCGTTCAGAGAAAAAAACAGCTTCAATGACATCAACAACTAATGCCAAGAGATCAACAGCAACAGTCGTATTCCAGGTCTACCCTGGGTAGCTCCTGTCCAGTAAAGGGCTCCCAAGGAGAACGATTCATCAGAGAAAACAGCCACGTGAAACAATCATCTTATCATTTCAGATACGGCACTGGCAGTACCTACAAATCTGTAACAAGGATTTCACTGGTTGATTGGAATAACGAAGAGACATGAGAAGGTTTTGCTCCTGTCACTACTTTCCGTGATTCTAACAGAGCAGGATAAAGTCTTGGGAGCTGGTTTTAATCTCCCTGCCCAAAGGTAGAGGTGCAGGGATGTATGTATGTGAAGACAGAGCAGCTTTATCTCATCCCTTCCTAAGACACATTAACTAAGCATAATCTGGTTTGGGTTTGGGGTTTTTTTTTGCGCTTATAAAGATCTTGTGTAAGCTATAATTCTTGCACTAAGTGCTTAACTGCGCTTGGACTCCGCTGAAGCTGAACACCACCATGAACGCCAAGTTTACGCCTTCCTGTGGGTATGGACGGAGCTACAGTACAGCAAGTTCTAGGCAAATAGGCAAAGGGGAGCTGGGAAGAGGCATGGGAAGGAGCTGTGGCATCCCACAAGAAGGTGGATTTGGCCTTCTGAAGCTGGTGGGAGGGAGCGGAGCAGGAGCCAACAGGACTGCGTGTCAGACCTGGCGCCTGCTTCCCGTTTTGGAGAATGCTGTCCTTTGCTTGCATCCCACAAGGGCTGTTAAATCCAGCTGTGTGTTGGAAGGAATGAGTAAGTCTTTACTATTACAGGCAGTTCATCTGGATAGAGGAGTCAAGATTTCCTTGGCAATGACAATTCTTTGGCCCTGTTGATTTTTTCAGTCACTGCTTCTCCTTTTGACGATTTCTCCAGTATCTCTGCATTTAGGTTGCCTCCTTTTTTTTTATTTTCTCTTTCAGATCTGTCTTTCACTCATCAGTTACTGTTTTTCTCTGACACCTGGGGAGGAAATGCACCACAACAATATCTTAATGTCATCTGCAGCGTTCTGCAGTTTTGCCATGTTTCGAGCAGAAAGCACCCTTCCAATTCTGGGATGACACATTGGTTAAGCTACATCCTATTTTTCTTACTTTTTTTTTTCTTATTTTCTCACTTTTATAGCTTTTCACCTATTTTGTTTTCTAGCCATTATGTGGATTGTATCAAACTACTCATTCTTTAAAAGGTATTTCTGAAGCTGGGGTTGCCTTAAGGGATTTGACTGTAAGTTGGTGTTTCTAACCATATATGATCAGATATAGGACTAATGAGCTAGGAGAAGGAACATTTGTTGCCTTTGAATCAGTCTAAATTTTTTTTCCCCCCCTGTATTACAGTCGTACTTGGAGAGGGAAAGCACAACTACCGGTTGCACTACTCTTGAACCAGTACCACAACTCTATTTAGTAGGGCTTAAAGCCGAGCTTTAACTGGCAAAATCCCATGCAAACATTCCACATTGCTTCGAGGGCTGTTTGAGTTTTAGCACAGAAATCAGGCCCACTTGAAACATGTTTGAGCTGTGCGTGCAAACGTCAGAGGCATTTACCACAAACACATCTTGCAAACAACTTCCCACACACAGAGCACACGTTTAGCTGAGATACCTAATTAAGGAGCCCGATCACAACGGTCCTACCCCCCCCCCCGCCCCGAGAACAAGAGTGTCCCACAAACACTGGGGTTTTAATTTGATTGCAACTTTCAATTTTTGCTGCTTTAAAATGAAAACCTTTGAGAATCTGTTTGGGAGTTTCGGAAGAAAGCTTTTGGGATTGGGATAGTGCTTCTGGCTTTAAAACCTGTTGAGAAACTGCGGAATACAGCCTGGGGGCCTCTGCACGTAGAACATCCCAATGAGTAGTCAAAGAGAGAAAAAGTTCAGAATTGGCTTCTTAAAAAGTGATTTCAGACTAAAAGCCAAGTTCTTTATTTCCCCTCCTCCCTGAAATCAGTGGAAGGATGCGTGACAGTCCTACGATCCCCTGCACATCAAGCCATGGCTCATCCCAGTTTGCAGTGGGCTCTGATGGAGAAATTTGAATTGCCTTTGAACTAGAACTGGACTCTACACTTTCTCATTTCAGGCTGGGATATTGGCTTTGGGGCTTTTTTGCTGGGTTTTTTTTTGTTTGGGTTTTTTTTCTTTTTTTGGCTTGCTGAGCTTTCATAAAACACTTAGGGGTTGGTTTTCTTTTTCTGTTTACTCTTTGTAAGCAGAACACAGATGTTTCCCAGGTCTGTCAGTAATTCTCAGGTTCTTCTTCCAGACTGATATCAACTCCATCTCTACTTTTCCCAGGACATCTCAGCATCTCTGCATCTAGATAAAAACATTTTTAGCCACAGTAAATGACAAAATACTTTGTCCTGGGTAGCTGCATCTCATAAATTCATGGTGCAATAATTTTTTTTCTGAAAACTATTGTACAGTTAAAAAAAGAAACCACTTGTTTGTGGCCAAGACATGCAGAGTGATGGGAGAGTTTTACTCAATTGAATAGTGGTGTCAGGGTGTAAAGTTCAGCCATGGTGATTCCTTTTTCTTTCTTTCTAACTGGAAAGAGAACAAACATCTGGAAGAAGCACCGAACAGCCACCGTATCAGAGATTTCAAGTTAGCTCTATTAACATGTATTTATTAGATTGCCGCAGAGCAAAAGACATCAGGCTCCACCGAAGCAATATCTTGCCTTTTGCCAGCGGTCTCAACAGATGCTTCTTCGGAGGAAGGAAGGATACGCCTTCCGCAGTGTGTGCAGCCGTAAGGCGGCATGTATCAGAGCGGGAGGGAAATTCCAGCGAGAGCACGTGAGGGATAGCGCGAGGGCTGAGCGGTGTTCAGCCGCTCTTGCTCACCGCAGCTGTGCCGGGGCTGGCGCCTCTTTAGGCAGCTCAGGCGGGGAAGAAGTGCCTGTGCCCTGAAAGGTGGTGCCACGGGAGAGGTGTGGGAAAGCGAAAGGGATGAGCATGTCCTGAACAGTCCATGGACTAGCGTGCGGGAAGAGGAAGGGAGAGCGACCACGTGCAGGCTGGCACTGGGACGGTGTCAGGCACAGACACCTTTGAACCATAGCACAGGCACTGCAGAGCAGGGAGAGAGAAAGGGGTTTGAATTCACGTGAAGTCAGGCCAAACCTGCGGGCAGGAAATGTTCACTATTTGCCAGCGATACTGTTTCTTGTTAAAAGTGGCAAAAGTAATTAATCCTATTCTCGTGGGGAGTGAATGAGCGATGGCAACAAAAATACATTTTTGCTTCCTAAAACATAGATTAAAGCGATTGGAGAAGTGCGAGGAGCTTTGCAGCTGAGAAAACTCATTGTTTTTCTGCCCTCATTCAGTCCTCTCTGTTGAGAAAAGATTACCCAAGGATGGAGGGAGGGCATTTAAATCCTATTGTGGTGCTGTTTAAACATGACCCTTTTCACATTAAGGTGTGAACTCCTCACACATAGCTTAGCAGCCTCTTCCATTACAGCTGTATTTTAAAAATTAAGTGTTTAAGACCAAAACTCGGCTACTTTTCATCTCTCAGCTACTTCTTTAGACAAGGCTATATATAACTCATCCGAAACTGGCCCAGGGCAGTACATGGCTGAGTTCTGCTCGTATCTGTTGGGGCCAGACCCAGCGTGTCTGCGTATTCTTGAACACAGCACTGCCATGCCTGATGTTCGGACACTGAAGCGACTGCAGAGGCTCCTGCGGGGCTCAGGGGCTTCTCCTCCAGCCCCAGTGGTGGTAGGCTTCTCGGGAGAGTGGGTGCTGCAAGCAGGGAGCTCAGAGGAGAAGCTGAGCCGATGGGTACACGAACTTTCCCTCCCTCTTTTGGCACAGTGAGTCTTGAGTTCTTGGCTGCATGAGTGGAAGAGCTGAGAAAGGAAGGGCGGAAAGGCACCCTTCCTTTTTACAAGGAATCATTGACGAGTGCGGTAGTTAGGGCGGTCTCCCTTGAGGTGTGTGACAAGGGTGGGAACCCACCTCGAATGCCAGCGCTGAGCCGAGCGGGTCCTCCAGCCACGTGGAAATGACAAAGGGCAGCAGTAGCACCACCGCAACTGCCAGGCATTTGGGTTCCGTTGGTTTATTTTAAGCACCGCTGCAGCTGCATTTTGCGAGGAGCCTGATCCTGTCGGTGTAACCGTGCCTTGAGCACAGGGACTGGGTGACACGAGTTGTCTGAGAGGCTTGAAGGAATCGCTCTTTCCTGGATTCCGGCCAGAGTTTGGTGTTGAACAGCTCTGGACAGCACAGCTCCAGGCATGTGGCACAATTCCAGGCGCCTTCTGTAGCAGAAGTGGAAATGCAAAGTGTCTAAAGCACTCGGGCGCATCCAGCGCAGTGCTGGCTGCCTGTGACTCTGTCGTACCAAAACCACTTTTAAGAATCCCAAGTCCTTTGTTCAACCTCAGCTTCAGTGGTTGGGAGCGTGCTTGCTGGTGGAAAGCCCATCACCAGGGATGACAATCAAGAGATTTCCCCATGTAGGTCACCAAAGAAAGCTTTGGGGAAAAACATGGGGTTTTCTCGGCAAGGAAGTAAACGTGGGCAAAAGGCTGCTAACACTGGGACACTGGCCTTGCAGCTGCCTGACACGCAGCGTCGACCTGGCTGAATTCACTGAGGTTTCACATTCATTCATGAAATGTTCACTTCAGAGTGGCACGCTTGGGAACAGCCTCTCCTTCTGTACAAATTTGCCCTGTACTCCCCACTGCTCGTCCTGATCTGTTGGACTGAAGTGTGACTGCCCCAACCGGAATCCAAACCAACCCTGGCCTGTTGGATTCTCCCGCGGTGCACCGATCCCCACGTCTTCCCGCGCTGAAATTGCTGCAGAATGCTTTACCCTCAGACCACTTAGCCCCAGCTCTGAGCAGTGTGGCTGTAATAGCCCAGTTCCTTGCATGAGCTGTCTGGATATTTATGCAGCTTTGTGGGCAGGCTTCATAGCCCGCACTGTTTCGTGCAGCTGTGGCCAGACTGTTATTAGTTCCCCAGGCAGCAGGTCTGAAGGCCCCCCAGCTATGAAATGAAGCATAGACAAATATTTGTGTATTTATATAACTTCCCTGATTAATAATTTGAGCGCCTCGTGGCCTTTAATGTGTTCAGCCTGCTAGGAAAGGCAGTGATATTAGCTCTGTTTCACGGAAAGAGGACCAAGAAACAGCAAAGGCTAAGACAAAAAGCTTCTGATTTCTCATGTTGGTCTCTGTCCCTTTGTCCACAGCCCTTTGTGTCCGTCTTTATCTGGCCCTGTCTTTATATGTGCCTGCCCTAATGAGAGACCTCCATGCACAGAGGTTTGTTCGCGCTGCAACTCTGCCAAACCAGCCGGCCAGCCTGCAGCCCTCCAAAAAGATCCTCGCAGCTTTTAGGGCCTTTTAGCCTTCCTAAAGACCAGAATGTATCATAGAATCATAGAATGCTTTGGGTTGGAAGGGACATTTAGAGGTCACCTAGCCCAAACCCCTGCAGTGAGCAGAGACATCTTCAACTCAATGGGGTTGCTCACAGCCCCGTCCAACCTGGCCTGGAAGGTTCCCAGGGATGGGGCCTCCACCCCCTCTCTGGGCAACCCCTGCCAGGGTTTCACCACCCTCATTGGAAAGAATTTGTTTCTTAGATCCAGTCTAAACCTACCCTGCTTCAGTTTAAAGCCATCCCCCCTTGTCCTGTCACAGCAGGCCTTGCTAAAAAGATTGTCCCCATCTCGGAGCCTCCTCTGGCCCCGCTCCAACAGGTCCATGTCCTTCTTGTGCTGAGGGCTTCAGAGCTGATCACAGTACTCCAGGTGGGGTCTCACCAGCTCCCTCGCCCTGCTGGCCATGCTGCTTTTGATGTAGCCCAGGGTACGGTTGGCCCTCTGGGCTGCAAGTGCACACTGTTGGCTCATGTCCAGCTTTTCATCCACCAGTACCCGCAAGTCCTTCTCCACAGGGCTTAATCCCCCAGGCTGTATTGATACCAGGGGTTGCCCTGATTACCAGGTGCAGGACCCTGCACTTGGCCTTATTGAACCTCATGAGGTTCACACCGGCCCACCTCTTCAGCTCATCCAGGTCTCTTTGGATGCCATCCCATCCTTCTGGTGTGTCAACCGCACCACTCAGCTTAGTGTCATCTGAAAACTTGCTGAGGGTGCACTTGATCTCACTATCTATGTCATTAATGAAAATATTAAACAGCACTGGTCCCAGTATGGACCCCTGAGGGACACCACTTGTCACTGGTCTCCATTTGGACATCGAGCCATTGACTACTACCCTCTGGATGCGACCATCCAACCAGCAGACCACAGCAATCCTTCTGAAACAGCAGCTGGTTCTCAATCTGTTCGCTGCTCCATCTGGAGAGGGAGGCAGCCTCTGTGCCAATAGCACGTGCATCTTGCAATCGCAGGACAGATAGTTCTCCTTATTTCTGTGCTTCCTGACCCAAACTTCACAGTCACTGGGGCTGGCTTCCAAGCCGTGCCATCCTTTCTGTTTACTTGCTGGTGTGGCACTTTGTCTAGACCTTTTTTCTAAATAGTCCTGGAAAAGCCTCTGAAAGAGGTAAATGCAGACAAAGGCAGATGGATATGGAGTTGCAACGAGCGCTCTGGGTACGGTGCAGCAGGAGGCTGTGCCTGGGTGGTGTGCGTTGCCTGCGCACACCCAGGCCCTCGAACTGACAGCGGTATTGGTTTTCCTTTATCACACCAGACAAGGCTGCTCCCATCACCTAGGGCCTGACCATTGGAGCAGTCCACATAAGAAAGGGCTGCAGACAAGGTGGATGAAAGACTTGCACCGAGCACCGCGGGAGAATTTTGGGAGTTGCTCAGAGCCCAGCCCTGGCGCAGAGCAAGGTGGCCAAGAGGAAGCAGGGCAGCCAGGTGAACCACTGACAACCACCTTACACACACTTCTGTCTCACACAAACCTCACAGCTCTTTCAGAAGCTGTTTGGGCCTTGGCTCTTGGCTCTTGCTTCTACTGAAGCCATGGCCGATGGCTTCTGCAGTGGAAACTCATGCTCCTCGCAGCCTCTCTCTGCTGCTGCAGGGCAGCCCCCATGGAGCCATGTGGCAGGCAGGGCACACAGGGTCTACAACAGCATGCAGGTGCGATGCAGAGCAGGAGGGATGGGGGGTAAGCACCATCACCAGGCATGTTCTGTCTTTGTGCTGGGAGGAGGCGAGCAGAGATCTGCTGAGGGGAGAAGATCAATCCTGGATTCAGGAGACCACATTCCCACAGCGTGTTCAGCAGTTACAGTGGTGGTGAGGAGAGGAAAGAGGCCTCTTCTGTGCAGACATGGCATTGGTTTACTGGAAGAGGAAGAAGGTTTTTTAGGGGGGTGCTGGAAGGAAGCTGGTGTGAGGGTGACTCAGTGTCTTATTGTAGAAAAGACTGGAAGGCTGCAGGGCTCCACAGACAACGATCTCATAGCAGTGAAGTTTGGCAGCTGCTACATCCAGTTCCTAAATCTTTGCTACCCTCAATACCCCTTAACAGCCCTGAGCAGCCTCACCTGGGGCTGCCCACACCTGCCCACGGCTCCATTTAAGCTCAGCCTGGAGCCCTTAGCCCCTTCTTCACCTCCATGTGGGCATGCTTATCCCTGGCCCTGCCTCCGGGATGGACCTCAGCCATGCAGGTACCTTGTCTCTGGGGTGGCCCCTTGGATGCAGGTTGTAGTTTGTTTCCAGCCTGGGCTTTAACCCTGGCTCTTGGGGGAAGGTTTTGGAGTCTTGTTGCAGCCTGGTCTCCAGCCCTGCCTCTGGCTCTGCGTCCCTTTGCTCCTGCCTGGAATGCCTGGGTGGACCCTGGACCTGGCTCTGTGCTTGCCCTGGCTGGGACTGTTGGTGGGATGAGCTGCCTGTCCGGGGGGGGTTGCACCCGGTGGGTGAGGGCACAGCCTGTGCTGGCATCACCCTTGGCTCCCAAGTCCCCTGTCTTCAGGGAGCAGCCACCTTCGTGCTCCCTGATGGTTTCCTGTTCGCTCTGAGGCTGTACGTAACTCAATAGCTGCTTCCTCTCAAATAAAGGAGTTGGAGCAAATAAAGGGCTTGTAGGCTTCAGGGTCAGTGCTAGAGTGGCTAATTTTAGGTTTCAGAGTGGATGCAGAGCTTGATAAGCTGTTGGTGCTTCCCATATGTCCCCAGCGAAAAGCATCTTCAAATGGGACCTGGAGCAGCCAGCATTCTGTGCAGATAGCAGCCTGAGCTGAGCTCGTAAGGAGCACTGAGCCCAGGGACCATTTATTTACTTTCATTTTATTTTTAAAGAAAATGCCACCTGTGTTGGAGATCTGGTAGCTCTTGCCACCAGGAGGGTACGAACAGAGGGTGTCTGTTGGGTTCGGCTTCTCCAGGGGGTCTGTAAGGACCTTGTTGGGGCACCAGCGAGTGGGATGCTGTGAATTACGTGTGCTGGGCTCCTTCTTTAGCTGCCAAGAAGGAATGGGTATGGTTAGGGTGTGACTGGTTTAGATACCTGTTCTGGGAGAAGCTAACCTTTGTTATTGTAAGTGCCTATTTTTCTCCAGTGACCAAAGGGAGGGCAAGGTGACTAATTAGCAACTAAGATTATGCAAGTTGTGTCCCTTGCCCAGTGTCTGGAGCTACAAAAAGGCTGAGATCAGCTGGGCCGCCTTCTCCTTCAGCCCAGTGCCTTCCCAGCTGGTAACGGGGCCGTGTGATTCTGTGTAGATCCCTTCTTCCCCGCCAGCCCCTGCGATCCATTTCTTGCTCTCTGGCTGCCATGGCTGTGGAGTTCACTTCAATTTCGGACAATCGTGTTCACAGGGTAAATGATTTTATAACTATGGCTTCTTCGTTTCTTGGGCTCACTTGCTATTTTAAGCTTATTTTTCAGCTTCAAGCTCTGGCTAAATGGACTTTCCCTTGCTGAGAATGTGCCTTCAGAGCAGGAAGGAACTTGACTTTGTGAAGATTTATGTCCCTTTTAACCTAATTATGTGACTATTTGTAACAATAAGCTTCAGTTCCACTTCAGATAGTAGAATTTCTGTAAGCAGTCGTTTGCCCCAGGCTATAAGGTATCTACTACTGAAATGCAATGAAATGAAGGAATTTATATGTATAAAACATTGGAAATGTGTTAGTAAAGTCTGGACTCTCTCTTGAATTGCTTGCGCAGAAGTCTAAGGATGTGGAGTTGGAAATACAACATATGTGGAGCAATATACGAAAATGTTAATTTCTAAAAAACATTTGGGGTAATTAAAAATGAGCTTTAAATGTTTTCTGGCTGAAATGAAGAGTGAAAAAAATTGTATAGATGCGTAGGGAAAGCAGAAGATTTTTTCACTGTTATTGAGAACATTTGAAATGCGGAAAAGGCGTTTCTTTGAAACAAAGAACCTTAAGAAATTTTGAGACAAAGCACTTGAAATGCTTTTGGTCTGACAGACATCTCCACCCAGCTGAACTTCATCTTAGCAGTAAATACGTGCCCAAAGGTTTTAAGCAAAGATTCACCTCTGCAAGCACTTAATTTCCCCGTTGCTTCATTCTCCCTTTATTTCTTACTCTCTGCAGCTGCTGCTTTTTTCCTTTGAATAAAAATATAGCTGGGCAGGCACGGATGACAAGATCTGTCCTGTTGCTGGAGCGGCGCGGGGCCTCCGTGCAGCCGGGGCCCCCCTGTCCCTGGGGATGCCCTGCAGGAAATGGTGGCCGAGGAGGGCGGACAGGGCCGTTAGCTGCGGGGACAGAGGAAATGGCGGCAGCGAGAGATGAGTCACCATCTGCTCTCTGTGTGCATCCAGGCGCAGGACGCCATCCTGGAAGGGTTCGCCCTCGGGTGCCTCTTGGCCCCGGGCATCGCAGCCATGTCAGGGCCTTGAGGTCTTGCCGGGCATGTGAGGGAACCCGCAGGCTGTTGCCTCACAGGGTGGATGCTGTGGCAAGCACTCACTTTTCATCAGATAGTCTCCTCAGGATGTTTCTACTGTCATTATTTTTTTTAATGCATGTTTTTTCCCCCCCTGTGTAGGATGGGCCAAAAGAAGCGATAACAGGAAAGCACAGAGCCGTATCGCTCGCCCTCCCTGAGGTGCTGGGGGAGGGTGTGCGGGCAGCATGGCTGCTCCGGCCCCAGTCAGCCACGCTTCCCCGCAGGTGCTACAAGTGCGAGCGTGGAGCGTGGCGGCTTCATGCTGCCATAAGCTGGCGGCGGGCCCCGCTGCCCTGAGGGGAGCTCTGCTGAGGCGGAACGTGCCGGAAAGGGCTTGGCAGCCATCTTGGCAGTGCCCTGTGGGCAGAGCCCTGTGGTGGCGGGGAAGCAGCTGGGTGTCTGTGGTGAGGGCTGCCGGCCGTCCTGGCCCTGCTGGCGCTCCCCGCCACGCCTCAGCGCTGGCTTCTGAGGGAAGGTGCCGGTTTCTGTTAACTGAACCCAGAAACGCTTCTGATTTTCATCTGCCTGCACAAGCGTAACAGCCCTGTGCGCCGCTTTGCCCTCTGTGCAATGCTCCTGATAATAAAGAAAGGTGTCCCGCTTTTCTGCTTTCCTCCTCTCGCTCTCACCTGGCTTTTCCCCCCCATCTTTCCTCCCTCAGTCCTTGTAAAGTCCCCTCTCTGTTCTGATTTCTTTCTCACCGTTACTTTTATCTCCTCGTCCTCCTCAGTTCTGGAGACCTTTTTCTTATGCAGGCAGATCACCTCCTTTATCTTTACATCTCCCACGCTTGTTTCCACTGCTATTTCTGCCAACCTGGCTCTCACTTATTTCATTTCCTGCTTCAACTTCTTTACCTCTCCCCTACTTTTTCCTTTTCTGTCTCTGAAATCTTTACTCTGTCTCTAGAAAAGTCTTCATCCCCCTCAGCCGCCTCAGATGTTGGTCCTCCAGGTGCTGCTCCTGCCATTGACAGTGTCCATTTTTCACCTCCCTTGCTTCTGCTTCCCACCCCACCTTCGCTCTCCTCCTCCACCCCCTGGTTGGTGATGGGGCTCTTCACCCAGCCAACTTCTCCAACGTCAGCTCACGTTTCTTTGTCTTCTCTTGGTGGTCTCTTCCTCTTATCCTCCGTGTCCTCAACGATTCATCTTGCACTTTTGCTCCTTCCTCATGTTGCACAGTCCAGCCTGACAACTCCAGGCTCTGCCTTTCACTCCCTACCCTTCTTCTGGTTATACGTATACCTGGTGTGAATGCCGTTGCTTTTCTCCAACGCGCATGTGATTTCTTTCTCAGAAATTGGGGTGTTGTACTTGGCAATTCTTCTTCTCTGGGTTAATTAAATCCCAAATCCACAGTTCTGTCTTCTTTTGGCCAGAATGCCAGAGACTCCTGGTTTCCCTGCTATGTCTCTAGTCTTTTCTTTTCAGAATACATCTTCCTCCCTGACTTTTTTAGGCTTCCTAAAGGACTCTGTCCTTCATTCTCTTCCATTCTCCCTCTACACCTCATCTCTGGATAATCTCACAAATAGAAAATCTTTGCCCATGCTGCGCAATGTACAGAGGGAACCCCTTGGGTGTCTCTGGCCCACCTCCCTTTGTCAGAGTTACAACATCAGGACAACCAGATGCCTGCTCCAGTTCAACGTGGTCCTTATTCTACCTTTCCAGACTCTGCTGCATCTTCTTTAATCCCAAGAGATAGCACAGAAATTGTATCTATCATCTGATATTGCTATAGCTGTCGCATCACTTAGCAAACTTACTGGAAGTTCATGCCTCAACACCCTGATGGGTGTGGAAAGCAGCAAACAACAGCCACCTGTTTGTTAGGATTTTCACATGGTTCAGCTTTTTTCTGATGGGTTCTTTAAGGAATGGAGACATCTTCTCAAAAGATTCCTTAAAAATTAGTTGATGTTAATAAATATTTGACCTCTTTCTAAACATCATCGATGGAAGCTGTCTCCCAGACTTCTATCTTGAACATCCAGCTTCGTTACTACAAAAGATTTTTGGTGGTTGACATTTAGCTCCTGCTTCCCTGGAAAGAGCCATGCAAGCTGGTCTTATCCTTGATGTTTCCAGTAAACTGCAAAAGCACTTGAACATGTGCATGAGTAGAGCAGCAGGATGGAAGTGAGCTGGGTTGGTGCTCAGGGTTGTGCCCATGCTCTGTTAGAAAAGGAAAGAGAAAACCTGCTGGCTGGCAGAGTGACATTATGGTGGGTCCAAGCAAAGCATCAGTGCTTTCAATTTGGAATTAAAGAGCTTTCTGAGAGATGTGAAAGCAGGGAACAAAGAGCTTTGTTCTTGTAAACCTCAAAGAAGAAATAACTTGGCTTAGGTTTACACTTTAACAGGTGGTTCTTTTTTTTTCATTTTAACCACTTCATCTGTGTCTGTTTTGAAGGTCAGACAGTTTCACATCAGCTTTTCATGGGAAGCTGAGGGTCTTTCAGATTGCTGACAATTCACTAATATTCTTGACCAACTATTCAGTTACGAAGACACCGGTAGCTCGGCCTTCTTGGGTAACGTTGTCCATCTTGTTGCAATTTGCCTTTCTTAATTGTGTGAAAAATCTCTGATGATGACCAAGTTCCTTTGAGGGCAATGACGCTCTGAATCAGGGGATTAATAAGGAAAGTTACCAAAAAGTGTATTTGGTACCTTTATTTCAAGGAAGAACCTCAAGCTGCGAATTCCCAGCATTTCTAATGCCTTTGCCATCGCGATACCAAGGAGCGTTACTGCCCAAGGGTGACTCTGAACTGCGATTTTGAGAGCAATTTGACAATCCGTGAGCAGTTTTTTGTATCCAGGATGGAAGGTGGTAGCAGTGGGAGGAAAGCTAGCAAAGGGGCGCAGCTGGGGTTTGTCCCCACCTGAGCCTTGTTCCCAGGTCTGAACCAGGGTGGGGAAGGCGGAGAGGGCAAGCATGTGCGAGGAGATGGTTGAATACTTTGAGTTAGACTAGCTCTGGTTTGGGTTTTTTTTCTTCCTCCTCTATCATCCTTTGGTTGTCTCAGGACCTATTTGAGGGCAGGGTTTCATTGCAGGCCAGTAAGTACACGCTGAAGACGTATATGCAGCATTGTCAGGAAGAATCCTTACTTCTACAGGCATATTTTAGAGCTTATTTGGGCAAATGAGCTGAGCTGCTTGAAGCAGTAAATCGGAACCAAATGCTAATGCTTAGGAGTAGCTGATGTTAATGGTGGCTTGAAGATCTTGGAAAGCAGAGGTGCTCTCACCCACCCATCGAGCTGCTTAGGTCAGTGCCTGCTCTATCTTGTGTTTTTCTTGCTGAACACATGATGGCAGCACATGCTTTAAGTTACAATATTTAATTTAAAAAAAAAAAAAACCTGAATGCAAACTTCTAATCCTTTCTTTACAGTAGCTTGTAAGACATGAAAGATTTATTCCCCCATGCCTAAATATCTCATCTTCCTTTCCTTTCTAAAAAAGCAGTCCATTCCTTATTCCTCCCCTTTAATTCAGTTCCGCCCTTATTCCTAATATTGCTTAATTTTCTCCTGGTGCTGTGTCCGATTGCTCTGACTCGCGGTGCTTTTTGTGCAAGACAGTGTTTCCCTTGTGTAGATAACGCAGGTTTGGGGACGTTACTGATAGATCGCTCCATAGCTCGGGGTGCTGCAATGGGAAAAGCCATTTCTGGTGTTGGAGTAGAAAAAGTTTCATCAAAGGAATCTGTCTAAGGTGGAATAGGAAGAGGACGTTTGGATGCGTTTGTAGAGGAAGGAATTCTTGCTCTGAATGTACGGCATGAGGATTTGGAGTGTCTCAGGCTAGCTTGGGTAAGAAGCTTTTAGATGAGTTGGTTTTGAAGGACCCTTATGAATTTCTTTCCTCCTCCTCTTTACTTATGGGGGGGCGTGTGGGTGGTAACAACGTTCTTTGGAGAAAGATACCCCCGTATTTCTCTGTCGGTAGACGATGTTATGGAAGGCAGCTCTCATGCTGATGTGGTTTACTGATTCCTGGGAGCTCTCAATGACACCTTCCCCTCGCGTCCCCCGGCTGCCCTCTGGTGTTGCTGGGGCTCTGCAGTGGGGCTGGCCCATGACCAAGTTTCTCGCTGTTTCCCAGGCAGACTTTGTAGCCCTGAGTTCCTGTGAGTTTTGTTTCATGTAGCTTATCTTTTGCCATTCCTGCTATTTGAGGGTATGATTCTAGGACCAGGCTTAAATTAACAGCCTCTAACACGGACACCATTTCATCATAACAGATATTTTTTCCATAAAAAGGCAACATCTTACAGCTATGTTCATGTTCTTCGCTAAATGCTGTACAGCTTCTGCACCTCTTTCCTTGATGCACATCTGATTTGACCTCTCGTTATGTTTGATATATATATAACTGGTTTAGTCTGTGATATGACGAGACATTCACACAGAAAAACCCAAAGAAATGGCTCTTCTCTCTATTTTGGCAGCAATCAAAACCATCCGTGCTGATTCCCTCATGTGAAACAGTGGGTTTGGTCCAGCAAACCAGGCAATTAAATAATCTGGGAGCACCTTGTATTCGTTCTTTCAAGCTTTCTGGAACCACCAGTGGTGCGGCTGGCGGGCAAGGGGTGCGCTGGCGTAGGTTGCTGTGCTGATCAGAGGTTCAAGTTTAACTAGAGACTGGGTACAACCCTGACATGAGCAGGACGGACCCATTGCACCACTTAGCTCAGAGTGACAGCTGAGCAATGCAGACCCCCTGTAAACAGGCAGCTTTTCATTTTTGACAAGAAAAAGGAGCTGCTGTCTGCAACGCAGATGGCTTAAACCGTGAATTAGTCTGTACCTAACCAGTGGAGAAGAGAGAAAAGCAAATTTTGAGAAACGTGCTATTTCCTCAGGCCCTTGCTATCTTTAATAGCCTCGTTAGTCTCTTGGTTAACTTGAGCAAACCACAAAACTGAGCAGTACCGGACTGCGCTCCAAAGGAGCCCTCAGAAAAGCCAGCGAGCACTTGCTTACTGTAAAGAAGACGCAAACGCATAAGCTGGAGGTGGAGCTAGAGATGAAGATGACTGAAATCGTGGAGGCAGCAAGCACATGAAATGCAAGGCCTAAAAGCCTGAGCGTTCTCTTGCTGAATGCCTGTGTGTACTCAACTGTATGGATAAATAATGCTTTCTAGCAGCAGTGTGGGAAAACAAACTGTTAATGGATTTAAAATATGTCAAAACCCTAGTTTAATTAAGAGTGCATTCATGAAGGGGAGGTGCGTGGATGTCTTCTGTGGGTTAGGGAAGCGAAGAGCGACGCAGAGGGAACCCATCTGGTGCACAGGACCGATGTGCCTTGGACAGCTTCTCAAGTGCAAAGGCAGCAAATACAAGAGTACATTCTTGCTTTTCTAAGCACCAGAGAAGAGCTGACCTTGTGGATGCAATCATTTGTCATTTAGCAAATGCTTTCCTTGTACGCAGAACCCAAAGGATTAGATATGTAAAAATGAGAAGCTTCCTTTACCACCTTCAAGGGTGAGACTTTTACAAAGACTACCTTAAAAAGAAAAAAAGACAGGTCAGCAGAGTTCTGAGAGCTATCCTTTGGGGGGAAAAAAGAGCAGGAAATTGTGCATGCTCTGTACTGCCTTTGGGAGAGGCATCCCTAGTCCTGAAGCCCTAAGGAGGTTAGAAGCAAGTCTTAGCGAAGCACTTTCATCCCCGAAGAGGTTAATGGCAGAGTCCTAATGACCATAAGTGTGAGACTCCAGGTCATTCCCAGACGTTCCCTGTGGAGCCTTCCTGCAGCAGGATGATCGGAGAGGAGACAAGTCGCTTGTGCGTTCTGGGAATTAAGACAAACAAAGCATCAGTGCTCCTATGTAGCTACACAAAGCATCAGTGCTCCCACATAGCTTTGGCCAACTTCCAGGTCTCACTGGTGGGAAAGAAATATTAATTGAAACGCGCCAAAAACTTCTTATTGGCATTGCTAAAAGGGTCTCAGAAGCAGTCCTCCTCCTGATTTCTGAGGCTTGATATTAATTTTTCATCTAACTGTGTAATCTGCAAACTGAATATGACAGTGGACGCAGTTTTGAGAGCATGAGCTTATGCGATTTGCAGTAAGGCACATGACATATCCCCGAAAATCCCAATTTTTCCGTATCTAGGTTTGGTGCACGTCTCCTCTGAAGACTGCAGCACACACATCTGGAGGGCAGTGGTGAAATCAGGGTCTGAACTGTCTTCAGCAAAATCATGACTTGTCACTTTGTGAAGCTTTGCTGAGCAGAAGGCAGCGAGGAAGCCTTGTCAGGAGCTGGGTGCCAGGGAGCAGCCCTCCTTCTGTGCAAACAGCCCTGGGGTGCTGCAGAGATCTCAGCCCCAAGGAGGGTGCACTGTGGGTGGGAAGGGGGGGGTGTCAGGTCACCCACCTGCCTTTGGTCACCAGAGGTCTGCAAATGGATCCAGGATGAAGATGGGCTTGCAGTTAGGATAGGGGTTGTGCTGCTGCACAGCGAACAAGTCCAAGCAAGTCGCTGGAAAAAGGCATCCTGCAGAAACCGGTGTCAGGCTCTGCCGCTCAGTGCGAGCTCGGGTGCTGAGCAAAGCAGGTGCTTTGGCCCTGAGTGATTTCTGAGCAATTCTCATAGTAAAGTAATAGTTGCCTCCCACAGCACCCTGCAAGCCCTGCGGAGCAAGGGTGTGCAGAGCACCCACCACAGGGAGCCTGGGGCCTCCATCAGCTTGATGGGGAGGGTGCTGTAATGCAAACTTGTGATAATAACGGGTTGGTGATGTTCTGCTCTAAGGGATCTCACTGTCTTGTGCCTGGTAATTCCTTAGGAGTTACTGCACGTGGGCACGTAGTGGTGAGGGGGCAGTTGCCTGCCCTCTTAGCCCAATATCATTGCGTGTGGGGTCTCGCGAGAGCAATTGGGCCTTGCTAGCTTTCTTGGTGCTAGCAACGATGTGTTTATTCTTCCTGACTTCAAACGCTAGCACACAGTCATTTCTGGAGAAGAAAACAGGATGAGCTGGTGGCGTGGATCCTTTTTGAGCTGGGAAACTTTGGTGTAGGAGTGGATGACATCAGTGATTCTGGACCTCAGAGCCTCTACTCTTTTTGTAGGGCCTGTCAAAGGCAGTTTCAGCACGTGATAGGTGGGGGGACTATAAAAAAGTGATTCATGCTGGTTTAACTTATCTTCACATTTCATGCTTTAAGTTCTGGGTTTGTTTTTTTCCTATCTTGTCCTACGACATCTCCCCCCTCTGCCCCGTTATGTCCTCTCTCTAGCTAGCTCTCTCCTTCCCCCTAGTTCTTACAGGTTTTCTTCTGCTTTATCTCTTTGCAGGCTGCTAACGAAGGTGTTCCTCATCAGGGTCCCCCTCCAGATGACACTTGGGATGATCCTCATACCTGGCCCTGTCTCATCAGCCCTTCAATGTGCAAGGAGGAGCACCTGCATGCAGATACCAGCCAGCATCATCCCTGCCATTGCATCCCACTTCTTGCTGAGGACTGTGCCCCTGGATCAGAGGTAGGGAGTCAGCGCCCAGCTGCTCTGTGAACATCCTTCTCAGGCATACCATGTTTTTATTGTTCATGAAAGCTGAAAGAAAAAGATGTTTCATGTTCTAGAGTCTTACTTTGAGATGGGGTAGTTTGCATTTTTGTTTGTCATGGTGTCTAATGAGCCATCCCAGTGATGTTCAGAGAACTGGGGAAGGCACATGGAGTGTGCCTAGAAATGGGGCCCTGTACCAGCAAGGTATCCTAACCCGCGTTCTCGCTTGAAACGTGCACCAGAGCCTCCAAGACAAAAGAGAAATACTGACATTGCCTATAAGTGACATCATTGATATTTTGATATAATTGCATGGCTGTTGTAATGTGAAATCAAATGTCAGCAGTGGTTTAGCATCATGTGGCCATGGGAGGACAAGCAGCCATGTGAAGTGAAACCCAGCACACCTGGATATTCACAGCCAAGCAAAGGCCCAGATGCCTCCTTCCCACTGCTAGATTTGACCTAAGTGTTGGGTTTTTGGAGGGGAAGAGCGATGTTGTCAGCATTCAGCTCTGAAGGTGGAGGCCACGGAAGCACTCGTGCATGAAGCCCCGGTGCTGGTGCGGGCAGTGGTTTGCTGCTTCAGGTGTCCAAACGGCAGGAGTTTGCAGACTCTGGTCATTGCGCCTTGTTTTGTTGGTTTGACTGTACAGTTCGGTGTCTGGGGTCTTTTGTTGTTGTTTTTAAGGCAAAACCGTCTGTCTCATTTCCATGGTTAGGGAAAAACACTCTATACAAGTAACTCCAATTCTGATACAGAAATACGGTATTCAGGGAACAGGCATCTTGGCGTGACCCCCGAGCTAGGGCTCACTTCTTCCAAGTCTGTAATAGCTCAGGGCTGGCTCAGCGGAGAGCTCGCTAAGGCTGATTTTTATTTTTTCCCACTTGGGTTTTGGAGGATGGCTTTGGGAAGGTCTGCACAGAGGTCTCTGAAGGTTGTGTTTGGGGTCCGCATTGGCCCTACCTGCGCCGCGGCTCTGAGCTGAAGCCACTGCTGGGGGTGCCCTGGTTCAGAAGAGAAGAGGAGGTGTGCAGCATGCTGGGCTGGTTTTCTTTCTCTCTGTGTATTTCTAAATAAACAGCATAAATGGCAGCCCTTCAGCTAACGGAGAAAAACCTAGACTGTTTAAAGGGAGATTTGCTTCCGTGTCAGCAATTTGTTCTGCCTCTTCCCCCTGTCGATCAGTGTGACTATAAAAGATAACTGCTTCGACGTTAGGGACTACAGCGGAGAAAATGATCTAAAAATGCTTCTGTGTGATTCTCCAAAGTAGACACCCCTGAAAATAAAGCCTCTTTGCTGTCTTGCCCTGCGCCTTCACCAGAGAGCTTGCCTCTTCCCTTAGGAAACAGTGTGGTTTAAGTGATGTATGGATATATAGGCCACACAGTGAGAGCCATCCAAAAATTTGCAGATCCTAAACCGAAGGATTTTCATGTTGGAGGAGTTTTTACTTTTCAATAGATCAAGCTTAAAAATAAGCCCACTTGTCCTTGTGTGTTTGGCATCAGATTTCCTGTAGGAGTAATAGTAATAAGGTATTTAAATAACGCCCTTTCCCCTTTGCCAGCTTTCTCCTCTATCCTGAAGCTTAAAAGGAGTTGCTATGGAAATTCAAACTTGCTGGGCCATATGCGTAGGATTAGAGTTTGACTATGAATCAAGAAACAAAAGGAACTGGATGAAAAGACTTTTTATCTGAATACACATCTTCAGCAGTGATCACTTGTAATCAAAATTCCTTCCCCGATTTCCTGCTGGAGGCACAAGGCTGCAGCGCCAGCGGAGCTAACACGAGCCTATTTGTTGTCGCTATGGTGCTAGGAATAAATAGCCTTTTTTTAGGATGGTCTCCAAAATACCACTGGAGCTTGCTAGCTAACACACAGTCATTCAACTTCTGAATTATCGGCGTCCTTTTGTATTTTGATTTATCCTGTGTTTCCTTAGTTAAAACATTGTTTTCCATATGGGGATGAGGCTTCCTTCCTTGCTGGCTTTTTGTGTTCCCAGTGTGACCAGAAGAGCATGAATCAGAAACCTGCTACCTACCACCAGCTTTTTCCCTGAGAAACCAAGTGGCAACCTGGCAAGCTCTCGTTTTTAGCCGGTTGCTTCTCGAGGTCTGAAATTGTGCGAAATGCTGCGCCACTGAGCGTCATCGCTACAAAAACGACTGGGGGGGTGGAGGTTTTGGAAGAATTCTTTTCCTTACTCCTGTGAAAGGGCTGAGGCGGGAGGGCTCTTTCCGTGGTGTGAGGCTGCCGCCGGACTGCGCCGTGCCGTGCAAGGGAAGACGTGACCTTGAGCCGCGCAGCCTGACTCGGTTTGTTAACCACCTCGCAGTTCTGGCTTAGTGTTAGAAAGCCCCGACGCGCAGCTTTCGTCAGCTCTGTAAGGTGCCTATGGGCCTCTCACAGAGCCCCTGGCTCCGCACGCGGGGCCAAGCACGTTAAAAATGAGTTGGGTGAATTCTTCGTGTGACCGTGTCCTTTAAGGTCTCTCTGGACCTTTGTGCTGCGGCTCAGTCCATCCAGAGCAATGTCAATGATACAGACAGATCCCAGGCCCTGCCTCTGGTCTGTATCCAGAGCAGTCATGCACAGGCCATAGCAAAAAGGAAAAAAAAAAAGTAAAAATATGCTTGATATAGTTTCACGAGAGCGCGCTGTGGAATATGCTCATGCACTTTACACTCTGCAAGGAAGGGAAGTAAATTTGATCTCTGCTCCTTGCCTAGAGCGCTTTAGGTTTCTTTCTGTAGCGGTCAAGTGAGACAAAGCCAGTAAAAATATATCCTGGTGTAGCCATGGGTCTCACCCCGCTCCAGCTGCAACTGGCTGCTGAGCCTTACCAGATGAAATTTGACTGAGTGGGGTTTAGGAGGAACTGCTTTAAATCTCCTGTGCTACCCATCTCCCCCCCGGTGAAATATTTAGCAGAAGAGCAAGGGGAAGAGCAGTCCGGGAGAGAGGTGTGAAAACACTGCCAGCAAGGGCTGCTGAAAAAGTCGCCGTTTGCTCGTAGAGCCCCGCGTGCTGTTTGCTTAGATTTCCTGTCTGAAGCACAGAGGCGACTGTGGTGTCGATCACCGTTACCAGATAAAGATCATTTTTAATGGTGAGACAGTATAGCTCCGGGAATCAAGGCGATGGTACTGTTTGTATATAGTCTGCTGCTTCTATCGTGCGAAGCATTAAGCACATCCATTAGGAGCGGAGACCGCGTCCTTCTTTTCTGTAAAGCATCCGGAGCGTGCCTTTGTCTGAGATCAGGACCCTTACCAGCTTTTATTTCCCAAACAAATGTCGCGTCAGGGTGGGGGACTCTTACCTTGGGTTCTCCCTAAATACAGACAGAAAGATAGAGAGATAGACAGGGCCTGCTTCTGAGAGTTCCCATGCGTAAGACACGTCGTTCTTGAACCGAAGGGTAATTCCAGCTCTAGCTCTTAACTCCGTACACCACAAATTTCTTTGCAGAATTAGGAGCTTGTTCCATACATCTGCTATATAGATTCGCTTGTAGCATTTCCTTTTTTCCCCGAGGTGTCCTTTTTGCACCCTGATGTACTTTCCTGTAAGCATTCCCCGTGGCTGTGGCTGTCCTGCAGCACGTTTTCCCAGTGCTGGGGCCGGGCCTTCGGCTCCCTGAAATCTCTGCCAATTCTAATCTGCAGCTCAAGTGACTTGGCACCCATTTCTCACAAAGAGCCGTGGTATCCTACACCTCTCTGCGCGCCCCAGAGACTTATATTTATCTTTGCCTGATTAGGGCTCATCTGCTGCAGAGTTTCTGCAGATGTTTCTTTATTTAAACCATACATGATGAAGGGAAGGAAAGGAGAGACACATGCAGAGGAAGGAGGTGTGTTTCATAGCATCGCTTACTCTGAAGTGGCTCCGATGCCAGGAAAATGTGCGTATCGCTCATAATTTTTTTTTTTTGCCTCATTTGTTCTCCCTTCCTCCTCCCCCCTCAAGAAAAAAAAACACCAACAGGAATTCCTTGCTTCCTTACTTACTAATTAAATCTCTCTGCCGACAGTAAACCAAGAAGGTCTGTCAATGAGGCAGTATGTGGTCAAACGATGGTTGGAACCTCTCAGCAGGAAATTTGGTAGGAAAATACGACTTCAGCAGCTTAGCAGGCTTTATTTTTAGGGTGCGTGAGCTTGTTTAACTCTCAGATGCAAACTGCCAAATTTCTATTGTTGTCAGATGGCTCCTGTCCCACCAGGCTGAGTCAAACTGGTGACTCACGGGCAAGGAGGAATCGCTTTGGCAATGCATTGTGATTTATTTTTTTTTTCTTCCCTCCTCCAGTCTAAGATGTCGAAGATGATAAAACCTCCAGTCTAAGATGATAAAACTTGTTTGCAAAAACTAATTTCCATCTTGTTCTGGTTAAAAAAAAACCAAAAAAGAATCCTGTTCGTGATCAAAAAAATCATCACTTTGCAAAATTGCTTGAAAAGCACCTGACGTATTGAAGTTGGGTGCTTTGGCAGTTGGCGTGGGCTGTCTCTGCTTGTGCTCTGGGCTGCCCAGGTGCAAGCCAAGCCCTGAACGGAAACACCGGGGCCGTGTTAGCTCAGCCTTGTTCCTGGGCCAGCAACCCCTGCTGAGAGCCGGGATTTATTAAACCTGGAGCACAGTGCTGTGCTGAGGCAGGGACAGGGATTTCAGGTGTGAGCTGGCTGGCGTCTGGCCAGCTTGGCAAGTGGATGTAAATCCTGTGGAAGATTCAAGTCCATATGTTATTTGGGGAAATTCATGTTCTAATTCCAGCACACAGCCTCTCCCCCTCTCTCCTCTCCCTCAGCCTCGCTCCTCCCAAATTCTTACCCTCCTCTGTAGTACAAGCTACTCCTTCTAGAAATGACTAAATTAGTTCCTCGAGATAGCTGTACATGTGGGAGTATCTTGGACTCCTTGCTGTGCTTGTTTCTTACCCTTCTGCCCTTTTGGCTCTTTAAAGCATTGTGTGCAGTCGGAGACCGGCTGGGATACAGCGAGGACGCACTTTCAGGCCATCGCCCTTCCAGATGAGAAAACCTTGCGGCATTTCTGGTGGTTTTGTCTTACCGTGTGCTCTGAAGCAGGTTGGGGGTCTGGTGCCTTGCAGGAGAGCAGCAGCCAAGCAGTGTGGGGTCCGGAGCCCAAGGTTGATGGGGGGCGCCTGGGGGAGCTGGGGGGGTTCAGCCTGGAGCAGAGGAGGCTGAGGGGAGCCCTCATCGCTCCCTACAACTGCCTGAGAGGAGGGGGGAGCCAGAGGGGGAGTTGGGCTCTGCTCCCAGGGAACGGGCGATGGGATGAGGGGAAACGGCCTCAAGTTGTGCCAGGGCAGGGTTAGGTTGGACATTGGGAACAATTCCTTCCCCAAAGGGCTGTCAGGCACTGGAAGGGGCTGCCCAGGGAAGGGGTCAAGTCCCCATCCCTGGAGGGATTTAAAGGCCGGGCAGAGGCGGTGCTTAGGGCCAGGGTTTAGTGGTGGGATGGCAGGGGTAGGGGAACGGTTGGACTTGATGATCTTGGAGGTCTTCTCCAACCCAAAGGATTCTGTGACTCTATGCATTGCTTTGAGCACTCCCGTACCTTACACCTGTGTCCGTGGTTACTCCTGGGTCAGTCTGGGTGTAGCAGAGCTGGAAGGCAGCGAGCCTGGCTGGATGTGGGTTGGGGTTTTTTTCACATTATTTCTTCAGGCTTACAGCACCTTGCACAGATCTTGCCAATTCACTCTGAAGTAATTTAGAAGGAACCAGACTTGCAACCTTTTTTTCTGTTATCATGGTCACCAAGAGGTGTTTGGATCCAATGCCCGGTGGGCACATCATGCAGAGCACGGGCTCCCGACACACGAGCTTTCTCCTCCGCGTTGGTGTGCGCTGGGCATCGCTGCTGGCAGCCGTGCGGGCACCGAGGACACGAACTGTTGCTGTCAGAGCTGAATTATGCTTGAGCATGCCCCTTAAAATGAGTAACAAGTCTCTCTAATACAACATTTTGTCCTGTAGGTCTTGTCAGTGTGGAAAAAGATGAATGGCCTTAGCAGAAGGTACAATTAAAACCTAGTTAGTAGCCTACTACAGTGTGACACTTCTGCTTGTAGGAGGCTTATATTGGTTTAACTCCCAGTGACTTATGTACTGAAGGCTCTGTTATGAGTTCGCCGTTTGGTAACTATATGAGTTTGTTCTCTGTTTATTTTACTTTTAAAGAACTTTACTCATCTTGAATTTCTTGCTGTCCTTGGGCCCTTCACTCAAGTGTTAGATCATGCAAAGTCTGAGGTTTTGGTGTCAGACAAATCCACATGTGATTTTTACAGTCCCTAAATAGCTAAAATGTCCAGTGCTGCAATTTTTACATCTGTCAAAGTCTGGCTCAAGGCCATGGCAGTCTGTCACATACAAGGACTCCTCCAGAACTCAGGCAATTGCTCTCACTGCTTGACAGTGGTTATCCCAATTTTATTTTTTTTTTTTAATTTTATTTCCCCCCCCTCTTTGGCCTTGTGACTGATCCGCACACTCAAACTGCCCCGCTTTGTCTAACGGGAATAAAGTGATAACTGTCCCTCCTCAGCTGCCAGCCTGCTGATAACTGCAAAGGATGCTTTTGACAGTACTGCTTCTTTCTTTCCAAGGCCGTGTCGCTCTATCAGCAGGAGGTACCCTGGTGCTGTGAGAGCTGGAGTGCAAACCCAAACAGGCTGAGATAACGAAATAAAAATGGAGTACGAGTCAAGCTCTCAGAGTAAGGAAGGTGGTTGCTTGCTGGGGGATGTATGCAGCCAAGCTCGGTTGTGCGCCGTGAATGACGCGTGCGATCGGTTCACTTCTGGTTTGGACTGTGAAACAGTGTTTGAATTGCCCTTGGTAATTCTGATCTGAACTATGGGTGTGCTGCCTGTCTGCTGACCTCTGAGGATGAGATGGCTTTGGTGGGGTGCCAGTCTTACCACCTAGGGAGTTTAAATGTTGAGGTCTTGTATTTAAGACTTCGCATGGAAATCAAAATCCCCTTCCACTCTTTATTCTGGGAGGGATGTACTGGCCTGAGCCGCAAAGCTGGCTTTAAATTTCCCCTTGTCCTACCCCCTCAGTCATGTTGGCACAACCATTGATGGCATAGAGCTGTTACCGGGAACCTGGTTAAATGATCCAGGTTAAAAATAAACCCCCGGTTTGGGGGGAGGTGGTGGAAATAAGAGTTATATTTAAACCAGATCATTGCAGTGACCTGGTAGATAATGGGACCTCCCCAAGCAGTCGTTGCACGGCTCAAGGGCAGTGGAAGAGCCAGAGAGGTGTGGGGAGAAGAGTGGGCGGCAGCCTCCAAAATCAGTTTCATTGTCCTCCACCCCTCAAAAGAAAAATAGGGACAACTGAACTGTGAATCCTGGTGTCAGAGAGTATCGATTAACCAGCGTGAGTTGTATTTAAAGGGGGAGTTGTAGAATAAATATTTGGGAATATGAGGGACTGCTGCATGACAGTGTCTTACATGTACATTCCCCATCCTCATTTCCACCTGTGGTCCACAGCCACTGTGCTAGTTTGTGATGATGAGATGATATGTGGGAACAAGACAGGGATCTGAACTGCCAAAACCCAGCCATATTTACGGCTGTACCAGCGTCATGGCAAACGGGTCTTACCGATCGTCCCCGTTCTCTCGGGTTGGGGTGGCTCTGTTGCACAGGTTTGTCTTCTTTCACACACAGCGGTGGGAGCGGGCTTGGAAAACAAAATATTATTCTCATGAGCAATGCTGAGAGATGATGCATTTCAAATGACATAATTGGCAATGCAAAATCTTTAGGCTAGTGGAGGAATTTTAATCGGAGCCCTTGGCCCCTTGCTCTGTGGCCTCCTAGCTCTACACGTGCCAAGTGACCACTGCCAGCACTGAAAACAGCATTGACCAAGGACCAGAAAGCGAAAATGCCTGCTCCAGATATTGCTGCCAGAAGAATATTTAGCAGGATATGATTGCTGGACTTGAGACTGAAATTTGTCCTTCGATAAATCTGAACCCCTCTCCTGCACAAATCTGGAAATGAATCAAGGTTCCTCACTTTACTTCCTGCGTATGGCTGCAGTCAGGTAGTTACGTGCCTGGCTTTATCCTGGTTTGAAGAAGCCACTTTGCATACTTGATATTACTCATGTGCAGGAAATCTTGTTTCTCTCCTGATAGCCCTACAGTTGCATGAAACATTCCAGGCCAGGTTGGACGGGGCTGTGAGCAACCTGATCTGGTTCAAGGTGTCCCTGCTCCCTGCAGGGGGGTTGGGCTGGGGACCCTCTAGGGGTCCCTTCCCACCCAAAACATTCGATGATTCTATGAATGAATCCAAACTCGTTTGTAACCTCAAGCTCCAGATGAGTGGTGCTGATCGTGCCGTTTGTACCAGAAAACATTCTCTTGCTAAAATGTCTTTGCTGCCTTACCCCGAGCAGCGTGGTCAGCATCTGACCTTGCTGAATCGTGCCCTGTGCTTATGCAAGGCTGCATCGTGGTGGGTTTTTAGCCCGGGTTGTGGGTGCATTACTGCACAGGTTCTGCACAAGGCTGTAATGGCCGGTGGCAGAGCAGGCTAGAATTTGTAATGTTAATAATGACAGGGTGCCACCAGCAGAACATAGGATCACTTTTTTGTCTGACCTGTGTCGAGTGTGCACAATTATTTCCCAGCCAAAGACTCTACATCTGTGCAGTAAAAGCAATCCTCCCCATGGTATCTCCGTGTGCTGATCTGATGCTGTGCCAAGGGACATCTCTGTTTAAAGCACTTTCCCCAGCTCCCTAATGCAGCTAATATTGATTTAGCGTATGAAATAACACCTCCCCTGCCTGTCAGCTGCTAAATCAGCGTTGTTCAAATGCGCCGTGTGGCTCTCGGGCTCCTCTTATACGATCTCAGGGCTCTCTTTTCCCAAGATGGCTTTTCTGCCACCTCGCTTCCAGAGATAGCGCAGCTTGATGCCAGCTTTGGAAACAGCACAGCCCTGCCAGTGCTCAAAAGATATTTCAAGACTAACTCTATCCCGTTAGACTGAGGATGCAAACTTTGTGCCACAGCTGAGTTTGAAATGAATGTGCAACAGCCAAAACGCCAAGCCTAGAAAGACATTTTCCTTTCGTTAGAGAAGATACCTACCCCCGCTTTCTTTTGGGGTTGAGTGTGTTGTAACGGTAAATAACCTCCTTCCAGCAAGGCATGCGGAGTGGGAAATGTGCGGCTGGAAGAGGGACTGCAGAGGCGCAGGCCGAAGGGAGGGCGGCTCTGGGAGGCACAGGCAGGGCCAGGAGGCGTTTTGGTAGCCTAGGCTCTGACTTTGTCACCCTGTGCAGGAGAGAAAGAGAGAGGAGATCTCAGCTCAGGGAAACCAATCTATTAAAGAAGGACATGGAGCTGTTGGAGCGGGGCCAGAGGAGGGCTACTAAAATGATCCAAGGGCTGGAGCCCCTCTGCTCTGAGGCCAGGCTGGGAGAGTTGGGGGTGTTCAGCCTGGAGAAGAGGAGGCTGCGGGCAGAGCTGAGTGCGGCCGCTCAGGGCTTAAAGGGGGGGGGGCCCAGAGGAAAGGGGGGGACAAGCTTTTTAGTAGGGCCAGCTGGGACAGGACAAGGGGGGATGGCTTTAAACTGAAGCAGGGTGGGTTTAGACTGGATCTAAGGCAGAAATTCTTTACAGTGAGGGTGGTGAAACCCTGGCAGGGGTTGCCCAGAGAGGGGGTGGAGGCCCCATCCCTGGGAACATTCCAGGCCAGGTTGGACGGGGCTGTGAGCAACCTGATGTGGTTCAAGGTGTCCCTGCTCCTGCAGGGGGGTTGGGCTGGGGGACCTCTAGGGGTCCCTTCCCACCCAAAACATTCTATGATTCTATGATTAAAATAGGTTCAGTGGCAACTGCTCTGGTCTCATCTGTCTGTTGTGGTCTTAGGGTGCTGACTCTCAGGAGCGATCTAGTGGATGAGTTCCAAGAAATCATTCCATGACTGCAGAGGCAACCGAGCTTAGTGCTGCGCTGCCTTGGGAGAAGTTTGGGAGGGTTGTGTAAAACAACAAAAAGGCACGACCAGTTTCCCATGCTGATGAGAATTCTCCACGTGTGCTGGAGGCAGTCAGAGTTTCTTAAGAGGTCTACAGAGAAACTGAAATTTCAATATTATCCCAGTTAATATGTATATTTATAGACGTTGGGGTAAATGAGCACACTCACACGTACTGTTTTTCCGGAAAAAACTTCCCGTTTTCATTATGCGCACACATGCACACAGATACACAAAAGAGCAAACAGTGCAAAACATGCGTGTTGGTAAGTTCTGTACAATATTTACGTTGGTCAAAATCCCCCAGGCAGAGAAAAGCTAGCACAAGGTTTTCTTAGGTGCTGGAAAACATACACACAGTGATCCTAAGGAGAAACCACCCGCCTCTTTGCTTGTCCCAGTGTTTTAGGGGCGTGTCCTGTTGGTTTTGCATGGAAGTCAAATTTAAGAATTAAAACTGAGAGCAGCCAACAGTGTTAAATATTATTTCAAAGTGGAGCGACAGTTTCCAGAGGAAAAACAGGAATAGCACTGGGCTTTGCTGTGAAATGCGCCCGTTTTATAGAGATTAAAATCACTGTGTTAAGAGCTTAAGACTGCTCATTTTCTGCCCTCCCTTTCCTCCACCCCAGCAGGCTCCAAAACTCAACCAGCCCTTTCCCCGTGAGGAGCCGCCCGGCAGGCGCTGCCCTTTGCACGGGTCCGCGATGGCTCTGCCTCGCAACCTCGCACGCTTCTGTCGGTGCAAACTCCCTACGTTTCACATCTACAGCAAGGGGCAAAAGGAGCCCTTACCAATGCACCCAGATACTGTCAGAACAAACACAAAACGGAGAAGGCTCCAGCAGCTGGAGCTGGTACCTAGAGAAAAGGATCTCTGACCACTGCCGTGGGAAGTAAAAAAGGTGTTTTGAGTAGATCTTCCTCGCTTTCTAGGCCCTTGGAGTGCATTATCTTGAATCTCCCACAAGCGTAATTTCCTAAACAAGACCTCTCCGTTGCACGGCATCTGGGGGGGGGGGGGATTTGAGTTATGGTCCTTGGGAGCACATCAGAGCACAAATGCACAGCTCGTACCCAGACAGGGCTTTGGGGTAAGCCTGAGGTCAGCATTCACAAGTTGAAATTAGAGCGTTTCCGGCATTAGCAGGGAAACAGGGCTCGGACTTCTAATCTTATGAAGAATAGCTCTGCCTCTTTCTTAAATTAATGCTGAGCAACATAATCTGCTTACTGAAATGAGGACTGGTTTGTTTCTGTTCTTAAATCCTACCCAAAGAGCCGTTTGCTGTCGGTCCTTTTGGACACAGCAAAGCCTTGGGGTTACCCTGTGCTTAGGGTTATGTTTGCTTGGCCGGCACAGTGCGACCCAGCCTGATGTTCGGTGCCCCGTGCCAGCGGAGGAGCACGGGGCAGCTCTCCCAAGCCTTTCTGCAGCATGGTAACCAGCTGCTGAGCGGGGCTGGGGGCACGCAGGAGCCTGGAGCTGCTGCTTCCAGCCCATGCGCCTCTGCCTCTTTTGCTTGGACTTTGCAGTTTGGGTCGAGGATCATTTGAGCACCTCCTTGCTGTGCTCCGTGGTGGGCTGTGGAAACAGCCTCAGTTTCTCCCCTTGATTCCCTCACACCTCCTATTTTTGCTTTCTCCAGACAGAGCACCGTGTAGATGTGCTTTCGCAGGGACCGTTGTTGTCTGTTGCTGTCTCCATTCCAATATAGCATTTCCAAGATGGTAATTTCCTGCCTCTTTTACAGCAAATCCCGCTACTGGGAATGACATGGAGTCTTACTGGGGAGCTCTTTAGGGACACCAGCCTTCAAGGAGATCATCAGCGGTGCCATGTAATCTTACCACTGTGCTGGGTCCCCTTTTCCTTCCCCAGCTCTTTGGCAGAGGGGGGTCCCCTCTGGGTTATACAGCAGTTTTTTGCTGGGTAGGGAGGGAGAGCAGACAGCCTCACTCCATCCCCCTGCAGCACCACAGGGAGAACTTCCTAAAAACATCACGGGGGTATTTTTAGAGGGACCTAGAGGCTGAATCTGCACAGCAAGTGTGCAGTGGGCAAGCTCAGGAGGAACGGAGCCTTGCACTCCGATGAGCAGCCGGGTACTTGCACAGGAACTTTTCATCCTTCTTACACAAGGAACCAGTGCACAACTTCCATACGTGGCTTGCACCACCTCCTTGCCCTTGCATGTCATAGACTCGAGCCTGAGTAGTTCGCACTGATTCTGCAAAGCTGGTGAAGGTTTGTGCCGTCCCACGAATGCTGGGCACCTTTCAGCCGATGTAGAGCCTGCTGTGTTACTACGAAAAGCCTACTGTATGGGGGGGGGTGGCTTTCATGGCGACTGTAACACACGGCCCTGCTGCCTCCTGTCGTGACATCTACTGTGAGAACTCAGCCTGGTGGGGCATCTTGCATAGGCGTGCATATACAAAGGTGAGTTTGGGCAGAGGGGTTTTCACGCTGCTTTTCAGAGCTTTCCAGCAGGACGAAAAGTTGCAAAGCGCGTGGCGAGCTTGTAGTGAACGTATCGCCTGCGCAGGGCTGGGGAATAGGAAAAGAGAGCTGGCTGGGCAGTGAAATCCTTGATTAATGCAGTATGTTCAGCATCTGAGAGGATTGCTGGGCCCTGTCTTACAGCTTCAGCCAGATAAAGGCATTGACTTCTAATTAATTTGATTTTTGCTTTTAAACTGGTAGTTCTGGTGTGCGCCGTTTGCTGACAATAGCCTTTTGTCAGATGGGGGGAGGCACGCTCAGCTGTGCCTCAGCCAGCAAAACTGTGAATCCACTTTGCTTTTACCACCATCGTTCTTTCCAGCATGGCTTTACCAACATCTGAAAAATGACTTTTCCTCTCTCTGAATGCATAATTGGTTATTTATACACAAACCGTAGAGCATTTACTTGGTTTACCTGACCTAGAAAAAAAAAAAAAAAGATTAGTCAAGAACTATCCTACCAGATGTGAGTGTCAGTCAACATGTGATCTCCATATAATTTATAAGGTATTAAATTACAAAATAATGAATCTTTTCAGTTAGCGTTTTGGCACATGATGATAGTATTACATTTTATGTGAGAATATCGACCGCAGCTCTTGCCCCATAAAACTGCAAACAGAAATTTGTAAGCATTGGCACTAGTTTCCCTTAGAAAAAGACACCCATTATGCTGGGATTACAGTTAAGCTATGTATGGACAGCCTGGAGGTTGTCCAGTCGCACGCGGTTCTTTCCCCCCCTCTTTTAACATTTCCTTAACAAGGCTAGACAGTGGTTTCTAGGTTAGATTTTTTTTATTATTTTTTTTTTTCCCCTTCCCTTGGATTTAACTAGAGGAAGGTCTGCGCAGCACGGAGCAGCAGGTCCTCCAGGATTCTTGCAAACGAGAGATTCCTTTGCTGTCAGCTCCGAGGTGCTGGGCCAAATTCTGTTCTCGCTTACCCTGGAGCAGCCACCACGCGTGGGAACAGCCCCGTCCCCCGCAGCTCCCAGACCCCCCGTAACCGGGGAATCTCATCTTTCTGCTTCTTGCTTGCAAGTGAGGAAAGAAGCAGCTTTAAAATAAGATTTACAAGCTGGCAGTTATAGGTTGGCCACTGAGAGCAAGCTGGCATGTGAACAAGTTTCTCATCTCTCTTTGTAAAACTGAAATAATAGGGGTCATTGCCTTGGAGAAGAGCACTTACTCATGTGCCATATATTTTTCTTGCAAATAGGAAGAGGGTTTGAAATGCACCCTCAGCTTTTTAGTGAATCCTTCCCGCTCTCTTTCCTTCTATCTCCCATCCTTAAAACCAGAGCGCTTCTCTCATTAATTATGATTTTTAACAACCAGCTCGTGGTAGGACAGTGGAACTGGGGTGCCCCACCTCTCCCACACAGCCTAGGACGTGTCAGCATGGCTAATGGTTTCACAACCCCCTCTTCTTCCTCTGACAGCGCTGCGGCGTCAGGGTTTGCTGTGTACGGAAAACCCTGCCTGTACCGAAGCCGTAAAATCCCTCTTGGCTTGCTTTGCGTTTTGATCTGAAGTTATGGAAACAGCTTCTCTGAAATGTATACATTTTATGGCAAGTGTTGAAACGGGCTCGTCAGCCAAAGGAAATAAGAATTTTAAAAAGCCCTCTAAACGGTTCGGTTCAGGCCTGCACGGGAAGGAACGGGGCAAGGCACCGGCTTTTGCTTTGCGTATGGTTAAATGGCAAATACTGATGCTGCTTAAAACACATTGCTTTGCTTTGGGGTAAACTTTTCCCAGCTGCTGACAAAGTCACTGTAATCGTCCCCTTGTCTGGCCACAGCCATCTCGTTCCACCAACTCGTCTGAATGATTTGTCCTTGTTTTCACATTTTGTTTCTGCTCCAAAGCAGTGTTGTCCAAGGGTTTAGCATACAGCAAAAATCTCCCAAGCCAGGCTTGTGTGCAAGTTTCTAGTAAATATAGCTATATCTTGAAGCTGAGATATAGTAGTTTGGCTGCGCTCACGCTCCCTGCGTATAATGAGTTGATCATACGCTCTTCTGCGGTAAGACCCAAAAACCAGGGGCACTAGATAAGCAACAGTCATTTGAGGGCTAAAATAGGATAATCTCTGGTGTCTGGCGTAGCCTTGGTAAGCAATTAACTTTTTTATCCAAAGTGAATGTAGTGCTAAATAAATATTCCCTTCAAAGCAGACCATCTTTTTGCAGCTAAATTCTTTTCACATTTAAAAAGAAACCAACCTCTGATCGCTTTAAGTAGCGATCACATTTGGTGGGTAGCTCTCTGTATCTCACGAGGCCTGATCTGAGAGACTTAGGATAAATAGTTGAGTGGAAAACATCTGTTCAATTAATATATTGCCTGACTATTTTTTTTTTGCAATGTAGCCCTAGAAGGAGCTTTATGCTGTGTGGTGGAAAATGTAGATTACTGATCTAACAAGTCGTAACGTCGTACTTTTTCAAGTTAAATTGTTTTTCTCATTTATGTGTCTCACGCTTAAGAATGAATCCGGCTGGTAAGGTCAGCATAGCTTCAAACGTGAGGCAACGGCTGGAGAAATGAACCATCCAGTAAAATGCAACGACATACAGATAGTTAACTTTCCATATATTTATATAATCTATATCTGTAACAGGAAATGCAGGATATGTAATAAATTAATTGCAAAACAAGAAAACATTGCTGTAACTGGCTAAGAAAAGAGTGCCGCTCACTTCTTTTATTTACTCTTCTTTCGGAGTTACCCTCTAGCTTAATTAGTTGACTGTATAGCAAAAACCAGCAAGCAATCGCTTACAAAGATCTCTTGATCGGATGCTCTGATGCCAGTTACCCACACCCAAACAAGCCCTTTAGGAAGGTCAGCGCTCTGTGGTCCTTCAGCTGCACGCAGTTTTCGTAGAAGAGATTTGCCTTTGCAAGAACGCCGGGGTTTCAGGCCCTTTCTTTCAGCCTGACTTTATAGTCCAGCCTTTACCAGAAATCGTCACATAGAATCTCCCGGGACGCAAAAGCCCAGGTGCAGCAGAGCAGTAACGAGCTCTTTACTTCTCCCTAGAGGTGACATTTAAAATAAATTAAGACAGCTTAATCTGACAAAACCGAAACTGCATTATCCTTTTCTCTTATTAATTTTTCTGTTCTATCACCAAGCAACTGTTTTGCCTATTTTCAAAACAGTTATTTACACTTCAAGCCTCTCCGTACAATAAATTCAGCATGCCTGTGTCTAGCAAAACCAGGATGTGTACTCCTGCAGGGAAATGAGGAAAAGCCAAAAGCTTTTATTATGCCTTTTTAAGCAAACATACATATTGTGTGAAGTTATTGAGTTAACATATGATGATGCATCTCCAGAAGGCATGAAATATTGGCAGGTATCTCTAGAGAAAATTGCATTTTCTGTTTCCCAACTGGTCCCATGTCGACTGCTGGGGGAAAAAAAGCCAAATGTTGGCATCTTCTGATTAAAGAAGCTGTTCTGCTCCCTCCTCAGTTGGTGCATACATTTTCACCCATCCATAACCTCCAAAGGGAGATCCATCGGGATTTTTGTATTTCATGATCACCTGTTGCATCTGATGGGACCATCCCAGTATAAGGATTTGTCTACCCGTGTAGTTATCCCCCAGCCCCTTCTCTTCATTAACACCGTGTGTGAACCCATATATTCTGAAACAACTGTTTCCCGCGTGGTGTTGATCAAAAGTTATTGGAGGATAACTCCAGGTGTAAACATCTCACTAGAAGTGTGATTCGGATGTTGGGTCTCCTCCATTCGTGATAGCTTGGTCGCTTATTTCATCCTGTGGTGCTGGTAGCGCAGTCTTTGTTAGAGGTGTCTCAGTCTTGAAAAGAGAATCCATTTTTATCTGGGTTTTTATGTTGAAAGACTTCTGGAAGGATTCTGATGTAAAGTAATAGATGAAGGGGTCAAAGCAGCAGTTCATCGTTGCAATGCACAATGTGATTGGGTACATTGTCCTCGCAAACCTCTCCAAGGAGCAATTTGCTATCGCTTGGGACCGCACGAGAGCATACAAGAAGAGTATGGAATTGTAAGGCACAAAGCACACGACAAAAATGGCCACGTGCACAATGATCATTTTCAACACTTTCTCTTTGTTTGTCCCGATCTGAGACAAGGTGGCGGGTTTCCGGAGAGTCCTGAGAACTAAAGAAGAGCACGTAAGGTTGAGTAGCAAAGGGATTATGAATCCTACCACTTCAATAAATATAGTGATCTTAGACAGATAGGTTTTCCAGATACGTTTGGAAAAACCTTCAAAACAGGTTGTGCTGGTGTTGGAAATGTTGGTTGTGGAGAACAATGAAGCTGAAATTCCACCGCTGAGGACCAGTATCCAGACACCAGCACAGACTATGGCAGAATTTCTCCTGGTCCTAATGGTGCGAGATCGGAATGGATAGACGATGGCAAGGAAACGGTCAACACTAATGCAGGTGAGGAAGAGCATGCTCCCGTAGATGTTAGTGAGAAATGCTGTACCAGAAATCTTGCACAGGCTATCTCCAAAAGGCCAATGCCTGTTGAAATTATAAAAAATCTTAAAAGGCAAAGTGAACACAAAAAGCAAATCTGAAACAGCCAGGTTTGTCATGAAAATGGCTGTTTCGCTTCGCATTTTCATCCGAAAGCAGAAAACGAAGAGGGAGGCACAGTTAGTAATCAAACCAAGGATGAAGACCACGCTGTACACGGCTCCATACAAGTTGTACTTAAAGGAATCATCTATCAAACAGGTATGATTGTTGCTGTGGTTTCCCATGCCAAGTTTGTGATGTGCTTCCAAGGAACTTCAAAGTCTACTTCAGTGACATCCATAAAATGAGGCAGTAAGCGCTTTTCTTCCTGAAGAAACACATCCCAGGAAGGTTGCTTGATGCCTTGCTACCACATCTCCGTTGCGAATCCTTTCATCCTAAAGGAGAGAGAAATAGATGCCATCAGTCTTTGCAACCTGCTATCACCTAAAGTGGCTGTGCAAGAGAACTCTTTCCTTTCCAAATGAATGGACGTGCAAATGACACCAGTAATTCCTTTTCAAGGTAGCCTTTATAAATTCCACTATTATTGGGATTTTTCAGTCGAACACAGCAGTTACTGTACTCAGCCTTTCCTTTCCTTCCCCCATTGCTCCCTTGTCTTTCTATTGGAAGGAGAGCAATTGCTAACTCCAACTTTCCGCTTGGAAAGGTTTTTCTTGAAAATTTGAGATGGAATTGGCCCAGGGTGTTTGGAAAGAAATCATGGGCCCGCGATATTGCCCAGGTATAGAATCAAACAGTCTGAAATGTTCACCTAAACCTGTAACAAGAGGAGAAAGGAGTTGACAGTTGTAACGTTTGCTTTCAACTGTGCAGGAAGGAAAGTTCTATGGTTTTTCAACCTGTTTTGATGCAAAAGTATTAAAAAAAAAACCCCAAACCTTACATTGACAAAGTACTGCTTTGCCTTTTTTCTACTGCTGTCTTGTTGGAAATTGGCGCTTGCTGAACTGCCTTAATGTTCTCTTATTGCTGTTCTGTCTTGTTTTTAAGGCCAGTGAGGGCAAGCGGTTGGAAAGTCTCCCTCACTGGAGCAAGAGGGGTTTGTGCATTGGAACGTCGGCACGGCAGCCGGTATGTCTTGGAAATGCGGAGCAGAGTTGGATAACTAAGGGAAAGACTTTTGCCTTGTAAAATACAGCAAATCAAATATGAAACAGAGCTCGTAAGCTAAGAAACATCTTAGTAGCTACAGCTATGGAGTAGAGAGATTAAACCCTTGAGAAGAGTAGGATCCTTTCCAGAAAGCGATCCTCTGCCAACAGAGTTTCAGCAGCAAACGTATAACTGAGCAAGCTTGTGCTAAAGGTTGAAATGGCAACATATAAACAAACCAAATGGGGAAGAAAGCATGGAACCGAGACAATTGGGGATGCAAACCGATCAAAATCAAATGTTTTCCATATGTTTTCCTACTGGAAAAGCTCTCGCTGACAATTGTTCTTGCACGCAGGCTGTCAGTGAGTCAGCTGGTAAAATGTCAAGCGTCGGGCAAGAGGTAAGAGTCAGGGCTTTGCCAGACGGAGGGTGCAAATTCTGCCCTCGCCTGGGAGCGCCTGCACAGCTGCAGGGCTTTAAAAAACCAGCGCTGTGACCCAGAGAGCAGGCAGCACCTCACCTTATCGAGTACTTGGACCTAAAGCGGAATAACAGGAAGGGAGGACCCCCAGATCTCGCTTCTCAGAAAGATGGCTTTCAAATGACTTGAACCTTTTGACATCCAAAAAGATGACTTGGAACTATTAGGTCTGTCCCGGCAGGGAGGGTTCACGCTCGCTGCAGGCCGGGGCAGTGCCAGGACTGGGGCGGTGAAGCGGCGCTTTGGTTTGCTGTCCTG
>JAKFQP010000397.1:144568-160690 GCA_023375905.1 Nycticorax nycticorax | reverse complement strand
TTTTTTTTTAATTTTTAATTGGTCAGCACCGCCGTTGTCTCCTAACTGTCCTCTGAGGCTTACAAAGCATTTCCTGCTCATGGTGACTCCTCTGTGCTGTATCTGTTTTGTATTGAGCTAATTAAAATGTTTCCTTCTGAAGAGAATAGCGAACTGACTTACCCATATTCAGACACTGATCCTCAGGGCATGACTCTCTTTTTGTTTTCACTGAGAATGTCTCTCTCCATTTACATCACCCCTTTAACCCTTGACGCGCTTTGGCCGGCCCCATCCGCCGCTGCCTTCGGAGGGTCTGGGCCAGAGCCCAGAAATGATGGAATTTACCCCAAACTTCCCAGTAAAGTTTGCATTGTTGTGCTCTTGTAAGAGGGGCTTTTTTGCTTGCACAGGAACCTCAGTGGGATGGTGGAGGACTGTAGGAATGCTGCTTTTTTTGACCCTCAGGTCCCTTGCTAAGGGGAGGTTGCTTTATCACAGCGTTGCTAGATTCAATAGAGATCCCGATAAAAGAAGATTCAGATGCAAAGAAGAAACTGATGAAAAGTAGAGTTACGCTGTTTGACCCAAGACTTAAAGATTTACAGGTCGTTGTCGCTCAGGAGTGGAAGCTGGTGATGGAGGTAGCTGTGTCTTTGATGTAGCCCTGTTTATTTACAAAGCGTGGTTAAGCAAAAAAAAAAAAAAAGAGTCCTGTTTCCCTGAACCACTGGGGAATCCAACAACAGGACTCGGTTTATTTGCTTACGGTTCCAAAACGCTTTCCAGTCAGCGTCCTACCCAAAAAGCGTCCTTTCTTTGCTTTCTCTGACATCATTTCCAGTGGTTCCTTGGCGATTGCTTGGCTTTTGGGCTCCTTGTTGCCTTTACTCGGCTCCTCGCGAGGTGCCTGCCGCCGCATGAAGCCCTCCTTTCACCCGAGCCTGGTTTGACCGCTCTCACCCAGGGCTGTGGCTCCGGGCTGGTCCCTTTGCTGAAGCAGGAGAGCTGAACTTTCACCTCTGTTTATCCAAAAATTATAGGTTTGGGGTCTGTTTTTTTCTTTCCTCGCATACATTAGCACCAACAAGCTTCCATCCAGCCGCCGGCACCACAGCACAAACGCCTGTTTCAGCTTTCGTAGGCTAAACTGGGTGCGAGGAGGAGCAGCCGGTGTTCCTGCGGGTGCTGAGCAGGGCTGAAGGCAAGCCGTGCTCTGCCCCGGTGCTCAGCACCTTGAAGGATCTGGGCCCTGCATTTATTTACTGGAAGGATTGGATAAATCAGGGCTTTGTTCTCTCAAATTGCTTTATTCTGGGGGGAAAAGGGGAAAGATGGAGAACTCTGACAGCAGCACGGACTGGGTGGGAATTGTCTGCCTTGGTTTCATTTGCTCCAGTGGCCTCTGGGTGCTGGGGATCCCTGGTCCCCTCCCGGAGCTGCTGGGCTCCCCGTTTTCCTTGGTGCACGTTTCTCAGCGAGATATTTTTGCCGATTTGGAGGCATGACTGGGGTTTTCATGTCAGCTCCCTCACCTCCCCTCTGGGGAAAAACATTCAGGTCTTGAAAAGTATTCCATGGCGTATAATTAAAGGATGCACAAGGAAGGACAGCCCCCAGCTACGCTATTTTTCAGTAAGAACTACAGAGGGTAAATTTGCACTAAAGTGTTAAATAAGAAATGACTTGGCAACGCGAAAATATCAAATCTCAGCCAGCGAGCGATGTTTCTGTAGTAAAGTTTCTTAGAAATCAGATTTCTTATGAGGAGATGAGAGAAGGGGAATGACATTTTGGCATTGTATAAGGGATGCTGTTTTTAGGGTTCAATATGGTGATTTATCGTGTAAAAGCAAATGCTGGGGCAGAAGATGGTGCATTATCTGCAGGCTCAAGAAATTAGACCGGGAATATTATTAGATGAAAATAAGAGCTGCTCTTGTGGCTGTCTACAGGCATAATAGGTACTCAAAATATTACGCGACCGTGTTATGTACAGAGAAAGCAACCTGCTCTGCTGCTAGCATGCGCCTTTGCCTCGGCGCTTAGGGACTGATGGATGTCCCTCAATTTCACTTGCCAAGAGAAAGACGCTTTCCTTTTTCTACAAAACCAACCCATTACAAATAATTCAGCAACCTTCCCTTGCAGCTGGGGTCAGCTAAGGCCAGTTTGGCTCCCAAGCGGTCTGGATCTTTACCTCCTTTTAATGGGCCTGACCCGAGAAGATGGTGCGTTAGAGGAAGCCTTGCAGAGCCACTGTCTGTTCTCATGAATAAAGAGCTTCTCTTTTCAAGGAGAGAATTTGCCTTTTGTGAAAGCGGTGGCTCCCCTTCCCTGAGACTAAACCGGATCCTTATTTACGGAGGAGGAGCGATGTGTGAAGGAGCAGAGTGAGTCTCTGCACGCACACTTGACCTGGAAAGACCTACCGAGGCTGGACGCATGCTCCAGGAGCCATCCTCGCCCACCCCACCCCGCGGACAGGACGGGACGGCTCACCGGCGTCTCGTTTGTGACCCTGGAGCACTGGGAGAGCCATCAGGCTGGGACCACCCCATCATCTGTGTACACCTGGCCAGCAACACAGGGAGCAATCTGCTCGCACCCCCTGTTCCACAAGTAACCTACCCTCCTGCAGTGTGCCCCGGCCCCAGGATCTGGCCCAAGGTTTGGGTAAAATTGGCTTAATTCCTGCTCTTGTGCTCCAGCCGTCAGCTCACAGGCTGGAGGAGAGCGACCATCTTACAGCCGGGCGTGCATCCTCTCTCTGGCACAAGCTGCAGCGCTCGGGCACGGTGAGTGGTTCAGCTGCTGCTTCTCAGAAAACCGAGAGGCGCAGGTTTGCGCTTTTTTCGTCTCATTTACAATCCCCTGAAGGAAAGCGAAGGGGTAGTCGTGTTCAGGCACTAGTTCTGTTTGTCTGTGTACGAGCTGAGCTCCTAACTCCCGAATTTGAAAGACACTGATTTTTATCAATTGCCCTAACCCCGGTTGAGGAGGAGCCTCATTTTTAGCCTCCAAGGATTAAAGTGAAATGTATGCTCAGCCTCCCCCTCCTTTCCTCTCTCCCGTGTTTTTCAGGACTTTCTTTTAAAATTCAGAGGCTTGGCACCCCCTAAAGTAGCAAGGTTACTTTCCTGCCTGATTTATTTTGGCTTCCAGAATGCTAGTAAGGGAAAGAAGATGGAAAAGTGCTACGAGGGGGGAATATCCTTATCACCGACCTGTGAACTTTGCACTTCCCATCCTCCGGGTGTTACCGTTCAGTGCACGTAGGGGAGCAATACAAAGACACACAATTGCCTCCTCTTAAACAAAGATTATCATTAAAAACCCTCAAGCTTCTCTTGCAAATTCTTTGGCAGTGGGTTTATGCCATATTCCACCCTACTTCTTCCAGTCAGCTGCATCTTTAGGTGAAGTATGGTGTCCATCATTCATTTTACTCCTGACACCAGTTTTTTTCTATCTGCTTTGGCTTTTTCTCATGGAATTTTGGCACTGAGCTTAAAAGGAGTAGATTTTAGCCGTAAATGAAAGCCAAAGGGATAAATAACCTCTTAAAGTTCTGCAGTATAAAATATAGAACTTATTTCCTAATTTGTAATACAGTTTATCGGCGCTAGATCTCACGCTGCATGAAGCTGAAAGCAGCATCGTTGTAAACTGGGAGTCTGAGTTTACGCCACGTTTATACACAACCCTTCCTTAAGCTTCTATGAAAGTGTCTTTGCAATTCCGACTTCAGGTACCCACACGAAAAAGCCCCTAAGCAAGGGATATTTTTCACAAAGCTGAAACAAACACCAGCGATAGAAAAGCCCTTAACTTGTCACCCGCGGTGCCACAATGAGAATCGCGACGGGAATCACGGCCAGTTCCACTGCAGGAGTAGCTCCCGCAGTAATTACTTTCCAAAAACTTGGGGATCCTCTTTCTCACTTTAAGCAGGAACAGTGGCCACTCCCATCCCAGCCGGGCATAGCTCAAGTACGCGGGACGAGAGCTGCCTGTGTAGAAAAAACATTGCTAATCTCCATTAAAATATTCAGCTCCAGCCCATCCCCGGCTACTTTTATCCCACAGATTTGCCTGAGCCCTCAGGTTTCAGAAAACACTAAAATCCTTTTTTTTTTTCTTTTTTTTTTTTCCAAGCTGACATTAAATCCAGCTGCTTTTCTGCTGAGTTAGAAAGTGAGGAAGCAAACTTACCGCGGCAGAGCGGCCGGGGCTGAGCTCATGCCCACGGCTCGGCGGATTTCAGCCCCGTTCCTCCCTGACAGCCCACATTTATCCTTTTTGTGCGCGTGGAACGCGAGCCGACTCAGTCCCGCGCGGAAGATCTGCGCGCTCGACTTCCTAAAAGTTTTACCCGTTCATCTTGCAAATCTCCAGCGGCTGGCGGCTGTCTGCCTTCCTTTGTTCGGAGAGGAAACAAAACTGCTGAAGGCTGCAGCCATCATGTCTTGGGAAAGGGGACGCGAGAACGGGCCCAACGCCTGGGCAGGGTCTGCGGGCAGGGGGAACTCTTGGGGGTCTCGGTAGGAAAGGCTTTCCATTGGGTAGGGATGCAGTGTCAGTGCCTGAGCCCGCCCCGCGCCCGGCTCTCTGCTGGGTCCCTCTCGCAGGGCTGTATTCCCTTCCCCAGCATTGCCCAGCCCAGGCAGCTCCCAGTTCGGAATTAGCAGCTTAAGGACAGCCCGACAATGGGCAACGCGGATTTCCTGAGCAATTACCCGGCGGACACAGCCTGCGAGAGCGCGCCCGTGCCTCCACGCCGGTGATGGTAATGAGCAGGGGAAAAGCTGTTTAAATCTCGGATTTTCCTTTGCCTGGCTGCGATTGTTTTTTCCTTCCAATTAAAAAAGTGAGGAGGAGGCGGGGGGGGAGCTGGGAATCGGGAGAGCGGTGGGTAAAACTAGGAAGCTGCAAAGCAAAGCTGGCCAGAAAAACAAAGTATCTTTCTAAAGAGATTTAGAAAGGGGTTGGGTTTTAGGTTGGGGTTTGGTGTTTTGTTTTGGTTTGTTCTTTTTAAAAATCTTCTCAAAGGCGCTGACTAGAACAGCCTGGACTCTTGTCCCCCAGCAGTTTGCTCTGAAAGCCCTGGGTTCCTGCTGGAAAACCGTGTAGGCTTTCAAATGTCGAGAGGCGTAATTAAAAATACTCCAGGGAAGTGTGGCTGCTTCTGCCTGTGTCGCTCGCCCTGAAAGCTGCTGCCCTTCAGTCCATCTGCCTTCAAGCACAGCCACTAGCTAAAAGCTTTTTATTTTTATCTCTTACCTTTAATACCAGCCCTTCAGCTGGGGGAGAGCATCTTCTGGCAGCAGGAGCAATGCAGCGGGTGGCTGACTCGCCTCAGCCCGTTTGTGCCGTGGAGCAGCCGGTGCCTTTTTATTTCTTTTTCAGCCCCCTCCAGTTCCATAGGTTTGAAATCCTGAGGCTGCTTTTAAAGCCCGGCCTCCCACCTAACGCGTCTCGCCCACATTGTGCTTGTCTCTCCTTTTCCTCTGCTCTTCTCGGCCGTTCCCACGGGCAGCCAAGGCCGGTAAACAACTCATTGTCAAGCTGGGACTAACGTTATTCCTTGGGCTGGTGGCTGATGCGGCGGCCTCTCGCTCGCTTCTGCAGCACGCTCGGCTGCCACACAGGCTTTTATCCAGTCCATGCAAATAACTTCCTGAATATCTCATATAACAGCCTAACTCCAGCCTGCAAAACCTCGTCCTCTGAGGGCTCAATGGTTTAATAGCACATAGAGAAGCACGAGCGGGGATTTGGATTGCAAGTGGTGAAGGTGCAGCTGTTTTCTGCTCCTAATGGTCAAGGGTTTTCCCTTTTTTAGCTGGTAAAGGTGATGGACAACTTAGGTAAATTGTGAAGGGATGGCCAAAGACATCGGCCGTCACCGGCGCTCACCTACAAATGTGGGGGGGACCATGGGGGCTGGCAGAAGGCTCAAGATACAAAATCCACCAGGATCTCCAGTAAACTCCCAGACAGAAATCGGCTTTGGCCCTTCATGGCTTGCGGGCATTTTGGGGCTGGCCGCATGGAAATCCGGATCGCTGGGCTGTAATGCAACTGCTTTTCATGCCCCGGGGCCCATTCCTATGCGAGTGTGAGTGCTGTCAATGGGGACCGATTAAACAACATGTCTGCATTTGAAATCTCCCTTCTTAGAGAAATAAGTGTGGTTTGGATAGTTTGAAGCTGGGGGTGCTGATACAGATTAGAATTAGCAGACTGAAACCCTTTGCAGATTAACATCTTGCTTCCCAGCCTTCAAAACTAGCAGTCGCTGGGTAAACCCATTAGAGAGGAGACTTATTACTCCTTGAAGATTAAATACAGTGTAAATCATAAAACAAAACAAACAAAACTTCTCTGCTTCCTACAGTATTTAGCTAGAATGTGGCAACTGTGCCAACTTTGATGCTCTTGGAATTCAACCAGGCAGCTGGGATGCTTGCTTTCTCCCTAGAGTTATTGGTTTAATTAAACACCCCTGACAAAAGTCTTCAGCTGTTGTGAACTTCAAGGCCTCTCGGGAACTCCTTCCTATAATGTTAACCTAACAGAACACTGGGGATGGCATTTTTGCCCTTTATGGAGTCCATCCTTCTAACCTGTTGCAGTGGTTCCAACGTCATATCCATCCATGGTTGCCATTGAGTTCAGAAGCATCCCTAGTGAGCAGCTTATTCGCTCACCTGCTACTTTGGGTTTTGTCTTCAAAAAGGAGCATCTGTTCCCACTAGCGATAGCCAAAACCAGAAGCTGGGCAAGTAGAGCCTCTAGGTTGACCCATGATGCTACTCTCCAGCATCTAGAGATCATAAAGAAAAAATCTCAAACTTTTGAGACACAGAAAGGTTCTGGTATTATCGAGAAAGAAAATGTCCCCAGAGCAAAATATTCCTGCTCCCCACCAAGACACGTTTCACAAAGCAATACACGTGCGCCTTTACCTTCTCCACACCCGTTTAAAGAGGCCAAAAGCTGTGCTATCAATATACTCTATTTTTTTTAAATAAATAAAGTACAAACATTTCCAACAAAGTACCCTTAGCAGAGGTTTATTTGCCAAACATGAAAGAAGGGGGTGGCTGCCTCTCTTCTTGGTTACAGTTACAGGCAAGTGTTTTCTTTAAAATGGGAAAACAAAGAACAGGCTCCTCGGCTCTTCATCTCTCCTCGCGGCGCAACGCGTTTGCTGTCCCCACCCTGATCCCATGGTGTTCATCTTAGACTTGGGACAGGGTGGGATTTAGTGAGCTCTCCTTGTTAAAACATTGGCAGTACATCAATAATCTCTAGTTATTTTGGAAAACACGGGAAACCGGGCTGTTCTCTTACTGGAAACCATGGCTGCTGAGAAGGCATAACATGTGTAAGCCTAAGTTTTACCCCTTGCTTACAGTACGCAGATTTTCTGCTTGCGCATAGAAACTCTACTGATACGATGCTTCTGTTACGGTTTTGGTGGCCTCTTGTGCTGGTGGTCTGGTGGCTTTGTGGACTGGAGTATGAAATTTCCATTGATTTCTGCCAGGCAGGAATATCTGAATTTAAGAAAAAAATCTGCCCCGAAGACTGACGTCTTGCTTTTCCCCATGATTAATGCTTAATCCTTCTGCTGTCAAACGTGTTGACTATTTTCAGTCAATTGACGCTTTGTTGTGCCAAGGTTCCTACTTCAGGGCACTTACGAGTGCTCAAAAGGAGCCAAAGAGCAGAAACCAAATCAAAATTGCACTTTAAAGGTCGCTGGAATATATAGGATAGAGACGTTACCTTTTCCCTTTCCTCCTCTATTCATTGGCAAGGCTCGTTTCCTTCCTTCGCTTTCCTGCAACAGCAGACTTAATTTGTCATCTGGTAGCTAAATATTGCATGGCTTTAGTTCATCCCGGTACGGCAGCGCCGGGGAGCCCTCCCTCCCATAGAGAAGAGCCTGTGAACAAGCTGCAGTGGCCAAAAGGGACCTTCCAGGAGCGGCTTCGCAGCACCAGGGTGCTTTTTAGGGACCCTGCCTGGGGAGGTGGGTAATGCCACCTTGCCAAAATACCCCTGCTTTGAGCTTAAAAACTCGTTTGTATTGGGAAATGTTGGCTGTCTGCAGTACATCCACGTGATGTCCTGTGTCGCTTGCTCATCCTACGGGGCACACGGCTTCCTAAGGCCTCGCGCTTTTAAAGCACCAGCCTTCAGGCTACGGCTCCCATGCTAGAGCGGCCCCGGTGGAACGCGGTTAATGGTGGGGTGACCCCAGAGGAAACATTTGGGTGATTAAACCAACAGGTTCGATCCTGTTTGGATGGAGTATTTCATTTAGATGTTCCCCAGGAAAGCTAAAGGGAACAATCAGTAATGCTGGAGTTTTCCTAGAAGACAAAAAAAAATTAAAAAAAAGTCACTTTACAGAAACCACAGTCTCCGATGGAAAAGGTTTTGAAGGAAAATTCCTGAGCAGATGTCGCAGAACCCTGCAGGAGCTCCCTAATGCTCTGCCGTGTTTACTAACACCTAATGGTTTGTCACTGCTTCCGTCTGAAATCCTTTTTGAAGAGTTTTATAACAAAGCCATCAAAAATCACTTTGGAATCAAATGGAAATGCAAAGCCTCATCCTGTTTGTTTGGGATTTGGGTTGGTTTTTTTTTTAAATCTGCATTTCGAAGGACCTTTCTTAATGGTTTTAAATACTGCTGAGAGATGACAAACAAAAATATAAAAGCAAGTGTCCATTTGAATCCGTATCCTTGCAATTTTAAGAAGGCTTCATTTGAGGACCCCGGGTTGTTAATTTGCCAGCACTAAAAGTTCCGTTACTTTCCCACCCACAGGACTTTTTGCTAATAAATGTCAGGATATTTCTTCTCCAAGTCAAATGGCGGATTTTTGGGGGCGGGGGAAATTGCTGCTTGTACCGGCGGAGTGACTGAGCGTCCAAAAAGCCCCCGCTGCGCTCCGTGGCGACCGCTTTCTCATGAGCACCGTCTGCTAAACCACGAATACGGTCCAGCCGGGTAAGGCCTGGCTTAACCCATCAACCTGTGATTTGTTTCCCTCGTTTTTAGACCCATCCAATGGCGATTATTTGCATTCTCAGGGGTCCCGAGCGCCTGCCTGTATTAAGCGCGCTTAACCCGAGGCAAAGGCATTAGGTCGTGAGCTGCTGAAAGGTGTTGCGTTGTGTAAGGAGTAAAACAAAAGTTTGTACTGTTTGCTAGGGCAGGCAAACAGAAACCTCTGGTGGCACCGAGTGCCTGAACCTGAATATTCCTCCAAACCATGTGGGTTTTTTCCGGAACCTGTGCTTTTCTTTGCTACGTAGCAGCATCAGTAAGTGAGAAGAATGTCAGCCTTTTGGACACTGTCCTCTCCATGCCCCTCTCTCCCTTTGCTTTCCATGGGTTGCAGTAATTTAACTGGGCTCTTCCAAGCAGGTCTCCGTAGTTTCAGAGTCTTTAATTTTTCTCATCAGCGGAGAAGAGCTTCATTTTGCAGACTCCCCACTCCTTACTCATTTTCCCCATAACGTGGAGCAATTTCCACCTTCGCATGACCAAACCTGGCCCACGTCTCCCTTCAGAAACCCCATCCAGGCGTTACTTCAGGCAAGAAATGCCTACCTGATTATTCCCTGCTCCAGAAGGGGTTCAGAAACTTGCCCTGTCCTAATTTGGCGGGGGATCCAGGTTTGTTGATTCTTTTCACCCCGTCCAAGGGGACTGCTTTTCAGTTCTGCGTGCTTCTGAGTCCCCGCTTTCGTAAACGCGTGGTAACCTGTACCGTTGTTGTGACAAGGGGCGCCGGTCACGCCGAAATCTTACCCCTGGAGAACAGAGCAGGGGTTTTCCAGCAAAGCTGCCGGGCTGCCTGCCTGAGCCTCTGCCAGCACCCACGGCGACCAATTTTGGAGTTAGGCAGCATCGCTCCTCTCACAGGGGAGGAGGGTGGCTGAACGTGGCCAAGGGGAAGCTGAAACGGCTGCCTGTACCTTCCCACCATGCAGGTTGTAACAAAAAGAGGGTGAAATAGAGGGGTTTCATTCTTTTCCTGAATCCCAGTGATAGCCAGCCAACGGCTCCTATGCCAGGCATGGTGGAGCCTGGTTTTTTTAGCAAGGACAGCCCTGTTTGACTGGTGCGACTGGACCTGCAGTGGCTGTCGGTGTCGGCAGGAGGTACCGCACCTGTATTTCACACACCACAGCTTCCCCGAGCGGCTGCAGTCAGACTGTAACGTGTGCTGGTGTTTTACTGGAGGAGACTGGGCTTCGCCAAATGAACTGGGAAGGACAAAGAGCTACGATGCTGGGAAGAGCCAGTGCAGAGCTGTTAACAAAGCAAGCAGCAAAGAGCAGGCGATGCGGGCCAGCGCTGGCCGACTTCCCCGTGCGGCAGCAGGGGCAGCATCTCGGAGCGCGGCGGTGGAGGGATATTACGTTTCGACCAAACAGGCCCGAAGGACATGAGAAGCCGGTGAATCCAGTCTGTGTTCTGAGGGCAAAAAATGGGAATTTGAAAGGAGCCTTGGAGCACCTCAAACAATTGAAGGCGCAACCGGGCAGGAGCTTGCAATTCTGCTGCGCATGAATCGAAGGAAGAAGCAGCTGAATATCAGGAAACGGATTCTAACAATGGGGACCATTGGGCTTCGGTGGAGGCTCCCGAGGGAAGCGGTGAAAAGCCCACATGGGCTGAATAATAGAAAACCAGACAAAGCCATAGCGTACCTATACTGGAAAGAGATCCTGCAGTAGAGCGATACGCAATTCTCAATCCCCGGTGAACGCAGCGTTGCCGTTATTAATAACATCTTAAAGATGCCTTTTTTTGATCTGCAGGTTTAGAAGAGTTCTTGCAAACGAGGAGGCTGCGACCTTTCTGGGCAGGTCCTCTCCCTGCGGGGTGGGCGGGAGAGAAGGGGGAGAGAGGACGCGCTGCCCGTCACAGCCCCGCATTTCCCAGCAACGCGAAGCGGTTGCCTCGGCTATCCCTGTCCCCAGAAGGCAGCCTGTTTTCTGCATTTTCATAAGAAATCTCAATTAACCCAGGTCCAGCTCCCTCTAGAGGGCAGCTGCTTCCCTTGGAACTGCTTGGGAGGGTGAGCTCCCCACCCACGTGTTCTGGTTCCCACCCAACGTGCGGTGAGTTTTGGGGGCTTGCAGGATTTTGGCTGTGCCGCAGCCCGCAGGGTGATGCCGGACGATTCCCAGCCCCATCGGGTTCCCCCCACCTTCAGCACCGCGCCGGCCTCCGTGGCTGCGTCACCGACGGAGAACAGAAACAAAGCTAAATGAGTAAAATTCATCGTGATTGGCAGCTTCACTGTCTTGGCAGCCTCTTGCAGCATCACAACATACAATAGCGTAGCTGTTATCAGAGAATTTATCGATGAAAGGAATAGGCTAGAATGGATTAAAAATTAAGTATTTCCAATTTTCGTTAGCATCCAAGCCATTGCAGAACCTGGGAGTTGGTATAGCCTTAGGTTCCCCCCTGCCTTCTTGGTGGATGACCCTTTTGAGTATCTTAACCCAAAAGACGACTGGTTTGAGCGTGACTGAGGCCCGGCTGCGCAGTGAGGCATGTGCCATCGCCCAGGGCTGTGCCGCAGGCCAAGGTCCACCCCTCCACACTGGACTTCTCCCCTAGGGACTGCGTTAGTAAAGCGTATTATAGAATCATAGAATGGTTTGGGTGGGAAGGGACCCCTGGAGGTCCCCCAGCCCAACCCCCCTGCAGGAGCAGGGACACCTTGAACCAGACCAGGTTGCTCACAGCCCCATCCAGCCTGACCTGGAACGTTCCCAGGGATGGGGCCTCCACCCCCTCTCTGGGCAGCCCCGCATTAACGGAGCTCATCGTGCCAAGCCGTGTGCTTTTCTGTTGCTCAGGCTTACAGTCGGACGGGGTTACGCGAATCAAAGCAGTATTATTCGTGTTGCACCACCGCTTAACTCCTGCTCTCTACCAGCCCGTTGTCGATCGTACTTTGGCATCGTGTCAATCTGATTGCACTTAGGCTTTTTCCAAAGCACCGTTCAAGGCTGGCTGTTCTGGTTTTGATTGTCTGTGCTCTGAAGGGGTCTCCACAATGGATGTTCCGGGGAATATGCTACCAGCTGTGTTGGTAATACCCTTGTCTGATAGTTTTGATAATTTTTTTGTGACTCGTGGAGGCTATTTTGATACTGACTTTTTGTTATTCTGATTGAAAAGTGGTTTCTGAGGACAGAAAAGTACATATGTAATGCCCTAGGGTTTTGTTTTTTTTTTTCCCGAAGCCTTTTTCTATCCACAAAAGACTTTCTTAAGGTTTCTTCTACCAGAGACTCCAAGAAAATGCCTGTGCTCCTAAGTAAAGTAGGAAGCTCTGTGTAAAAAAGCAGTGAAGAGGAAAGATTCTGCTACAGATATCAAGGCCTAAGCGCGTTGCCAATGAGTAAGTGTAAAAATACAACGGAGCCTGCGTTTCATTTTGGAGATAGACTGTATTTCCAGCTGAAACGTGCTGCCCGGGTTCAGCAGAGGTTGCAGAAAGGCAGTTGTGACCCTGTGCTGAGACTGAGCAAAGGGTCCCAGCGTGTCAGCAAACGCGGGAAGGCAGCAGCATCCAGCCAGGTCCCTACCTTGGGATCCTCCCTCCTCATGGAGCGGAGGCCCCGTTGTTAGGTTTAAACTTGGGAGACTTATTTTCCATTACGTTCTTTCATCCTCTTCTGTCTCAGGACATTATTTTTGCATTTGGGAGGTGTGGGGTTTTGGGTTTTTTTTCTCCAAATGATCTCAATGTGCAGGAATTAGGCTGGTCAGGTCTCTATTTGACATCAGCTTATATATACATATAACCAGCTTATATATATATGTATATACAGAAACGTTCTGCTGTGCTCTGCGATTCCGACGTCCCCCCCTGCTTGCAGTCCGCCTAACCCAGAAACGATAGGAAAAAGAGATTTCTTCAATGTTTGACTGTTAGACCTAGTGCAGGAGTTGCCTATTCCAGGCTCTCTCCAGCGTTTCTTGTTTCTCTCCACTTTGCCCTGGACCTTTCTGTTTCACTCCACACGTCTATGAACTGCCGTTTGCCTCTGTGCTAAAGCAACATAAAATAAACATCAGGTGTGCAAATGTAGGCCTTGGCCAATTTCCTTTGATTTTAAACTAAAGGCAACTTGCAGTAATTTAGTGCAAGTTGAGCATATCGAGGTTTCCCTGACGTGAGAGAAGATTCCCTTCTCCATCTGATTGAAAAACCTTGCGTACAAGAGGGACCAGACCCAGCTCCCGCCTGAGAGCACATGGATCTCCTTGGGAGCCTGCAATGAAATGTTTCCTTGAGGATTACCCCAAAATGCCCCCAAAGCGCCCATCGGGGAGCTCTCACAAACCCCTCCTGAGGCACCAGGACCTGACCTTCTTCCTACCGACTCCCCCTTTCTCCAGGACGACGATAGCCTGTAGCAGACACTTGGCATCCACTGGAAGTCCAGTCTGAAGTTACAAATTAATCCCAAAGCTTCTAGTTCCCAACCACAAATTCATGCACAGGCTAACGCTGGAGAAAGGTGGCCGACGGAAGGCACACCACATGCTGCATGTCGCCGGGTGTCCTCTAGAGAGTGAATCCAACCAGTTTTTCGTGCAGAGAAGTTATTAACGGGCCAAGCACGCTCCTCAGTGATAGCTTCCACCAGCAAGGAGGCAACGACAAATATCTAATTCCATATACCAGCAGCGATCGGCCAGGGCTTAGCTTAGCAGTGTGTCACCGATAGAGGACAAGCTGTGCGGCTTGTGAGGCTCAGAAATATGGATGAGTCCAAACTACAGAGTTTGGAACTGAACTTTCCCTCAGATGTGGGGAACTTGGAGCACGTGTCTCAGCCTGAGCCACCTTGAAGACGGTATCACCAGTGCTATGATTTGAAATACAGCGGGGTGCAGTTAACAGATTTACAGTTGGACTCGATGATCTTAAAGGTCTTTTCCAACCAAGTGAAATGATTCTGTGATTGAACAGATGGTCTCCGTCCGCTTCCTCGGAGCTCCCAAGGGGGGCTGCAGGGAGGCTCGGGGTGGGACACCTGGGTACCACTCGGCCGCTGCCAACCGGTTGTGGTAGAGAGAACGCAGATGCCACGTCCCAGCCCCTGCCACGCTCCGAGGTCTGAGGGTGCAGCGACAGCAGCACCTCGGGATGCCTGTCGTGATGGATGCTTCAATTCCTGGCACAAGGCTGCCATGGGGCGCTTCAGCCCACGTGGAGGATTTGTTCTGATAGTAATGGCTTTCTGAGACACGTTTGCAGCTCTCAGCTGGTCATCGCATGGAAACAACCCCGTGCCCAAGTCATGCGGTGACTGAGACCTGGTGGTGCTTTTAGAGGAGATGGGTGTTTCTGCAGTGCCATCAGGTTGAAAAAAGAGCACTGAGACAAAGAAATACAGAAGATAAACTGAATAAAAGCTGCTTTTCTGAAAATGTTTTTACTCCTGAAGGAGGAGGAGCTCGGAGAGGCAGTCTGCCGGGCCGGGGGAAAGGCCACCCTGTCTAGGAGCTCCCTAGATAAGAGTGCAATCCTTGTATAAGGTTCGACTTTGTTATCAGAGGGGAAGAAGCACTTTTAAAAGCATTGTTTTTGCAGAGGAAAGCAACGCCAACAGGGCAGTGACTTTTTTTTCATTAACCTTTTCTCTGTTGACTCGCGATGGCCTCCCAAGCCAGGTCTTCAAACCACCCGCCACCGCCATCCCTTCACCCGTCTCTCTCTGGCTTTGATTCATTCCTGGTGCAACTCTTCAAATCTAGGAGAGGTTTTTGCTGTCATGCTCTCCTCCCTCCCTGGCCTGAGCCTACCCACCTGCCCAGGGCACCGTGTCCGCACCCCCTGCCCATTGCTTCCCATCACCATGGCCTTCTCGCACCCTCTTAAATCTGCTCTCCAGACACCGAGTCCCTCACTTTGCTGAATGTACCCTGTGCACGGGTTGCTGCACAGGAGAGGTGGGTGCATATTTGGTACCGGGGAAGATTTTCATGGATTTCAGCTAAGGAGTAGTGCAGCCCCGGCTGGTGGGTTTGCTCAGGCTTTGACGGAGCTATTCTGTATTTGTTGGAAATGGCTTTTATTAACTTCATGCAACCAAAGAACTTCCAGATGGCCCAGTTCCAGGCTTCTTCACTCCCAGGGAGGGTTGGGAACGTTGGGGAGCGGAGCGCTCAGAGGGCTACGAGAGGCTGCGGTACCCAGGTTGACCACGATGCTCAATGGGAGCAGGACGGGCCATTGAGGCCACCAAGGCACATTGCCCCGCAGTTCTCTCCCCACTCCCCTGGCAGCGGGACCTCTCCTCATCTGCAAAATCTCCCTTTTTGAGCTCCAGCCTGCCAGTGCAGCTCTGCCGGTTTGGGGATTCGGCTGCCGACACGTGCGCTGGGGCTGTGCAGCTCTGCCTGCATGGCTGGGGAGGCTGAGGAGCACGTTGCTGCTGCCATGGCATGCTGTCCATGGCAAAGGCTGGAAGGAGAAGCCGTGCCACCAGCAGCGTCACCCTGGCCCGGCAGCAGCAGCCCTGCCAGCCTCCACGTATCCTTCATCATAGGAGGCTCCATTCCTCATCGATCACCTCTGCATGCCCATCGCCCTACCCGTTTCATTGCAGATTATCATCACGCGGAAGAGAAAAGGCCCCATCCTCCTTTGCTGTAGGCTTGGTGCATGCAATTCCTCTGCTCAAATGAAGTTGCTTTCCCTGTGCAGCGCTGAGCGGGGCCGGGAGGAGCAGAGCTGCAAGGCAGAGCCCAGCCCTGGGGAAGGCAGCGACTCTGCAGGAGCTGCAGATGCACTTTGCTTGCAGGACTGGAACACAATGAGTTTGCAATCAAGCCAGCAGCTCCTAGCAGGCTCTCAGCTCCGTGCCTGGGGGGGATCCGGCTCCAGCTGCGCTGTGCTGTGATTCAGGACAGGAAGGCAAAACCAGCGCGCCCAAAGGGAAGCGCCGGAGGAATTCGGGGAGACAGAAAGCAATTAAATAGCCTGGAATTTGTCCAGGTCCTTGGGCTTGTCACCCCATCTCCTACAAAACTCAGATGGCCACACGTGGCCTGGATCTCCACGTTATGCCTCC
>JAKFQP010000397.1:129370-142515 GCA_023375905.1 Nycticorax nycticorax | reverse complement strand
CTCCAACAGGTCCATCTTTGCTTGGCCCTTTTCAGTTTAGTTTTGCTACGAGCCCAGGTCCTGCCCGCGGCTCTGTCCTTGCGCGGTGCTGGAGTTAAACTTTCCCCTCGTTTTAGAAGAACACATGGTTTTGCTTAGCACTAGCTAAGGAATTACAAGCCCTGTGTCTTGAATATGTATCTGCCAAGGTAAGTAATCTCCGCTGTGAACTTGAACAATCAAAGCTCACGGTTATTTGTTTTCCTACGTATAGATTTACCAGCTGCAGGTCTCTTAACGTTTATTGATGTTTTCTTTTTTCTAATCAGGACGTCATTGCCGTGTTTAACTAGGCGGGCTGCTGTCATCTGACGTGCAGTGGGTAGCCGAGCATACTGCGAGGCTTTCTCACCGCCCGGGGCAGCCCAGCCCTCCTGCCCGCCCGCAGCAGGCTGGGGCAGGATCTGGCAAGGAATCCCAGTTTCTACTAAATCTACTGGGGAGCAGGGGGAAACGGGTACCAGCAGTGTTTTTACACACCCAGCTTTCCATAGTCAGCCCCCAGAAAAAGGACATACAGAAATCTTAATACAGGCTGTTCAAAATGCCAGGGGATCCTGAAAAAAAGCGACTGGATATTTTATAGCAACTTCTCCGCAACGCGCAGCACATGTTTGCTTAAAAAAAATAAGGGAACGCCTGACCCTAAAGGTGTGTATTGTATCTTGTGAGATTCCTGAGTATTCTTTGTGACTGGCTTTGATTTATTTAGCGGTTGACTCCGCCACATTGGACACTTTCAAGATGCAGCTGGGCAGGGTGCTGGGCCATCCTGTTTAGATGTGCTCTTCGCCTGGAAAGGTTGGACCAGATGATCCTCGAGGTCTCTTCCAACCTGGTATTCCCTGATTCTATGAGTCTATGATGATGTGTTGGTTACGTTCTGAGGGAAAACTTTGCAGAAAGAGCACGCCCTGGGTCTTGAATCTTGGTGTTCGCAGGTGGGCGTTTGTGTGCACAAAACCCGTGGTAACTCCCCAAGGCTTCCTTGCTTGCTGCGTGTCGCTCAGCCCCAGCACCGGGCTGCGTAGCTTTATCTACGCTGCTCTCCATGGGTTGGACACGCTGGATGAGGACAACTGGAAACTATTTGTGCTCTTCAGGATTCAACAGTTCTCCGTACACCTTACCCTGAAAAATTTTGAGTGTTTTGAGCCATGACTATCTGGGTTACAAAGCCTGCGCAGAAGGAGTTTCAGTTACGGTAGGAACCCCTCAGTAAAGGATGAGGAAGGTTTTAATGTCAAAAATAATGGTGTTTTGCAGAGCTGCCTTGGCAGCATTGACACAGGCAAGGTTTGTAGACCATTTTGTTGGCTCGTACGAGTTGCTTCTGCAAATAAACCCAATTTCACACGCTGTCATTTAGAATTCGCTTCCTCCCTAGTGTCTGAAGCTCAGGCGTGTGTGGTGGGAGCGGTGGTATCGATTTAGACTGCGGACAGAGCACTCCAAAGCTGAGGAATGCCACTGTTTGATTTACCCGCACGGTTTTTGCGGATATACCATATACCACCAAGTATATGGGTTTCTCCCCAAGCTGCCACTCCGTTTTGGTGCGCAGGATGATAAACAGCAGGTTTCAGGACCTGAAAAACTGTCTAAGGCTTTATAACGAAAGAGTTTATCTAGCTCAGAGGGGTTTTTTCCTGGCCAGATTTCAAAGGCTTCCTCAAACCATGACAGCAATGGCGATTCTTGGGACAGTTTGGGGGAAAATTTTAAAATGCGATTTGGGAGCAGTTTTCACTTACCTTTATAGCGCAGAGGAGAAGAGATTTGAAATGTGGGTACTTGCTCAGAAGCTACTGCCTTGGATGAGCATTTGGTTTCCTCCCGGAGTTATTCGACGTGCACACAGGCATCAAGCACTTTCAAGATCTCTCTGGCCCCAGGGAAACATTGGGCGCAGCCGGAGGCTCTGCCTGCCCTGCAGCCTGGCTGGACCCGGCACCTCGCCTGGAAAACCTCAGCCTGGGCTCCTGGCACGGGCTGCACGTCTCTTTTTTTGGTCCAGAGAGCCACAGGCAAAAAAAAAAGCAACTGGCACAGAGCCTGGCCGTAGCTGCCAGAAGCCGGCAAAAGCACCTTCAGGGAGCGAGGCTGGGGGATGAGCGGTCGCCAGTCTGCTGGGAGGGAGCGGGCTGTGCTCGAAGCGAAGCCGCTTTTCCTGGCCGCAGGCAGAGCTGTCTTCAGCCTGGCAGAAGCACAGAGCACGCCGCCTGTGTCCCCGCTTTCTAAAGGGAGGTTTGAAATTGGGAAGGGAGAAAGGCAGGCAAGTTTCTGGTCCCTTCTCCCCCAGGGAGGAGCTGGTGCTCGCGGGGAACGAGCAGAACGGAGTGCTGCGCTAACCTGCTGCACAAACCGGGGCAAACAATATAAAACGATATTTAAAAAATGATATAAACGATATATAAAAAACACTATAAATTTGCTTGCCACAAAACAAGCCCTGGAACATAGACACAGCAAAATCTCAGCTCACCAAAATCTCCCTGTTCTGCGACCAGGGAGCAGGCAGGAGTCTGGCTGTCGCCCGTCTGTCCTGAGGCTTTCCGTCAGTCGTGCAGCACTCGCCGTTTGGTTTTGTTTATTTGGGTGAGTTTTTCTTAATCTACCTGGGAGGATTGCTTGAGCTGGATCGATTCTGAGCATGCCCTGAGCTCTTGACCCAAGGACACTGCATTGAGTGTTGAGGTTGCTCCGGCTCTCAGCTGAGCAGGACTCCCTAAACAGGCAGGGGACGGCCATCCCGGCGGCAGCTCGGCCCGGGCACAGCCCTTGAACCTGATGTTTAAAAATAGCCCGAGCGCAGGCTGGGAGATGAAAGGAGCCCACAGCACGTCCACCAAACACAAACCCTTTAATGAAGCCGAGGGACTGGGGCTGGACCAACAACTTTGCGAGCGGAGGGAGATCTGGTAGCCAGTGTCGCTATGAATAGACCGCTTGTAAAAGGGCTTACGTGCAATTTGCCCAAGCGGGGAGGCTGCGCAGGGAAAAACAACGTTCAATGAAATCTTTTAAAAAGCTCTGCTTTTGCAGTCCACGTTTAACATTTAAACTGCTATGAATTTGATACCTCCACGTTCAAACTCGTTCCATTACAGAAGCACACAGAAAGGGGGGAGAGAAAAACTCGTTTGGCTTGATTTTCAGGTAAGCTTAGACTTCTTCATGAGCCTTTTGCCCTGGCTCTCTGTCTTAGAGGATAGAAGATAATTCAATACATTCTTACAGCCTCACGACAGTATCAGTGCTTTGGCCAACAGCCCTTCTCTGGATAACTTGGAGAATCAGCCTCGTTTTCTATGCATTGAAGAAGTAGCCACTTCTGTCAGAAAGAAACCCACGTGTGTGATTCTGAATGGGATATTCTGCAGAGCAGAAAGTTTGTAGAAGAGCTATGGGGGAGTTCCCACCCGTGGGGTTTTGGGCTGTTTTACCCACCCACTGCCAGCCCACTCCCATAGCTGAGCACAGCGAGGGAAGGGAATGGAATGGAATGGAATGGAATAGAATAAATAGAATAGAGTGGAGTGGAATAAATAGAACAGAATGGAGTGGAATGGAATAGAATAAATAGGATAGAATAGAATAGAATAGAATGGAGTGGAATGGAATGGAATGGAATGGAATGGAATGGAATGGAATGGAATGGAATAGAATAAATAGAACAGAATGGAGTGGAATGGAATAGAATAAATAGACTAGGATAGAATAGAATGGAATAAATAGAATAGAATAGAGTGGAATGGAATAGCATAAATAGAATAGGATAGGATTGAATAGAATAGACTATTTCCTTGGCAGGGACATAAACCAATCACCTCATCCAGCTGCCTGAGGAGCTACAGCTCTGTGTGTTTAGCTCTGCTAGGGTGGTGCAAAGCTCTGCTTCAGTGTCTCAAGGGAATTCCCTGAGGAGGCTTTAATAACAGGTAACCTGTTCGTTTAGTTTAGTTTAGTTTATTACGACGGCGCCGACATTTTCCAGTGGGCATAATTAAACTGCTGGGTGTCATGCTGAGCTACCACATTTCTGTGAACCTGATGTAAAGTTGCAAGATTTTTTCCCTAAACCCGAGGAAATCAGGCTTCTGGAAAAGGTACCTGAAATCAGGGCCAGGCGCAAGCAGGTATCGATATTAAGAGATGCAGCCTGAGCTGCAAGAGGAGCAAGATGCAGCATGAGATCCAAAGCCATAAACTCAGAGGAAGCTCAGCTCTGGGTTTTATGGCTCCAAAATGACCACGAAACATAAACATGCCCCAGTTGACTTTAACTCTTTAGGGACCTGCAGCCACCTACGGCGGCAGCACGGAGCTCCACGCAGCCTGGGCAGGGGGAAGTGTCGGAGGTGTTGGACACGGGCTTAAACCCAACGATGCCCGGGGAACAGCCGTGCCTCTGGGTTGCTCACGCTCTTGGGCTCATCTCAAACATGCAGATTTTCTAGCTGCTCAGAAAAAAAAACCCCAAACACCAAACCATAAACCCCATTATTCTTCTCCCTTTCGGTATTAGAGAAAGTCGTCTGGGAGGTGCCCACAGCATTTCTTTTGTTGCCTTTGCTGATTAACTCCTCAGCCCTGGAGGCAGCCAGTATCATCTCCCTTAGAGGATTGAGACAGATATTTCTGGGCTTTTCTTCCAATCTGCTTATTCCCTCAAATGAAGGCTCCGTCGTAGCTGGCATTAAGTTTTTAGGATGCTCCTCCTGCTGCTTTCTCTGTGACCCTGTGCGCGCCTACTGTCACGCGGTAAAGCCAGCGTTCCTCCTGCCTCTGATGAGATAAAATAAGTAACCTGATCTTTTGTGTTCCTCTGCCTGATTGCCTCCTGCTTACAAATGAGGCAGAAGCAGCAGCGGCAGAGTCCCTTCAGTGGTGTGTGCTTGGATTTGGAGTGCTTGATCAGCTGAAATGAGGACAGAGCCAGACTCTTCCCAGTGGTGCCCAGCACCAGGGCAAGGGGCCATGGGCACAACCTGAAGCAGAAGAGGTTCCAGTTGAATATGAGGAAGAACTTGTTGACTGTGAGGGTGCCCGAGCCCTGGCCCAGGCTGCCCAGGGGGGCTGTGGAGTCTCCTTCTCTGGAGATCTTCACCCCCCGCCTGGATGCTGTCCTGTGCCCCCTGCTCTGGGTGAGCCTGCTTGGGCAGGGGGGTGGCACTGGGTGATCCTGGATGGCCCTTCCAGCCCCTGCCAGTCTGAGATTCTGGGATTCTGTGAAATCAGTACCTAGGAGGGTTAACGGGAGGCTGTGAGTGCTGCCGAGACCCGATTTCCAGAAAGTGGGTGCTGAGCACCTGAAGGTCAGCCCTTGTGACAGAGTGGGTGCCCCAAAAGACGATGAACCTTTTAAACACCTCCATGAGTGTGTCTGGGGTGTCTTCCTAGCGGTTTTTTGTGCATTTGCAAACGTGACCTTGCATTACAAATAAATACTCCAGATGCTCCTACATTTACTGCTGCGATGGGAGGTCCTGGGTCTGTCAGCGTGTGGCTGTATTACAAGGTAACGCTGTGCAGAGACTTGAGCTACTGCTGAAGAGGCAGCTCATCCTGGGCTAATTAACTCTGCCGAGAAACGAAGCCGGCCAGCCGGGGGGGACCGGCCCGCTGACAGCCCCGCACTGTTCCTGGGACTGAGGGACTTTGTTCAGCTCAGGTGTCCCTGCACGGAGCCCGGCGGGCTGAGCTGCCAGGGAGCAGCAGGCACCATCCGAACTCGCACGGAAACCCAGATCGTGTCGTACAAATCATTTCGCTCCCGCAGACCGCTGGCAGGCGCCCCGACTCACGGAGTTTGCTGGATGTGAGTACGGAGAGCGTTAGCTATTTCTGGTTTGCCTCTTGTCGCTTTTACAGCGGCGGTGCTGAGGGCAGGGAGCAGAAACCGTGCGGTCGGGTCAGGCAGCCGCTCGGAACGCACGGGAGAGAAGCCTCACTTGTACTGCCCGTCCTCGGCCGCCGGCTGAGGTTACCAGCATTTGTCAACCAGCTACGGCCCACAGGTGCATTTGTAAAAATAAATTCCCTGTGATAATCCAAGCCTCGCTCCCCAGCTAAATGGTGAGCGTGCCCGGCTGTCTCAGGTCTGCAACGAGCAGCGTGGAGCCTGGGAATGAATAAGCTATTGCGCCGGCAGCCGTCCCGCAGCGAAGCTGGGAGGAGCAGTGGGTGTAACGCTCCCTGCACTGCACTCCATCAACTGCTGTTCATAGAATCACAGAATCACAGAATGGTTTGGGTGGGAAGGGACCCCCAGAGGTCCCCCAGCCCAACGCCCCTGCAGGAGCAGGGACACCTTGAACCACATCAGGTTGCTCACAGCCCCATCCAACCTGGCCTGGAATGTTCCCAGGGATGGGGCCAGATTCTTGGATGTCTGGATCTGGAGAGGTGGCTTGTGGCGAGCGGTCAGCCTCCCGGCCATCACCATGGTCAGCTTTAAATATGAAACCTTTTATCCAGGTCACCTCCCAGTAAGTTGCTTGCTGTCCGCAGTATCTGCTACTCCGGGTAGTCATTTCTCTGTGTGTCCGTAATGGGAACTGGTTGCTTAACAGCAGAGGAGAAGGTACAGGTAAAGCACACGGGCTTGCCCAAATCGCTCTTGCACTGGGAGTTATTCAGTCGCCGGTGATTCCTCCCTCTCGGTGCTCATCCAACCCACCATAAGGGATGGTCCCAGGTGGATTTTATCAACTCTTTGACTAGCGTTTTCACCCACAGGCTATAGGATGTGTCCAGGACAGTGGTCAGAGGCTGCGCTTGGGCTGGTGGGTTTCGAAGAGCGGTGCATCCCGTGCAGCTCCCTGCTGAGCTGGGGGGGATGGAGGCCGTAGGGTGCTGGGCTCTCAGCCTGCTCGGCTGCTCCAGCGTGCGCCGCTCCTGTCCCGCTCCCAACACACGGGGCTTGCTCCAATCCCCCAGAAAAAAGCATCTCAGGCATTGCTTGACTCCGCTCGGACAAGTTAGACCGCATGAGGCGTGCTTCACCTTAAAATTATATCAAAGAGCAAATGGACGTTGCCTGATTTATGTCTTCATTTATCCTTTTTTTTGCCTTAATGTTGAGAAAAGACCTTGGTAGGAAACAGTAATGTTATGCATCTGGCTATGAGCACTGCTGGGTTCGGTGTCTTTTGCCGTGTTTAATTCCTTGCAGCTGCTCAGGGTTAGTTAATTATCTCCTTAGAAGAGGAATTTCTATTTTTACAGGGTGACTAGAAGGCTGATGGAAACACACAAAAGAGCAGAAACCCAAATATTTAGGCAGACCCATAAAACGCTCCCCATAGCTGACACGGCAGCTGCAGCTAACGCCGAACGCTCTCTGTTTGCTTTCCGGGTGAATCATTTTTCTTAAGGGATAAGGTGCTGGAACAGCCTGGAGTGAGCATCGCCTTGCGCTTGCACAGCCTCACTCACCCCTCGCTAGGGAGCTGCTCTGAACAGCAGCAACAACACGGGTTTGCTTCATGCAATTGTTCCTGGCCGGTTGTTACCGTCCGGGTGGCGGGTGAAGTCTGTGTCCTGGCTGCCTTGGTCCCAGCGCAATGAAGGACGCTGCAGCCCGTGCCGCGGTGGCCGCCCGGACAGGCACGGGCAGGGCCACCCCGGAGCACAACAGGGACAAGGGACAACCTTCTGGGTGCAGAAAACTCACATAGCTTGGGCGGCTGTAGGTCTCACCCCGGCTTTCCTTACTCTGTGAATGTGCTCCAGGGCTGGGGAGGGTTTCATCCAGGCTTCGCCAGCGCGTGGGTGCTCACCCCCCGGCCCCGCGCGGGGCCTGAGCACGTGACAGCAACAGCTCATGCGCTCGGGATTTAAAAACCATCTACACTGCTGTTGCTGAAAAGGATGAGATGAAGTCTGGTCTCGCTTGGTCTTTCCCTTCCTTTTAGCCTTTTTAACTAATAGTAGGCACGTGTAAGTGATTAACGCAACCTCGTGTGACTGTTTCGGGTTGTTTGTGCAACCCTCAACACGTGCTTTATCTTCCGCGTACGAGGTGGACGTGTCTGGCATTTCATCCGCGAGGGACTTTGCCAGCCCGGCGGGACGGCGCTCAGCCACGCTGCTGTCACGCCACCGCAGCTGCGGCAATAGCTCCCGGTGCTCCCCCCGCACCCCTGGAGGGTGACGCTGGGCTCGCTGTTGGAGGGGATCACTTATTTTATTCTGGGAATAAAAGCTTTTTTAATTCGTGGCCTTAATATTCAAGATGAGCTCGTTCTTTGCCTGTGCTGTTCAGATACAATCTTCGCTTCTCTTCTCCTTCATTAACAGCGATGCCTGGCAGCTGCTGGGGCGGGTTTCGTCTTCCGCACGCTCTTTTGATCCCCCGTGTCCCTGTCGTCCATCAGCAAGTCCGGGTGGATCCAGGTCAGATGCCAAAACTGCAAATAGAGGAGAAAATCAATTAAAATCTTAGAAAAACTTCCTCTGTCCCTAAAGAAATCTTGTTTTCTTTGAAAAACATTTAATAGAAAGTTGGATCTGGGTTCCACGGTGCGTCCAGCTGGCAACCGGTTCACAAAGCCATCCAAAAAATTGTTTTGAAATCATGTTATCGACAGTGCTAAGCATTTAACACACCAAGTGAGTTAAAACCCAATGCAAATATCGCAGAAAATAAATGTATGCATTTTATGAAAACTAAGGGAAATTAAGATTGAAAACGTGGAAGCGTAAGGATGCCGAGAAACACTGCCAGGTGCTCGGGCGAATTTCGCCAAGATTTCTGGCCTTGAATTGCAAAGAAAAGGAGCCGTGGTGCTCTCGCTGCGAGCAGCCTTGGTGTCAACAGGAGCTGAGGCACATGTCCCCGATTCCTCCCGTCTCTGGCCAGGTCACACAAAACTGAACAAATCCGAGCTTTACGACATGGCCAGGTCCAGAGGCCGTGGACGAGCCGCCGGCTGCTGGGCTGACTCTTACCTTGATTACTTGCCATGTTCTTTTGCCTCGATGCGTCTTTTTGACCAAACTTACCCAAAAGGCTTCTGCCTGCTAAGGCACGGTGGGGCTCAGCAGGGGCCTGGTGAAGCCTGGTGGCATTGCTGGATCTCCTCGGGGTGGTTTGCGTATCCTTCCATGTGCTCTTTGCATTTGGAGTGCTTGTTCTGATCTTTCTTTGAGTAATATATGGAAATGTTGATCCATGATGTGGTTGCCTTCAGCCTCCTAAGAGGTACAAGGTAATAAAAAAAAAAATGTCGTTGGTTTTAGAGTTTTCTTTTTTTCCCCAAAAAGAATGGTTTGGGGGAAAAAAACCTCCTAGGTTTATGCTGTATCTGCGAGAAAGGTTGGTTCTAGGTCTGCAAAAATGAAGCATGGATGCAAGCTTGAGCAGTGGTACAGCAGGAGCGTGGGTAACGTGGGTCCTGCCGGAGCGGGGAGCTCCTGCATGTGGAGCAGAAGTGCGATAGTATACAGGGGTGTTTAGTGGAAAATGCACCGTAGCTTAAACGATTTGGTTTGTCTTTGTTTGTGGCTTAAGTCTGGAAGCTTTTTGGCCTTTCCCAAGTCCCTCTGTTAACCTATGGGAAGAGCATCACTGAGCGACTGGGAGCTGGGGAAGGGCCACTAAATGTGAAAAGCCGTGGCCAAAACTAAATGCAGGGAGTGAAGCGAAGAGTCTTGAGCTGGCAAAACCGAGATAGTTATGGTTTCCTTTCTAATTTCTGTCCTCCTGGGACGTGAGTAAGCGGCTGACAGTCCGTAATCCGTAAAAAGGCAGATAAGCCCTAGCAGAGGTTAAAGCGTGGAGGACCCCAACTTCCCTGACCTCGAGTACCACGGGTCGTCACGTCCGTCCTCTCACCCTCTTCCGAGCTTTCCAGCTTGGGGGCACCCACATTTCTTTGCAGTTTGACCCAAAGTACATCCGCACGCTGCTTCCCCAGGGCTGTCGCGTGGGTTCCCTCTCCGGGGCTACACCTGCTAAGAAATACAAGGAAATCTGGCAGGGCCCATAACATGGGAAAAAGAAGTCATACAGCTGCTCAGCATTAAACAGGGCCATACGTTAAGTAGCCGGCTACGCTGGTCTGTAAGGATAAATAGGATCTCCCCAGCAAAAAGCTCCTCTTCCTGTCTGTTGGACCACAAAAACCATGCTGAAGAAACACAGAGCAACACCTGGTGCTCCAGGGGCTGCTTTTCAGGTTGCTAGAAGAGGAAAGTAACAGTTTTAACGCATAGGCAATGCATTACAGCAGCACGCAGGTTGCTACGCACCTATGAAATTAAAATCTTTGTACAAAATAAGCCTTACAACACGCCTGTGTATAGAAACAATAAGAAGAGGCAAAGAGATGCATGCTAAAATACGAAGTAGAAGCAGTTGTAGTTAAATGGCGGGAAGGCATGGTGATGGGGAAGGCACCCGCCAGCACCGCCTGTGCCCAAAGCCCACAGAACAGGGAGCCGAGTGATGTGAGCCCCCCTCTCCCACCTCCGTCCCCACCCAGGTGGCCCTGTGGTACCCAGTTTAACTGGCCAGGGAAGTGGCTTTCTGCTCCCCTTAACCAAATATACTGCCTCTACGGTGCCAGCACGGCTGGGAAACCACAAAGGGTAAATGAGACTTGGTATGTGCGTGTATTCCCCTAACGCCCTGCCCGGGTCCTGCGCTGCCGGTGGTCCCCAAGAGCACGTTGTGAGTGACAGAGAGCTCTGGTCTCAGCCCTTGGGCTTCTCCACGTGCCCTGCCCTTGCCCAGAAGCTGCAGAGGCCGATGCCTTTCGTATATTCGCTTGGGAGCTTTGCCTTGAGTGGTTTTGTCTAAGGCCGATCCGTGGCTCGTTCTGCCAGCTGGACCGGCCATGAATGCAATGAGCCACAAATATCCTGTTCATAAAGTAAAAAAAAATAAATCCACTTAAGCATCAGCGTAAGGTCTAGACACTCTCCTTGCTCTGAGCAACTGTTTGACTTCTTTGACTCTTTGGAATGGATCGATCGGGTATTCTGGAAGTTCAATGAGTTTCCAAATACGTGCAGGGTCACAGCGTAATTCTAAGACAAGGAGTTAAACTTGTTTCCTTTTCCTGTGTATTTAAGCTCATTTTCATTGTGTACAGAGCATATCTGAGATAAACTTTGCAGTAAATACGCGTTAGCACCAGATTCTGCAAGGAAACATATTTTTGTGTCTTTTTTTTTTTTTTTTTCCTTAAACAAGGGCTTTAGTGGATCCTCCTATAATTCTCAAGGTCATTGTCAAATATTTTAAATAGTTGGTCAAATGCCAAGCTGTTTTCATTGCCTGCGTTTCTCTCCTTGGAGAATGATTGCAGACAATGAAATGTGGCATCTTCAACTTTTGTGTCGAAGAGAAACCTACCACGACAAGCAGTTTTGTAGCTCAGGAACTCGGCTGAAGTTTTCTATTGTATCGAGTAGGACAAAGAGTCTCACGGTGTATTTAATCACCAGATCTCTGCGGCATCCGGTACTGCAGTCATTATAGCTGTTATTTATTAGGGGGAAAAAGATCTCGTTTCTGTGGTTTGTATGAAGTTTGGGCTGAGACCATCTGCAGTCCTTGGAAATACCTGGGTGAAGCAGTTGCATGCGGTGGGAAGGCTGGATTGCCCCTCCTGCTGTCAGTGTTAGAGCGCGCTCTCCCGGAACGTCCACAGGGCTGGGGGAGGCAAAATAGCCAAATCAAAGGGAAAGGGAATTTTTCCTTTCTTCAGTTCCCACGAGTGGTGTTATCTATTTGCAATGAAAGCCTCTTTGAGCCAGTAGGAGAACGCCTCCATAGTTTGGGTCAAGCCTTGATCTACAGTGGAATCCATGAGCAAGCCTCGGTCTTGCCATACTGCTTGGTTTTCTGTTTTCTCAATTTTATACTGGGAAAAAAAACCCTAATTAAGGTCTTTCTGTGACCCGCTTTTCACCATCACTTTCCTTATGGAAGGAGTTGAGGGGGCTTAAATGAGGCCGATGGATACGCAGCAGTGAAAGAGCTCGTACCGGGCAGATGCCACAGCCATGTTGTGTATGGAGATGGACCAACAATGTTCCAATGACTGATATATTGTTGGCCTGATCGTGAGCTCCTGTTTGCTCAGAGGAGGAAGTAAGCAGAATTTTCTCAAGTTAGATTATGAACAGATTAGGCATTTGCCTTCCTTTTGTGAGAAGCAGCGAGCATTTTTAGACAGAGAACAGATGAGCCTGCACTTGACCGAGTGAAACGCAGTCATTTTTATTTCCTTCGAAGCCGTAACTTGGATTTCTGCGCTTGATTGACGCTGCTACTCCAAAGGCCCTGGAAAGAATTGGGCGTTTGTCCCTGTTACGGATCTGCAGGCAGGGCTGGTGTTCGTTTCCCTCTGGGCTGGGGTGCAGCAGGTAGCGTGCCCCGTGCTCATCGGCCGCTGGCCGCGGGGACAACGTCTGCTCGTGTGGGAGCTCCCGCTCGCCGCTGCGGCAGGGAGGGAAGGGGACGTCCCGGTGGCCGGGACACGATGTGGTTCTGACATCTGCGGGGGACGCGCACCACGGCCACCGGCGTGGCCTCTGACGGTGGGAATGAAAAGGCTGCAATGGAGGTGCCTGCCCGTGATTTAATTAGCAACAGCAATGAGCAGGAAGGGTTTCACGAAAAAGATCACGAAAGGTGTTTTACTTTGTAGAGGAAATAAAGAATTTTTATTTTGCAATGAGTTCATTCTTCACCCCCCCCCCCTTTGTTCCTCTTTTCCCCCTTTGAGGGAAGGAGAGAGTAGAAATTGCAATTAATTTCTTCTTTCATTTCCTTGCTCTTAATGAAAATTCAGGTAGACCATAATTCAAGCAAGCACATCCCATGGAGCGAGGGGAGAAGAGTCCTTCTGGTGAAGTAGGGCAGCTTAGGAACCTGTGCGTGATTGCTCTCCGTTCGGCCAAGTTTCTGGAGGGGCGGGGGGCTCGGGCAGTACGGGAGGAGCCCACGTACGAGGGCGTTCGGCTGCTGCAGAACAAACCGTGCGTGTATTTATTTCGGCACTGAGGGCAAGCGGGAGGTGTCGCCCTTTGCTTTTCAGATGCTCCTTCTGTAGCTTGAAAAGGATTTTTAAAGTTGGAAATGAAGACTC